>CM074433.1:42528510-43128510 GCA_037101425.1 Elopichthys bambusa
CCTTTATTTTCAAGAGTTTACATTCATCTTGTCCATGTAACTTTTTCGCTAGATGTGATGTAATCCGACTAACTTTCTCTCATGTGTGTGTATGTGTAATTCCAGCCATGTTGTCCATGTGTTTTCTGGTACGCCACAGGACAAGCTTTGCTTAAAAGGCTACATGATCCTCGGCACATCCTGAAATTAACAGGCTTACAGGACCATAAATCTCATTTATTTTCCTTTTGCCTGTGACCTGATTTCTTCTAGCGCTTTAAAAAAACTCTCCAAAGTCCTTATAGACAAGATCCTGTGGGAGTTTCTGCAGCTAAACTTTATTTCTTGTTTCATTGCTGAAGAAGCATTTTTACATGCTCATTTTTTCACAATGTTGTAGCAAAAGTGATCTTCATGCCATCAACATAAGTTAGTTCTGCAGTGACTTTGGGACATAAATGTCACCTTTTACATCAGTGTCAGATCCACTTTGAAAGTGACGGATACATGATCTGTGACCTTTAAACTCTTATTAGCATCCAGTAAATGTATGATGCTAAAAACACATGGTATGTGCCTGATTATAAAGGATGAAGCAGGGTGAACTGTACAGCGTTTAGACTTGACCCTGTTTTAAGGAGCCTGCGGTGGAATCATGTTTGACTGGGTCACTGTAATCAGGCAGCAGTAAGACTTTACTCCAGTGTCATGACTTATACCAGCTCCTGCTATGCATTTAACCTTCACCTTCTGCTGACAGTTGTTCCTTCACTTTGTAATTTTAGAGAGAAGCCGACGGAAGAGGCCAAAGCCGAAACGAGCAAAACGTCAGACGTCCAACTGAAACCAGCAACCGCTGCTGCGAACCTTGATCCAGACGACCTGTTCGATGATATATGACCCCCTTTGGGGTCTAATGAGCACCATTCATGATAAGCATGACTTTTGTACTGTTTTTAAACTATAGGAGTAATAAAATTATACATTTTTATAGTATTTTTACAGTGAATTGGCTCTATAATATGGAAGCTTGTTTCCGCCATGGAATAAAAATAAAGAGTAATTGCGAATTTATACTGTATCTCAAAATTCTTACTTTTTTTTCTCGCAATTGTGATTTTATATCACAATTCTGTGGGACTAAGTCTCAGTTGTGAGGGAAAAAAAATATTTTTTTCTAAAATTTTTTCTCGAATTGTGAGATATAAACTTGCAATTGCAAGAAAAATGTCAAAATTGTGAGATAAATAGCCGCAATTAGCTTTTTAAATTAAGTTTATATCTCACAATTGACGTTTTTTGCAATCCAGTTTTATATCTCACAATTCTAAAATAAAATGTAAGAATCGAGAGTTATAAATTCGCAATCGCAAGAAGAAAGTCAGAATTGTGAGATAAATAGCCGCAGTTACCTTTTTTAAATTGAGTTTATATTTTACAATTGACATTCTCGCAATTCCAACTTTTTATATCTCACACATTAATGAAAAAAGTAAGAATTGCGAGTTAGAAACGCGCAATTGCAAGGAAAAAAGTCAGAATTGTGAGTTTATATCGGATATGTGGTGGAAACAAGCTTCCATGCTACAATATTAAACAATCAAAAAAAAAAAAAAGAATACTACTTTTTAACAATTAGAATTGATGACGAGGCAAAATTAGTCAATTTTTTACTGTAAGTTGTGAATAAATATGATCAATGTGAATAAAGATTTGTTTTTCTCATTCTCTAAGTTATCTTATTTTTGAAATACATTTAACCCCAACCCTACAACCCAACTTGCATGCATTGTTGCATTAGTTATGCTGCACCATGGACATCTCTGCTGAAAAAGGGCATCTTAAACCAGCCTAAGCTGATCTTTCGGCTAACAGACTAGCCTGAAGACCTTTTAGTACTGTTAGTACTTTTTCAGTTGGACCAGCTGGATAAACCATCTTAAACCAGCTAAGACCAGCAAACCAGCTTGGACTGATTGTTTATTCAGATGGGATGAATGATGTATGCGGCTTGTTGAAGAGATGTGCTGTAACTTTTCTAAACAAGCTGATGATTTTCACCTTGTGAGCGATAAAGTTACATTGAAGAAAGATCCCGCGCCATAGACATCAGAATATTATAGACTGAAGTGAGTGAACTATATGTAGATGCCACATTCGACCGCTCCAGACATATCGGTGCACCCGCCATCTTGGAACGGTCAGCATGTCATCACTCAAGAATCAATGATGCCACATTGCATAGTTTCTGTTTGTGAAACTGCCAAGATTTAAATTCCTGAAGAAATAGGATAACTTTTCACATGTGAAAATATGTTAGTTGGTGTTTTTATATGTATTAACTCAATATTACAGGTTTTTATGGTAACTTTTTTTTAATGTTAGCTGACGCCTTCTTTGTACTGTTAATTTAGCAAAATCATCTGCTGAAGTCTATTGCAGATATAGATATTCATACATGCATCTAACTACGGTTGCAGACACTCAGTCAACTTGCACTCGAATGTTCATGGAATGTTCTACAGCTTTGACCGTTCCAATATGGCGGATGGCTTATGTATAGCAGCCTATAGAAACATCTATGTGTATATATCTATGATTCAGAACACCTAGTAACTGCTTATCAACACCATGGAAACCATAAAGTATTTTATTATTATATGTGTAGTTTTTATGACATATTACTAGAGAGGCCACATGGAATATTTGTACTTGAAGATTAATTTGTCACAAGACTTTTTTTAAGTAAACTATTAAAAAAACAAGAAAACTCAAATGTGATTAACAATGGTGGAAAAAAAATACGAACATACAATTTCCTTTATAGTAAAAGGAAATATTGCCTATAGGTATACATTTTGAACAATAACTCTTTACACACACTACTGTCTAAAGGCCAGTAATATTTTTTTATTATTATTCAGCAAGGATGCATTAATTGATCAAGATTTCGATTTCAAATTGTTCTTTTGAACTTTGTATTCTTAAAAAAAAAAAGAAAAAAGTTTCATGGTTTCCACAAAAATATGAAGCAGCACAACCATTTTCAACACTCATAATAATAATAATAATGTTTCTCCAGCGGCACATCAGATTATTTCTGAAGGATCACGTGACACAAAACTGGAGTAATAATGCTGCAAATTCAACAGGAATACATTTTTTTTTAATTAACAAAAAATAGTTATTTTAAATTTTAATAAAACATCACAATATTAATGTTTTTACTGTATTTTTGATCAAAGAAATTCAGCCTTGGTGAGCAAATCCTACCGGCCCCAAACATTTAAATGGACTTGATTTATAATCTCACTCACTGCAATTTCTAAATCTAATGAATGGTGCAGGTTATTTGTAGAGGAGGTAACGGTACCTTCTCTCCCCCGTGTGGAAAACTCAGGCAAGCTCTTAGTAGTGGAGTTGGGCAGTTCACATCAGCTCAAGAGTCATTTGGTCACTTTCACACCCCTTAATAACCCACTTACTCCTTCAGGACCTTCAGCATCAGTCTGATTATCCCTGCTCTGTCAGACCAGATGATGCGCTTTTGCGCGCGGCTCCGCGTAATACAGAGAGCTGCTCAATGGTTAGGAGTGCGCATGTACTGTGTATATAATCTGAAGAACGAATGTTGATTTAATTTGCAAAGTCAAATAGAAGTCACTATCTTAGCTGTTACAGGTACTTTACGAGCAGATGGACATTACTTTGGACTTTGCGCGGAAGTTTTCTGTGTAGCTCCCAGATTGTGCGCAATGCATTAATGCAATTAAAGAGAAGAGAAACAAATAATTAGTTTTTAATTACTTATATCCCATGTTACACGTTCAGACTAGCTTAATCTGTGATTCAAAATCCAGCTTGCACCAAGATTAAGAGCGCAGAACATCCCTGTTCCTCTTCAGTCAGCAGGATGGATCGGATTCGTTTTGGGTGGGCACTCTCTGCCCCTCCTCTGAAAACTGACGAAATCATGGGTGGACATGGAATTTGAACTTGCTGCCGGCTCATGTCTTCAGTCTTTTCAGGGGCACCAGGGGAAGAAAGAGCACTGACGTCTGCTGCTCGCTGCTGGAGCATCACAAAAATTGGCACTTTTTATGAAGGACTGGATTTGGAGAATCAGGAATAGTCAAGGTTGTCTACTGGGAAAAATAAGTAAGTGTTGTTTGTTGTTGGTATTATTATTAACATTGCTGATACTTGATGAATATTATTGTACATTAACAAGTAATTGCTGTAGTTAAATGTCAATTGCATCCTAATTTCTGCTCACCTTTGTTTCATATTCGAGCGTGTTTCCCTCAGTGCATCTCTTTGTTTCTCATTTGGTTGTCTTGTGAGAGCTTGTCTGTCACCCTGAAGCTTTGTTCGCGCTTGGCATCTTCTCAGTGGAGCTCCACTTATCATTATCTCGTCATTGTCATTTTAATGTCAGTTGTGCTTTAATGCGGATGACTGAGAGTGTGTGATATCAGTGGTGCTGGTGATCAGATAAGCTTTGGATTGCTTTCAGATAAGCCTTTGGATTTAATTTGGTCTGGTGTGATTGATCTGTCTTCATTACGCCTAGTCTGGCTTTAGCGCGCGCTCAGACTGAAGATCTTCATGGCGATGTTAATTGTTGTTAGAGAGCGATGCGTAGAGATGCTTTATATATCGCTCTCTAGTGTTTAATAGTGTGTACTATATAGGGCGTGTGTGTGATAGGGTTTTGTCATGGGTTTTGGACACCACAGCTGTCACAGAATGCTCCTTGAGTGAAGTGTGTTTTTAACCGCTAACTATAAATGAAGCTTTCATAAACATCTTCTCTGTTTGACTGCAAAGCCATATATTGAATTGATAAAGTGAGACAAGAAAGCAAACAGAGAGTGGGTGTTTAAGACCTATTGGACCTGGAACAAAGACATAGACATGAAAAAGAAACAGTTTGACAATCAACCCACGTTAGAAGTAATATGTAGCTGCACATGCAAAAATTCAACTCATGACTAAATGACTTTTATGAAATGAAAAGCTTTATTTATTTCCAGATTTGAGATGTTGTTGGACGTTAAGCACATCCTGTGGTTGGTCTGTGCCTGCAGCGCTGTAACCCATCATGGTGAGTTTATAAGGGTTTTTTTTTAAAGGCATTTTTACTTCTTCCGCATTATTATAAACTTTTCACTTTTACGTTCATTTAGACTCTCCAAACCTTTAAAATAGGTAAAGGATGCACTGATATTATAATTCTTGCCAATACTGATAAGCCAGTAGGCTAATCATTTTAATGTAATAGCTGATATCGAATGGCGATTTAAATTGTATACTATTTTGTCTAAATAAATTTAAAAATAAAACACTTTTTAATCTATTTTAAAATAAAAAAGGATACAATGATATATGAATATAGTGTAAATATTCGAATTATTACATTTATAATTATTATAATAAATGATATACATTTTCAGTATTCAGTAGTACAACTATATTTATATATTTATTAAATAATGTCAATATTTTACATATCGTACATTATAATATTGTAATGCATAAATTCACCTGTATCGTTTATTTTTACTTTTTTAAATAAATTAATCTTAAAATAACATGTAAATATGATATAAAAAATAATATTCATTTTATTTATTATAAAAATTATATTTATATTTAAGTATTAATATTTATATTCATATTTAATCATTCATGTATTTTTACTACTCAGTATACTATATTAAAATATTTAATAAATATGAATGTTTTTCATATTCTAATAATAAATATTTGAATTCAATATTCACTTATATAAAATATTCATTTAGAGATTTGTTAAAGATTAGACTTAGTGTTTTTAAAGATTGATGTTAAGTGAGCAATAGATGTCAATAAAGGAAACTACAATTAAAATTAGGAGAAATGAACCTATGTGATATATTATAAATCTATAATATCAGCCAGTAACAGTTATGATGATGATATATCATGCATCCCTAGTAATCATTGTAAACCCTGTCTCCAATTACTCAACACTTCCTGTGTGCTAAACGATTACTTCCTGTCTGCTGCAGTGTTGTAGTATCACTGATACTCTATTATTGTTTTTTATTATTTTAAATTAGATTTTATTTTAATATTTTCAAATTTCATTTTCATTTTAGATTTAAAGCTTTAATAATTTTGTTGTGTTTTTGTCATTTTTCTTATATTTGTTTTTATTATATTATATTTCATTATATTATATATATATATATATATATATATATATATGTCTATTTAGTTTTCATTAAGTTTTAGTTTTAGTTACTTTAGTATTTTAACTTAAACTAAACGAAAATGAAAAATGTTGAAAGGTTTTTATATATATATATATTTTTTTATTTCAGGTAAGAAAATGTAACAATAATACAGTATGAGAGAGAAACTGCAACGTTTTTAGTTTATGAAACTAACATGTTTAAAACACTGATTAAACACTAAGTTCAAAGTGTGTGTTTGTAAAAGATTCCAGAAGATTATATGATGTGTGTGCTCTTGTTTCCAGACTCGGCCCGTAGGTTGAGGGTGGAGAGGAGTCCTCCGGTCCGAGGGTCCCTGGCGGAGCAGGTGGTCTTGCCCTGCCATTTCTCCATCCTCCCACCCCCGACTGGCACCTCCAGCACATCCACCGCTGCTGTCGCGGCCACGGCCTCCAGCGCCCACCCGGACCATCTCCGCATCAAATGGACTAAACTCGAGGGCGAAGAGGAAACCATAGTGATGGTGGCCCAGAACGGGTTCATCAAGATCGGCCAGGCATTTAAAGACAGGGTATCGGTGCTCAGCCACCCCGAGAGCGAGGGCGACGCGTCTCTGACCATAACGAGGCTCAGGGCCAGTGATGCGGGCGTCTACCGCTGCGAGGTCATGCACGGCATTGAAGACACTCAAGATTCAGTCTCCCTGGATGTCAGTGGTCAGTGATTCTTTATGCAAATTTTGATTGTTCCTGGTCAAATTTCAATCATATAACATCTAATGATGTCACCAGGAGCTCTTAAAGGGATAGTCTACCCAAAAATGAAAATTCTGTCATAATTTACTCACCCTCATGTTGTTCCAAACCTGTATGAATTTCTTTCTTCTGCTTAAACACATAATTTGGGAGAATGTCTGAAACCAAACAGCTGATGGACCACATTGACTTTTTCCCCACATACTATGGAAGTCAGTGGGGCCCATCAACTGTTTGGTTACCCATATTCTTCAAAAAATCTTCTTTTTTGTTCAGCAGAATTAAGAAATTCATACAGGTTTGGAACAACTCTGTCATCATTTACTCACCCTAGTAAATGATGACAGAATTTTCATTTTTGGGTGAACTATCCCTTTAAGGCCTGTTCACACCAAGGACAATAACTATAATGATAAAGATATAGTTCTAAATATCGTTCCAAATATGAAAGAATAGCAGTCCACACCACAACTATAACGATAACGACACAGAGGAACGATTTCGTTAAAATCATTTTCAGTAAAATGGTGTTTCTTTAACTTCCTTCATCTTGCACGGTTTCCACTGGCTAACCCGTCCAGCAATGGCTCTCAGATGTGCTGCGCTTTTTTACTCTTGTAAGCACATGTGATGATGTAATTAGTCATCGAAAGCCAAAATGGAACAGCATTCCTGTCAGGAGACAAGGGGGGAAAGATTATTTTACTTTAGAGTCTGGAAAAATCACTTTCAGAGTCTGGATTTACCTCGAATCTTGACAAGGCCCTATTATGTTTCTAAATAATAGAAAGTAAGGGTGAATGATTTGTGTTTTAATCAATGCAAGAAAATGTTTCAAGTTTTTTTTTTTTTTTTTGTTGTTTGTATGCTGAATGACTACATTATGAACAAATTCATTCAGGAAATAGTTCAAGCTAAAGAGGGTCCTAAAGCGATTTCTGAAAGACACTGTTGATATTGGAAATCGACACTCAAACAAACACGCCCCTCCCTTCATTGCTCCGCCCCCAAAATAACGAACATTCTGTATAACACAGGCAACAGCTGGTGTGTCAGACATCTCACGCAAGTATGGATGAATCAGCTGCGATTCAACAACAACAATAGCATACAACAGCATCTTGGATCTGTGAAACAGCAAAACCAATGTTACTCACAAATCGAGCAGAAACAAAGCGCCTTGGCGTCCATTTTCGGGCTTCCTGCTTAGGTCTCTCCATTGCTAGAATGCTTTTCTAATATTAACGTGGGTCCTAAAGCTCTTGCGTGATCGTCACCCCCCTTATTTCAGTTATATTCCTCCGACCTTTTCCTCTTTGGTATTATCTCAACTATCTCTCTTTCATGAGCGGATACGCCCCTTATTGCTGATTTGGCTTCGTGGTTCTCCATGGATTGGTCCGATCCACTTTGTTTTTCTCCTATTTACATAGCCAGGAATATGTACAAAGACAATGGGTTTTTTTTTTAGCGCACACACACTGTAAAAAAGAATTGTTGGTTTAACTTAAAAAAAGTAAGTTACGTGGTTGACTTAAAATTGCGTGTTCATTAAAATTAAAAATTTGAGTTAATACAATGAAGGTGATTGGTTTAATCAACAGAAACTCAAAATATTATGTTATCTGAACCACATTAATTATTAAGATGATTTGACAAAAGAAAAAATGTTATGATAACAAATCATGAGAATAATCTAGCAAATATCTACAAAAATTGTTTGTTTGTTTAGTTGTTGATTTAAATTTTCAACAGCATTTCTCAGAAGTCACTTACTGCACCTTTAAATGAATGTTCTGGTTTCAATACAAGCCAAATCGACAGTATCTGTTTACGCCGATTATGTTTGAAAATGATTTGACCCTCAGGTTTTTTTAAGGCAGCGGCTAAGTGCACATAGCTGTAGATGCTATTTACACTATGTGAAAACAGCAGGATTTTCTTAGCGATATGCTATTTACACTAAGTGAAAATAGCAATATATTCTATTTACACTAGCTATAAAAGTAGCAGTTCTTTGCAATAAGTGCAAATAGTTGTTAGATGCTATTTATACTTCTAAATAGTGGCAGATCCTTTGCGCTTCAGTATAAATGATTGTATTTATTAAAATTATTAAATGGATCCCACCTTATTGGGACAATTAAGTCCTCCCTACACCTACCCCTAAACCTACCTGATAAATATTTTATTATTAAACACTTTATTTCCACTTTTTAAATATTTTCTTCATTTTTATTGAAAATAAATGCCTTTCCGATCTTATATGTGATGGGAAAAGGGAGAAGAGCGAATTTGGCAAAAGGCGGATTCGAACTCGATGGCGCCAAAAGCTTCTTCCATGCGTCATACTCTCTACGGCCTACAGCTCTGCAGATGTTGAGCGGCATGCATATTTTTTAATCTTGTGTGGCCCAATCAGACATTGGTGGGTGAAGTGTAAATAGACTGTTTAAACTGGGAAATTGAATAAATATTTAAAATTTTTGTGTATTTGGCAGATGCTTTTATCCAAAGCGACATTTTTTTTCTTCTCCAAATCAGGTAATTCATTGCCTCGGAATCAAACCCATGACCTTAGCATTGTTAACGCCATGCTCTACTCTTTTAAAGTGTGTTAAAATATACACTGTTTTGAACGTATATCCAACGCTATACGCGCAAGAAGCTAACTTGAACCTGGAACATTCCTTTAACAGAAAAAGTGAAAGAAACCATGCTAAAGATCTTCTTAGGTGACAAACAACACTTTATTTGTTTACCGCATTATGATGCCCAGTTGTGTGCAGTAAAACATGAGCACATCTGGCTCAGGTGAGACGGTGGTATTGGAGAGTTTGTAGGCCCGTAGAGAGCTGTGTGCCTTCCTGCCAAATACACTCGCTGCCCTCTGTTGAGGTCCGGGCAGCGCTGATTGCCACTCAAAAGTAGCGCTTGCCCAAAAAACACACTGCCATCCCTCTGAGGAAAGAGCATTCAGAACCTGGCCTGCTCAGCCAGCAGTTTTGCTAATGTACCCAAAAAAAGACTAGAAAAGCCCATATAAGGACAAATTACAGAGTCTGAAGGCACAGCCTGTTCTGAGAGCCTGATTAGTAGCGTTTGCTAAAGCAACTATAACTAGTACTATTCCTTATATGTGCTGAAGTATTAAACTTCAACATGGAACTCAAACTGTGTAGTTTAGGAACCAAAAGTCTTTTTATTATTAAGTTATTTATTATTTATTTTATTTTTGTTGTTGTTGTTGTTATTTTATTTAATTTTTCATTTGCGTGCCATAACTGTTAGACAGTTTGGACAAGTTTTTTTGAACTTTTGGAAAAGTTGCATCCATAAATTCATCCACCTTATATATTTTTTCCTTCTTTATATATTCTTTATATTTTTTTATATACTGTATTTATATAGATTTTGTTTTAGTTTAGTATCAGTTTTTTCCTTTTTTGTTGTTTTACTTTATTTTTAATTTGCATGCTTTAGCTGCAAAACCCTCTTGGAAAAGTTGGAAAAGGAAAGGTCGCTTCATAAAATTGAGGATAAACCACTGGAGTCGCATGGAGTACTTTAATGATGTCTTTACTACCTTTCTGGGGCTTGAAAGTGGTAGTTGTATAGCTGTCAATGGAGGGACAGAAAGCTCTCAAATCTTCATTTGTGTTCTGAAGATGAACGACAGTCTTACAGATGTGAAACGACATGAGGGCGAGTAATTAATGACAGAATTTGAATTTTTGGGTGAACTATCCCTTTAAAGTGGCAGACAACAAAACTGCAGCTCACACTTAAACAAAATGATATTGTGTGATTATGTGGATGCTAATATTGTTATACTTATAGTAATCTTTATAGTTAACAGTCTTGTTGTGAACTTAAATCATTTATTGTTTACTATTTTATTTTATTTGCAAGTTTTAGCTGTTAGACAGTTTTATTCATATACATTCATACACGCCTTTGGCCATTGTGTTGCTTTTGTGCTGTATAATGCTGTGAGAGTGATTACTATTCAGATCATGTTCAGTATTTGACACGGCAGGTTCCTAAATAGCTGAACAATAAAAGGATTCTTGATTTTTTCCAGACAACTGCTTGTTGTTGAGGCTGAAATTTCCAGGGTTCAGTACAAAGACAGCCCTCTTCGAATGTGATTCCTCACAAAAACAACCCATTTGATCACATTTATTGTTAGATGAAGTCAAATCATCTAACACTGACCATATGACCACCTGACTGGAAAGAAAATCAGATTGTTGAAAATATATGTTTAAAAGTTTGGGATCAGTAGGATTTTTTAAAGGTTTTTGAAAGTCTCTTATGCTCGCTAAGGCTGCATATATTTGATCCTTTAGAAATTGTTCTGATTTTCTGAATTGGTGATGAAAGAAACATTTCTTATATGTTGAAAACAGCTGCGCTGCTTAATATTTTTGTAGAAAATGTTCCTTTTTCAGGATTCTTTGATGAATAGAAAGTTCAAAAGGATAGCAGTTATTTGAAGTAGAAATCTTTTTACATTATAAATGTCATTACTTTCAAATTTGATCAATTTAATGCATCCTTGCAGAATAAAAGTATTCATTTCTTTAAAAAAAAAATCTTTTGAATGGTCGTGTATAATATAATAGTACATGGAGTAGTTATGAAAGCTTGTTTCCGCCACAGAGTAAAATATTTTGTGTTTATATTTTACTCGCAATTCTGACTTTTTTTCTTGCAATTGCGAGGTTATATCTTGCAATTTTGACATTTTTTCTCACAATTGTAAGTCTATATCTCGCAATTTTGACTTTTTTCTCGCAATTGTGAGTTTACATCTAGCAATTCTGACTTATATTCTCAGAATTGTGCGAAACAAGCAATTGCAAGTTATTAAAAGTCCAATTCTGAGGGAAAAAATTGACTTTTTTCCTCACAATTGCAGCTTTATATCTCACAATTCTGACTTTATAACACACAATTCCGACTTTATAACTCGCAATTGCGAATTTATATTACACAATTCTGAGAAAAAAAGTCAGAAATCTGAGATATGAGTCGCAATTACTTTTTTTTCTTTCTTTTTTTTCAGTAGCGGAAACAAGCTTCCATAGTATGTACTCAAAAATATATTAGATACAAAAAAACAATCAAAATTTGCTCTCTATAAAGTTTGATCAAATTAATTTTGTTCTTTGTTTTTTTCATAGGTGTTGTGTTTCATTACCGTGCCAACACTAGTCGCTACAGTTTAGATTTCGAGCACGCCAAGCAGGTCTGCATTGATGTGGACGCGACCATCGCCACCGCTGAGCAGCTGTATTCGGCCTACGAAGACGGATTTGACCAGTGTGATGCTGGATGGCTGGCAGACCAAACCGTCAGGTGATTTCTTCAGCTCCAGACTCAAAAACAATTCTATCAAATCATGTTATCTACATTTGAATATTGCTGATATGACAACCACATCTGGGGTTGTTCTCCACAGATACCCGATAACAAAGCCACGGGAAGGTTGCCATGGCGATATGATGCTAAAGCCAGGAGTCAGAACGTACGGACTCAGAAATTCCTCCGAAACGTATGATGTGTACTGCTATGTAGGAAAACTTCAGGGTAAGTTTAGAAATCAGCTAGGGAATGGATTTCTCATACACCAACAGCGCTCCTCATTCTGTGATCACGTCTTGTCAGAATTACTATAATTATGAGATGACAGTTTGGAGATTCTGCTCAGAGCTGCTCACGTGCTCAAACTCAGAAATTACTTGTTTCTATGGCAACGCTCATAACACCTAAATAGTTTTTTCTTCATTGCAGTTATGAGAATTTGGAGGGGAAATGTCTGACTGGATGGAAAATGTCATTTTGAAAAAATCAAATTTTTACAAATTTTAAATTTAGTTTTTGTTTAAAAAATAATTTTTTCAATCAATCAGTCAGTCAGTCAGTCAATCACTTAATCAATCAATCAAAATCAATTAATCAATCAATAGAAATAGATAAAGAAATACAAATACAATATCCATGTGTGGCTTTATTGGTGTAGACAGCAAAATATTTAATCACATCATTAATTTACTTCCATATTCTCTTGCAAAAGAAAAATACTAAAACTTATTCGGTGAATTTTCATGGCAACATCACCCCAAAAAAATTTTTAGAAAGAAAAATATAAAAAATATTACTATCATGTGCAAATGCTTGTATTATTTTATCTAAATAATATCATTATTTGAGATAAAATAATACTTTATTATTATTATTATTAATTATTCAGAAAATATAAATATAAATAGATACATGTGCAGCTTTATTGGTGATGACAGCAAATAACAAATATAACTAAACATTATATATATATATATATATATATATATATATAATGTATAAATACTTTTATTATTTTATTTGAAAAATAAATTGCAGTAATGGGAATTTAGAAGGCAAATGTCTGAAGGTTTGAAGGGAAGAAATGGTCAAAAAATTTTAATTCAATTAATAGGAGTGTGTCTTTATTGGTGATGACAGCAAAATACTCAATCACATCATTAATTTACTTTTTTATTCTTTTGCAAAATATTGAAAGATAAAGAAGGTGCACAATGACACATCAGCTGTTGAAATGTGTGGTTTAGTTGCTTTATATGATGTCACATGTTCAAATGGAATGAGTTAGAGCATGTAATTAGTGATTTTTTTTTATTTTTTATTTTTTTATACATGACATGAATACATAACAATGTTCACAGCTGATTCCAAGTCAGGTCATAAGCAAAACGCTAAGCAAAACTTAATACTTCAATAAGCACACAAATACCTTTTATGCACAAATTCTGGGTGAAATAGTCAATTTTTAATTAAATGGACTAGTTGTAACATAGTTACTTTTCCATTTCATACCAGTGCATTCTGGGATTGCTTTATTTGTTAGGAGCATCAAATGATGCCTTATAGATTTTAGCCAAATCAATCTTAATTTTGCTGTGTTTGGGTTAGCATTTGTGTCGGGTGTATGATACCTAAGAATGCTGTCTATATAGGCAGTTACTAGGGTTTGAAACAGAGGCTGTGTGATATGTATAAAGTGAATGTGTTTTTGTGTGTGTCTGACCTCAGGTGAGGTGTTCTTCCCTGCTGCGGATGTTAAGATGACTCTAGATGAGGCCAGGGCGGCGTGCGAAAGACAGGACGCCGTTTTAGCATCTCCAGGTCAACTGCATGCAGCCTGGAGGGACGGCATGGACCGCTGCGACTTCGGCTGGCTGTCTGACGGCAGCGCCCGCTACCCCATCTCTGTACCCAGAACTCAGTGCGGCAAAGGACAGCTGGGTGTGAGGACTATGTACCGCTACCTCAACCAGACAGGATTTCCTTTACCGAGCGAGAAACTGGGAGCTTTCTGTTTCAAAGGTAGGCCTTCATGAAATGCTCAGGGGGAAAAATGAATCCTAAAACCTACTGGGTATATCTCAGGGAAACATGCTATCCCAAAATCAAAAGAAAAAAAACAAGAAATTACTTATTCACATTTATTTAATATTGCACATTTTAAAATCAACTCATGTTGACCAAAATGATTTACATGGTAACAATATATCAGCAACATCTATCAAACAAACAATTAACTTAATATTATATTTATTTTATATGATAATAAGTTCCAATAACATATATAATAATATAAAATATTAAAAAGAGGATTGTTTTTCTTTATGAAAATATAATTTATATTCACACACATGTATATATGTTTGTGTGTATAATGTATTTAAATAATATTTTCGCACAATATTCTCGGGATTTATCGCACAAACTAATCATATCCAATTATAGCACAATGGAGGCATTGCCTCCTCTCACATGACTTTCCCTCATTCATTCTCAATTACCCCCCACCAAACCCACCACATGCTTTAGGGAGTCTGTTAAAAGTCAATGACCTCAGGGGAGGCAAGAGAGAGCAGACTCCTGCTGTAACTTTCGTGAGATTCACACTATTGTTTTGTAGATACGGAGGCGTCTGTTTTGCTGTGATATCATAACAGCTGTGACAAAACAAGGGGGGATTTATTGCACGATCCAATCATATCCAATCATAGCACGATGGAGGCATTGCCTCCTCTCACGTGACTTTCTCCCATTCATTCTTAATTATCCCCCACTAAAAGTCCATGACCTCAGGAGAGGCAAGAGAAACGCGGACTCCCACTGTAACTTTAGAAAAATTAGTGAATTTTAATGTCAGATTTTGTAATATTGTTTTATTTTTGAAATATGGATTATTTTCTCATCCAATTTTTTTGAAGAGGCACTGCCTCCCTTGCCTCCTCAGAGGAATATAATAACATCTTTGACAGGTTTCGTGAGATTCACACAACTATTGTTTTGCACATAGGGAGGCGTCTGTTATGCTGTGATATCATAACAGCTGTGACTCCGAGCGGACCTTTCCTCTCTCTCTCTGCTAGCTGGGTGGAAGCAGAATAATTTGTTCTCTCCAGGGCATCCTCAGATTTTGTTCATGCTTAAATGCTGCTGTCATTAAAGAAAAAGATATACACTATATACTAAGACATTCTGAGATCTATTTTTTTTTATTGAGTTACAGAATATTAATGTAATATTCTGCCACATTCCCAAGGCGTTTTTAGAGACATGTTTGAGGTTAGCCCATATTGAATCCCAACATATGTCATTACTGTCCTCTGGGCCAGCCCCATAAATATCACTGTACCAACTGTCCACACCTGGTCATTTTTTATAAGAGGCCTCCAAAAACAACAGGTACAATGAAGAAACAATACCTCTTGTAATTCATATGAAGTAAGCAAGTTATGCAAAGAAAGACAGGGAATACTAAAGCCCCAAGGAACCCCATATGCGTGCATGGCAGATCTCAAGCGCAGATAAAAGAAAAATTAGGTGCCTGGTAAATTATATTCTGCATGTTATATCATTAAAAAGCCATAAACCATTGTCCCCCCAAACATCAGCCAAAACATGAATCCCTCTATCACTCCAGTCTGAGAAAACAAAAGGTTTATTATATGAAAGAAGATTATGATTATGGAATAATGGAGAGTGGGAATGGCATTTATGGTCATTATGGAAAAACTTTGAAGCCGTACGCCAGGTAGAAAGAAGATAGGCTATTATTGGGCCAAAATGCTGTTTCACGCTCTTCAATGGAATGTTGCAATAAATCAAATCTTGTAGTCTATAAGGTAAAACCAGATTAAGTTCAATCGGATACCAAGATACAACAGAGCCAGAATTCAACCACACTGTAAGAGGTCGTAAGATGAAAGCCCAGTGATAAAGCTTAAAGTCAGGTAGTGCAAGACCGCCGGCATCTTTGCAACGCTGCAGTTTTGAACACTTTATATGGGGAGACTTGCAGTTCCAAATTAATTTAGAAATTAATCTTTGCAGTTTAGACCAGTAATCTAAAGGTGGCGACAGAGGTACCATAGCAGAAAAAAAGGTAAAATATCAATTTTGACCACAGAAATCCGAAGGCTTTCTCGGCATCTAAAGGTAAATTTGCACACGGTATGTCTATTCCACTAGCCATGTGTATAATATGCAGTAGTCAGCGAACATTATCGGCCACGAGATGAGATTTAATGAAACCGGTCTGATCGTTATGCACTAATTTAGTCATAAATGTATCTAAACAGGAGGCCAAAACTTTGGCGAACAGTTTCACATCACTGTTTAAAAAAGATAGTGGTCTATAATTCCCACACTGAGTTAAGTCTTTATTAAGCTTAGGTAACAGAGTAATAATGGCCATATTAGCACTATTATTAAAAGAACCCACCCGAATAGAATACTGAATCATATTCAATAAAGGCTGTCCCAGCTCATCCCAGAAAGAAAGACTTGCCTCTTTTCATACATACAAGAGCATCCTTTAACTCATCTAATGAAATAGGAGCATTTAAAGATGTAGCCTCTGCTTCAGAGAGACAAGTAAGAGTTAAATCTTGAAAAAAGTTATCACAAAGTTTTACTGAAGACCAAATGCGACCTATATAAATGCTGATGAAAATCTTTACATTCTCTATTTATACCTTTAGGATCACTTATCAAGCCATTAGGAGACTGAATTGCCATAATGAAATCTATATATATTTTTAAATTTAGCTAAATGGAGGCATTTTCACTTGTACTTGTACAGACTTTAGAACCCCCACTGTATACAGCCAGATGTGCGACTGCCATACATGTCGTCATGAATGGGTTTGCCTTGCTGCTGAAACCTCTTGCTAAGCATGAACATTTTTTACAGTCTGAGTCAAACCTTTGGAGGTCCGCCAACATGTCATGAGCACAGCAGCTATATGTGTATGAACAGACAGGAGTGAACATTATAGCGTGTTTAACTTTGCCACATTTACAATTTTTATATAGGTCCGTGAAAGTGTGTCAGAGTTAGCTTGCACATAGATAACAGTGTTACTGTTTGATTTATCCGTTGTGAGAAATGAGACTACTTTGGCACTTATATTATAAAACATTCCAAGTGCAGTTATTCAAGACTATTTACCTACTAGTCAAAAGTCAAAATAAGTGGTTAGACAATATGCAACCTAGCCAAAAACATTCTGGAAAGGAAGCTAGAGTTTCAAAATAAATATAAACTGTCAAGTTCTACCCTGTCATAGCAAGTCATTTTCCCAAAATAACTCTTTACCAGCCAAAAATTCTTTCATGCTTAGACGATTCTGATGTTGTTGGTGTTTTTAGAAATTTTTAAAAATATCTTGACTTTTGTTGCCAGTGATTGTGCATACTTGGTCAGTGTTGATAGACTGAGGGCTGTGACTGATTTGCGATAAAACTAAAAAAGTATTCTACAGTACTCTCCTTAATAGCACCTCTTAAAGCTGATATAGATTCTTATATTCCAAATTAATATAGACAAATATACTGTAAAAATATGCATTTGTAGGTTGACAGACACTATGGCTCTTTCAATATTGTTTGGGCAATCTGACTTGTCAGCTTTTGTCAATAAATGATGTGAAAATGGACGGACTAGCTAAACAATGGAAGATGGGCAAGTGTTTGGAAAACTGGTTTTGAAACAAGCCATTATTTTTGTAAATCAATTTGGGGCATCAAAATTATACACTTCACCTTTAAAAGTATTTTCAAAACTCTTCAAAGGTCAAAATTACATATTTCCTCTTCTCTCTGTTCTCAGGATGGGATCCCACAACTGTACCCACAGCTGGACCCACAACATCTCCAATTCTCTCAGAGAGCCTTCAAATCTCTTCCCTTAAAGCAACACCAGCACATGACACTACAGAAGAGCCACCATCCATGTTTTCTGCAAGCATGGCTCCACGCGAAAGAGCCACTCCTGAAGCATATCCTTATGCTAAATCCACAGTTGTTGTACCAACTGAAGCCAGTGCAGTTTCAGATATCGCAACCCCCACTTCATTTAATGACTATGAAGACAAGGAAAGCTCCTTGGTGCAAGGGGCACCCCCTGGTGCCGATACTTACTTTCCCTCTCAGCCATTCTCAGTCCCCACCCCAACTGAAATTCCCCATTATTCAGATTCCTTATTCTCTATCCAACTACCCCGTCAGCCCACCGCAGGGATCAGACATCCTGTGTTGGATACTCCGCATGGGGAATACAGTGGTGCTGAGGGTAGCAGCAGCGGCGACATGGATACTTCTGAGAGTGTGATTCCTACTTCGCCTGTGTTTCTTACGACCTTCAAAGGAGATCCAGACAAGCCAAAAATTGTGTACAAAGAGAACGAAACCACAGCAAACACGACTACAGAAGGTTCGGTCATTGCTGAGTCCACCATGATAACCCCACGTTTAAGTGAAAAGGTTGTGCACAGCCAACCGATTGATTCCACGAAGGACCTCAGCTTTCCACTAGACATCAATATGCTTTTTGTCAGCGTTAAGGACCAAAATCAGTCAGGTAGGTCAGATAGAGGTTTTTAGATCACTCTTTATAATCGATAATCATATCGAAGCTAATTTTACCAGAGAAAGAATGGTAATACATCGACATCTTGTTCACATGAACCAATTTTGCTTGTCCTTTCATATTTTGGTGCAGCATTGTTTTTTCTGTGGTTGTTGCTTGTCCAAAGCAGCATGTTGTAAATGAGTGACTGGGTTTAGGAAACACTGAGACGCAAAATGAATGTAGATCTTGGCTAAAGAGAGTACACATTTGGCTCTGTCGCGACGCCTACTGCTGTCTCACAAACAACAGGTTTGGACTCAACCCTTTGATTTTATGCAGTTGCTTTTGTAGATGGTTTGTGCTAGATCTTTACATCATCCACAAGTATAGCTAAAATAGCGGTGCTGCCTACATGCATGAACAAGGGAAAGTAAAACAGGTCTTCCATGCCTTCCCATGACCTTAACTGATCTCCAGTGTTGCTGGAAAGAGTGATGATGTTGATAAACATCTGTAAATGGACTGCAGCCAGTTTTCCTGTCTTGTAGGTCCTGTGGGTCGACATTAATCAGTTGACCCCTTTTATACCATTTGAGACTGTTAAAGGGGCATCTACTCTAGGAAAACATCAGAGAGAGACAGAGGTGTTGAGTGTGAGAAAGAGTAACTCTCAAAGCCATAGACAAATGCCTCTTGGGTCAAATGGCAAAGCCCCTTTAAAACATCAGTCAGCAAAGTAATCACTGCAAGCTAATTACTTTCCCTTACCTCGTCCAGTCTACAGATCAGGTTACCATGTGTGGCTGCTAGTGTGTCCATCAAAGGAAAGGTATATTTTGTTATGTATGTTATTGAGGCCTTTCAGGATGTAGTAAAATTTCTGGCTATATTTCACACAGCGTAATGTGTAATGTACCAGTAGCTGGAATCACTTTGTTTAATTTTGAACAAGAAAAGGGCCTTGTGATTTTGCAATATAGTGACTTTATGGTCTCACAGGGACATATCTCTGAATGAAATTTATAATAAGCAATTCGCTCTACTGTATTAAAGCATTACTTATGTAGGAACAATAATAAGGAATATCTTGACAGCCAAAATTATAATTCACTTGAGCATTTTATTTGCCTCAAGTGAGACTTTAGCCTTTAAGTAATATACATGCAGTGCCAGTTGCCCCACATACATTTCCTGCCAGTACTGAGACTCAAACCCGCAATCTTCAGGTTACAAGTCAGACTCTCTAACCATTAGGCCACAAGAGCCCTTCTATGATTAACTGTTGACTTAGAAAGTGTTTGTGTGATGTCTTTTCTTTTTTGTTTGCAGTTGATTCTGTTCTGAAATTCCTTGGGCACACCACTAAAGCCCTAACGTTTGGTGAAAGTGAGCCACCTTTGGGAAGTGGAGACCTTGAAATATATCCCTCAGCTTCTGTTACCATCACCCCAGAACTGAGTTTCATTAACGGAAAGCACGAGTTGACTCTGAAACCAGACACTGACCAAACTCAGGAGGCTAGAGGAGACCAGTTTGACACTGCTATCCCACTAAGAGAAGAAACCATCCCTGATGACGAGATGGTAATACTGACGGAGGAGGCTGGTGTCACATCATCCCCTGAGACAAATGAATCTGGCTCAACGACAAAAAGCCCAACTGAGCCCCATTTCACAACAAAGAGCTCTGAAAGTATAACCACGACAGAGTTTCCAACATTTGCAACTAAATCTCCAAGCCAGGAGATGACTTCACAAGCCATATCATTTAGCATGCCGAAGTATGAAGAAGGTTCTGGGATGCGCCCAACAGATGATGAAGAGGAACCAACACCATTGGAAGGTTCTGCGGATGACATGCTTTCAACAACGGCACCTAATGACCCAGATGTGGTGGCTACTGACGAGGCTGAAACACAGAAGACTACACAGACATTTGGGGTGGATTGCTCTACCAAAGGACCATTTGTTACAACTCCAGAATCCAGCACTGTAGAAAGAAAAACAAAGCCTGTAACAGAAGATTTTGAGGGCTCCACCTCCGCTGAAGATGAAGGCTCGGGACAAGATATAGATCCAACAGAAGAACCAAAACATCCAACTTTATCTCCATCTTTCAGTGTTTCATCCCAGAGCTCTACAAGTTCCTCAACAAGTACTCATCCAAAAGAGCCAAGGCAACCTGTTAGTTTGGCTTTGCCCAGTACAGAGCCTATGATTCAGGTGGTCTCAACTCCTCAAACAGGGGCAATATTAGAGGAAAGTACTCCTTATATTAAACACCCTGAGAAAGACCAGAACCAAAGTACAACTGAGAGTCCTTTGTTGGTCCCTGAGATTGACAAAGGTGTAAGCGCAATCTTCATCATCTCTGAGGACATCAGCTCTGGTGATCAGCCAACTGAAGCATTCTCAAAACAACCTTTCACTGCAACTATTGCTCCATCCCTTCTCATTCAACAAACTGAAGAAACGAGTGCTGGTGCGTATGATGAATCCACTAAAGTATTTGAAGGTTCTGCAGAAGACACAACACCATTGATTTTTACTAGTGTCCAGACTCAAACAAAATTCACAACCCAGAGTTCAGAGACCACCATTCTGCCCACTGATGGTCTTAGAGCAGTAATGTCTTCCTCCCAAGAAACTGTTCTAATCCAAAAGACATCTTCAGAAGACACAACCACCCCAGTGCAGTCATCAGAGACAACACAAGAAATATCACATTCTACATTTGGATTCTCAACAGAGAAGCCTCTCACTTCATCACCTCCAGTTTCTAGTCATCCCTCCTCCAGTGTTCCTATAGATTTATATGTGCAAGAGCCAGTTCAGTTCTCAGATAGAGACACTACTTCTGCTACAGAAGACATTCTCACCACCACCAAAGCCACAAGTACTGTGGCATTTGAAGCGAATGCCATAGATTATGAAGATGAGGCAGGTCCCTCTAATGTTGAAGGACAACCACCATCCAGGGCAGAGTTCACCACAAGAAAACCAGAGGTCTGGACGGAATCCAGCTACACTGTTGAGAGTGATATGGTGGATTTGCAAGGTACAGTTTCACATAATATGTATTTTTGTAACTCGTTAAGTATCTTGCTTATCTTATATAGTGGTGAATAGGTAATTTCCAAAGTTCCTATCTTGAGGTTTAGTTTATTTAGTTTATATGATTTAGTTTAATTGCTTCATAGTTCATTTTGTCCGTAGTGGATTTGTCCATCCACTAATCACTTTATTATTTCAGATCTCACACTTTGCTCCGTCAGTGTGTGTGAAAATGGTGGAACATGCTATTCTAATGAAAAAGGAAACATTTGTTTCTGCATGCCTGGATTCAGTGGGGAACATTGTGAAAATGGTTTGAAGCCTTTAATACTATTACTTTTCAGTTTTATTTACTTTTGATGAATTTTTTTAGAGTTTCTGTAAGAAAAGTAATATATTTTCTTATCCTAATTCTTGCAGAAATTGACGAATGCCAGTCGAACCCTTGCCGCAATGGAGCTACATGCATTGACGGGTTAAACTCTTTCAGTTGTGTCTGTCTTCCCAGCTATTCAGGAGCCCTCTGTGAGCAAGGTATGAAAACATGATGCTATACAATTGTTTTACTTAGACTAATATATTAAATTCTTAAAGGAATATTTGTGTTTTTTGCAACTAAATGCTATCAAGTTGCTAAGCGATTCTATCACATCACTCAATGCCTAATGTATAAATGGTATGGTTTATTCTTGAAACATTAAGGTGATTGCATATTTATTTGCCTGATTGCCTGCTAGGCTTCCAGTAAGTGGAATATTTCTATAACTTGTTTTATATCTGTAGGAGCCGGTGAATGGAATATGTTATGATTTAATAGGCTATTTTCTAAATTGTGAATAGTGTCTGTTTAATAATTCCACTGAAGCAAATCGTATACAGTGGTCAGTCCAAACTGTTAGCAATGGGCAAACCAAACCACACAGTTCATCACATCTGGTAGGCCGGATCCTCCAGAGGGTCTGCGGTATGGTGTCCAGAGGGATGAAAGCAGATTTGTGCCAACAATAGGGTTCAGAGAAAAGGTCAGACAGTCAGCGACAGCACTGCCTCTTCCTTTACACCCACCAGACTTCTCACAAATGAGCAATTCGCTGAGCCAACTGCCTTACTTGGCATGGTCCCAGGCACATAGAGTGGCTACGTAAATGATGAGTGCATTTTCCTTCGGTTGCCTCGTCATACTTGCCCACCACAAAAGCATGACTTGTGGTCCCAGGCTTAGGTTGTGACTTTTAGAAGGCTTCGGAAAGTAATTAAAGCCAGCATGAAGTGACGTTTGCAACACACTGAACTTCATAATGTGGCGTATTTCAGCGTAAAACAAATATTCAGAAGAAAATAATATAGGACAGGACTTTTTGTATCCACAGAGAATTAATTGGTTTGAGATTGACATTTCAGGCTATGATATTATTAGCAGTGTTTGCTATGACAATAGCAATAGACTGAATAAGATCTACACAGAAGCCAGAATATCTTAAAGGGTTAGTTCACCCAAAAATTCTGTCATTAATTACTCACCGTCTTGTCGTTCCAAACCCGTAAGACTTTCGTTAATTTGGGAAAGTTCTTTTTGATAAAATCTGAGAGCTTCCTGTCCCTCCATAGACAGCTACGCAACTACCACTTTGACGCTTCAAAAAGTTCATAAAAACTTGATTCATATGGATTTCGTTTTACGATCTTTGTGAATTTTTTGACACGCCAAAGTGTCAGTGGCATAGCTGTTAATGGAGGGACAGAAATCACACAGATTTCATCAAAAAGATCTTCATTTGTGTTCCAAAGAAGAACGAAAGTCTTACGGTTTGGAATGACATGAGGGTGAGTAATTAATGACAGAATTTTCATTTTTGGGTGAACTATCCCTTTAAGGCCAATTCACACGGCACCGACAGACGTTGACCAACTGCAACAGACAAGTTCATATGGTTTTGTTGGATCAGTGTGTTACCCCTGTCGGCTTCTGTTGGCATTGGTCAGTGCTTGTTTTCTCAGATTGTTGAAACTGTGTTTGTCAGTTCATGTAATGTCTATGAAGTGACATGCTGTAATTTTGTGATTGTCCGTGTTCTTCGGCGTCTGTCTGTGAAGTGTAAATAACATTTGACTGTACGTAGAAATTAACTATAACCATGATTAAAAGATGCTTTTAAAGCATTCTTCATTGTTTATCCTTATTTTGTGTTAGTTATTGATTTAACTATAATAGAACCTTATTGTACGTGATACCAGGTCTTCATGTTGTCTTTATACCATCACATGAAGCTTGAAGGGGGAACAAAGCATTTTATCTGTAGGTGCCAAATCTGGTGTCATGCTGATAATTTAGTCTGGCCATTGGCTTGGCATTGTTCTGATTAGGGGTTAGGCTTTGATGTGCTTGAAATTAAGATAAAATGTATTTTGTACTGGTACAAATCACATTTACATACAGAAAGTGTCTTATTGGCGTGCAGTGAGAGCTTTGTTTCACAGTTAGTTCCCATTACCCATCAAAATGTTCAGTGAAGCACTTCAAAAATGGGAACATCCCTTTTGGATTGTCTGTTATGGTTTTTGCTATGACAAACAACTCATAGAAAAAAAGAAAATAGTGAATCTTTTTTTCACATGGCTGTGGACAGTGCTTAAAGTTTAAGGATGATGAAGTCCAGCCATTCTCCTCTGATGACATGAAGCAGGGTTGGGACATGGGTTTCTTGGCCCTTCTTTGCTGTTCCCTCACTTAAAGGTGAGACCCCTAAGGATCGTGGGAAGGCGATTGCAATTGGCATATGGGTCTGTACTGCAAAAGCAGCTGGAATCAGTTAATGAATCGCTGTTTGTCTAAGAGGCTCATGGAGCCCCTTTTGAGTCACGTTGGGGACAAGCCACAGTATAGAAACTCCAAAAACACCTACTTAGGTCTGGTGTAGGGTTTTCCCTTAGTTTTACCTATGAAAATAATCAGTTGACTTATAAATGAGAGCATGTCTTAACTTTGAAGAGTGCTATTAACCTTCTCAGGACTTGACATTTATGCTCACTTGCACAGGCTTGGCTGTCGTGTTGGGCGTTGGTCCCCCAATGGATTGGTTCCAGCTTCATACAAAATATTGCTGCCATTAGTCAGCAGATCTAATCTTCTCCATGCATAAACATCACCTCTGAGGACATCTGTTTTCTCAGGCTTTTTAGCCAAAGATCAGGGGAGATTGTAAAAAGCTGAATTCTTACGTCCCATGCAATGTAAAAAAAGATGCTTTTTTTTTTTTTTTTTTTACATTTAATACAGTTTTGTTTAGTCAGTGAAGCAGAATCTGGACCTTTGTTGAGAGCTGAAAACAATTAATTCATAGTTGCTGCATTAAACTTTGAGATAATGCGATGAATGCAAAATTTGAAATGGCATGAGAC
Source organism: Elopichthys bambusa (assembly GCA_037101425.1). Lineage (NCBI taxonomy): Eukaryota > Metazoa > Chordata > Actinopteri > Cypriniformes > Xenocyprididae > Elopichthys > Elopichthys bambusa. Next base: position 42,553,853 of record CM074433.1, read on the forward strand.
GGAACATTGGAAAACAAGAGTCTGTCATGACCAAGATGCCAAGCCAAGAAAAAATACAAAAACTTTTTTCTAACAAAGAGCCAAAGTTGCATGCAACGGCCAGTTGCTAGTTACTGGTTAGCGGTTACAGTATTTTTCCTGATTTGATCCATTGTCTATATTAGTTCTCTGAAATAAGTAGGCAATTTAAAATCCACCAAAGCTGTAACTATTTTGTTAATATTTCCTCTGACCATGATTTGATTACTACTAAATTGTGCTATTCATGAAGAAACATCAAATTTTGTCAATTTGGCTAAATTATTTTGTTGTGATTCATAATTACTTTTAAAAATACGCAACTTAACACAACGGAAACTGGAGGGACAATATACATTCTCAAGTAAATTGGAGATTTGGATAATATTGTAGCAATTATAATAAATTTTCTAATATACAGTACATGCACTCTGCTATGACAGCAGTTTTGCTAATCTACTGGCCATTCAGGGCAAAGGATGAAGCGAGCTTGTAATGGTGTATAATCAGTTAAAGAAAACAGCACTATGGGTTGTGCGTCTGAGATGATTTACTTGGCCTCATTTACTAGTGTTTTCTTTCCAGCCTCATTAGATGTCATTGTTTGCATTTAGCTTTCACACTGAGCTCTGTGGTCATTAGGGGGTTTCAGTCCAAGTAAAATGTTGATGATCTTCATTGTATGGCATAGAATAAAAAGTGCTTTGCACTAGGTTAACCCAGTTAATGGCAAAAACTCAAAACAGATGCAGTTTTGTGTGTCCATTCTGCACCATAACCATATGATCTGAAAGACAGGCTTGTTCATGGCTAATGCCAAAAGAAAATGGCTGTCATGAGATGTCTTTTCTTTGATAAACTATGGGCACTATATAATGCTAGTTGTTGCTGCTTAATGAATTACAAAAGCATCTGCAATTTGAATAGGGGTGCACCGATATGCATGAGATTATGGAAGCTATCCAATATGTATAACCTGTTTTACAAATTTTAAGGATTCTTTTCCTGTTCTTTTCTGTTCATCTCATGATTCAATGCCTGTCGTTCACACTTTCAGATACAGAGGTTTGTGACTTTGGCTGGCACAAGTTTCAGAGCCACTGCTATAAGTACTTCACATACCGAAGGACATGGGAAGCAGCGGAAAGAGAGTGCCGTCTGCAGGGTGGTCACCTCACCAGCGTCCTGTCCCACGAGGAGCAGCTCTTTGTAAATCGTAAGTTGTTCTTCATGAACTGTGTCCTATTGAATTTATCAATGTATTTGCCAAAGCAGACATCAGTAATATTATTGCCCACGTAACCCCACCGGTCCTACTCGGCCTGCTCTAAGCGAGACTAGAGCCGACATCTCCGGCATGGGAGGCGGGTGTGCTAACAAGGATGCTAAAGACTGCAGTCTCTAGGGTCAGATGCTAGTGCGCCTCTTGATGCCAGGGGAGTGAGGTTTACTTGCACAGCTCTTACTAGCTGGCCTCTGTTACACCCCCCTAAACCTCACCTCCATCCAGGTCACGGCACCAATGTAACCCCTCCGGTCCTTGCCCCGCTCCGAGTGGGACTGGAACTGGCGTCTCTGGCATGGGAGGCGGGCGCATTAACAAGGACACTAAAGACAAGGATGCTCACTCCCCTCTCTAGGGTCAGTCGATAGTGCTCCTCTTAAAATCAGGGGAGTGAGGTTTACTTGCACAGCTCTCACTAGCTGGCCTCCGCTACACTCACCCCCCTAAACCTCACTCCCATCCAGGTCACGGCACCAATGTAACCCCTCCGGTCCTACTCGCCCCGCTCCAAGCGGGACTGGAACCGACATCTCTGGCATGGGAGGCGGGTGCGTTAACAAGGACGCTAAAGTCAAGGACGCTCACTCCCCTTTCCAGGGTCAGTCACTAGCGGGCCTCTTGAGGCCAGAGGAGTGAGGTTTACTTGCACAGCTCTTACTGGCCTCCGTTACACTCACCCCCCTAAACCTCACTCCCATCAATGTAACCCCTCCGGTCCTACTCGCCTCGCTCCAAGCGGGACTGGAACCGGCGTCTTCGGCATGGAAGGCGGGCGCGTTAACAAGGACATTAAAGTCAAGAACGCTCACTCCCCTTTCCAGGGTCAGTCACTAGTGGGCCTCTTGAGGCCAGGGGCGTGAGGTTTACATGCACAGCTCTTACTGCCCTCCGTTACACTCACCCCCCTAAACCTCACTCCCATCTGGGTCATGGCACCAACGTAACCCCTCCGGTCCTATTCGCCCCGCTCCAAGCGGGACTGGAACCGACGTCTTCGGCATGGAAGGCGGGCGAGTTAACAAGGACGCTAAAGTCAAGAACGCTCACTCCCCTTTCCAGGGTCAGTCACTAGTGGGCCTCTTGAGGCCAGGGGAGTGAGGTTTACATGCACAGCTCTTACTGCCTTCCGTTACACTCACCCCCCTAAACCTCACTCCCATCTGGGTCACGGCACCAGCGTAACCCCTCTGGTCCTATTCACCACCCTCCAAGTGGGACTGGAACCACTGACTTTAGGACGGTGAAACTGGAAGTGGTAAAACGCGTTTCTGGGTTTTGGTCTACTAAAATTATCTGCATCATCCTATAGCAATGCTCTAAAAACCACAAGAACATTTTAGCAATTGTATAGCGATGGTTTTTGCAAACACCCACAACAGCTTAAAAATGTGGTGGCAAGTTTTGACAGACACATTTTCATCAAATGTAAAAAAAATCTAGTTTTATTTCTGTAAGTTTTTTAATGGGATAAAAAAAAAGATATTCAAGACCAAATGGATTCTAGCAATGATTAAACAAAGCATATGTCATATTAAAAGAGCTTGACCATGCTGTTGACTCTAAACTAAACAAACTTCATCTTGGCTGCTCGGGGCAAAGAAACGATTTATTCTACATTTGTTTGTCATTTGATGTGTGGTTTGGTTTAACTGATTTCCTGCTATTTTCACATCAGCCAGGTAGTCTATAAAGATGTCAAAGAAGTTTGCAAAGGTCCTCACACAAAAAGATGAATGGATTTTTTCCATTTCTCTGGGCTTCTATATAGACTTCTCTAAAATTACACATCCAGTTGCTTAAACATGCTTTTTTTCCATGTTCTCTTTTCCTAGTTTAATCTGCAGAGACAACTATAAGTGGATTGATTATCCCAAAAAGCATGTGGTGCTATCAAAACATTGCTCCATTTGTTTGAGTTTCCCAACCAGCCTGACACAGCAGTTTGAGTTTGAAGCGGGAACTATCCATTTTTCCCACCAAGAGCAGCATAATAAATCAGATAACCAATAGCATAAAATAGACATACAGCTTGTGCACTATATCTTAAGTCTTCTAAAGTTTTATGATAGTTTGTATGGACTACTTTGGCAGAGATATAGATTGAAATCTGTGTAATTGTCTTGTAGGTTTGGGCCATGACTATCAGTGGATCGGGTTGAATGATAAAATGTTTGACAATGATTTCCGCTGGACTGATGGACACCCTATGGTAAGATGGGATTCATTATTTTGACCCTAATAATGTTTATTAGATACACGTCTGTGTTCCAGGTGACCAGCATTGCAGAGATGAGTCTTTCTTGTTTTGCTTTTGTTTGTTCTTTTTTTTTTGACAATGATTAAATGAGGTTGTTTGATCCTAAAATTGGTGAGAACCCATAGTGCACAGACTTAAAAAGCTCAGTATAAAAATGTGCCACCCAAGTGCAACTATTACTCAACCATAAACCATGAGATAATGCTAGTGCTAATGGGAAAGTTCTTGATTTAGCATTTCTAGTATTCTGTGTGGTATAAACAGAAGCACGCTGGTCACTTTAAACATTAATTAATTGAATTATCATCTTCGAAATATGGGTATTTTACGTTTTAAGAATGTTTTGACTTTTAACAATTAATTAAATTAATGACTAATGTCATTTTTGTCAATGCAATATCCAAAATCCTTATTCTTGTGAGGACATTTTTTGGTCCCCATGAAGGAAAACAGCCTTTAAATCACACAAAGTGATGTTGTTTGAAAATATAAAAATTCAGAAAGTTTTCTGTCATGGGTAGGTTTAGGGTTAGGGGATGGTATAGTTATTACAGTAAAAAAATCATTATGAAAGTACCCATAAAAACGTGTTTGTGTGTATGTATTTATATGCATATATTAAAATTATATATACATTACACAAATATTGATTTTACTCACAATATACAGAATAAATCTTTGTAATGACCTTGTCATCCCGTTTTTTTATTTATTTATTTGATGTTTTTTCTGCCTTTCTACATATGAAATGGGACTTGTGTGTTTGTGTTCAACCCATGCAAATTAAGTGCAGCAGTACATTTTTTTTGAATAACGTAGTATCCTCTTTCTCCATTTTATCAAGGAAAGTCCCATGTAACACTTCCAAATGTTTATGAAATACAGTCTATTTTGATTCTTACATGTGATCTTTGCACCCTCGTGTGGGCACATGCAGTGGTGCACGAATAGAATAAAACGCTCTACTGTTTTCTTGTGCACTATAGCAATTTGAGAACTGGAGAGAGGGTCAGCCGGACAGCTTCTTCTCCATGGGCGAGGACTGCGTGGTGATGATCTGGCATGAGAACGGCCAGTGGAATGATGTGCCGTGCAATTACCACCTGACCTTCACCTGCAAGAAGGGCACAGGTGAGACCTCCTCTTCCTCCTCATCTAGTCTGCATTGTTGCTTACTGTGAGTTCATTGTCTTTGACCTTCCTTTTCCTCTGTCCCAGTGTCCTGCGGTCAGCCCCCTGTCATAAAAGATGCCCATATCTATGGCAGCATGAAGCCACGCTATGAGATCAACTCTCTAGTTAGGTATCACTGCAAGGACGGCTTCATCCAAAGACATGTTCCTACTATCAGATGCCAAGAAGATGGCCACTGGGACAAACCCAAAATCACATGCTTGAATCGTAAGTTGCTGTCTGTGATTAAATAGATGCTAAATAAAATCCAGACATAAAATTATAGTGTTTTAAAGTATTTATTAAAGGTCCAGTGTGTAATATTTAGTAGGATCTATTGACAGAAATGCAATATACGTAACTATGTTTTCAGTGATGTATAAAGACCTTACATAATGAACCATTTTGTTTTTATTACCTTTGAATGAGCCATTTCTTTCTACATACACCGCGGGTCACCTCGCCATTTTGCGCCGGCATGTTTCTACAGTAGCCCTAAACGGACAAACTGCTCAGCAGAGTGCGTTTCATCACTATGTTGGTCTTCTTTGTTGATGTTTTTAGAGGCAGCTTGCATCATCATGAATACACATGAAGAAGTAGTAGTAGTAGTGGTCGTCTGGCTTATTAGAAGCAGAGACTGTTCTTTGTTAGAAGTAAGAAGAAACCTCATTGCTTTACTGGCTACTCTCTGCTGTCTCATACGATGACATCTTTGTCTTGTGTCGGCCACCATAGATTCTCTATGTGCTTCGAAAGGGAGGGGTGAGCTGTGGAGTGAGCCGTTGGTTGCAATTCGCAACCTCACCACTAGATGCCGCTAAGATTTACACACTGCACCTTTAATATTTTTAAATTTGTTTGATTTGTTTTATATTTTCAATTTTTCTTTTAATTTAAGTTTAAGCTTTTGTTATGTGCTTTTGTCATTTTTAATATTTTTTAAAGTATTTATATTTAGCATTATTTGTATTTCAGTTTTAAAGTACTAGTAAACTTAAACTTAACATAATTGATTTATATATATATATATATATATATATATATATATATATATATATATATATATATTGCTGGTTAGTAACTGACTACATGTAATCTGGATTATGTAATTAGATTCCAAAAATTAAGTACTTGTAATTCATTAGATTATATTATGTTTTAAAATACTCATAATCAGACTAAAGTTACTTTTTATTGATTACATGTTCTTCTCATATTGGCCGTAAATTATTCATAATTCATTGGTCATTCATGAAAAGTAATGTGAAAAGTAATCTAAAAGTAATCAAAAAGTAGTCTGATTATATAATCTTAATGTAATAGATTACATTACTAATTACAAGTGCATTCCAGGTGCTTTCCAGGTCTTCTGAAGTCATTCAAAACCATTTTTGTGAGGTGAAAAATAAAAAAAGAGATTTAAGTCAAAATTATTCAAAAATAAAAACCTTCAGTTCAAATGAATGTCTCACTCAAGACATTTTGCGAAACATTTTCTTTTGAGTTCCACGTAAGAAAGAGTCATATGTGTTTGGAAATGAATTTTCTTTTTTGGGTAAACTATCCTTTTTAAGTTATCTTTTCCTTTTAATCTGCAGCATCTACCTACCAGAAGACGTATGCACACAAATATCAAAAGAATAACTATTACAACAACAGTAAGAGACGCTACAGTGAGTCGCAGCACCGTCTTCGCTGGTCAAAAACAACTGATGACTCCATACACTGATCTCCATCCTGACCTACAGATGCTTCACATTCACAGAGAAGGTCTTCAGTCTAAAGGGGTGAAGCCAAACTATGTGCCTGATGAATGTTTTAGAGCTGAAGTGAATTACCCTGAGGGACTGCAAAAAACACCATTACCCACCCACTGAGAGTGTACTTTATCTTTGACTATGCAATAGTGTATATCGCATATTGTAATAATGTCTTAATGTTTTGACATGGGGAGGGGGGGGTCTCTGGTTGAAATGTATATAGTAGAGATAATGAACAAGTAAACAGCTGTGAATGGTGACTGTTTTTTTTTTGTTTGTTTTTTTCAATCCGTAAATTTTGCTTATGAAGAACTGGATTTCCTGTTCTCTCTGGCTCAATAAAAGAGCACTATGGTACGAGCAGAGCATAAACAGAACAATTACAGTACGAAGAGTAAAAGAACAATAGGCATTATATTGTTTCACATTGTGGTGAGGGGGGTTTAAAAGGGATGTCACGGGGCTGGAGGACAAACAATGCTGAAAGGACTGCAACTCATGACTGGAAAACAAATCTTCATCGACATCATCTTCGGCAGCATCCTTTCTAGTTGTGAGGATTACTCTGATAACACCAAACCTTTGTACACTCATAATCATATTCTCATATGGCATCAAAATATATATTTTAGGCGTTTTTTTTTATATGTGGGTTTGTAATATAACCATTTTTACTTTTTTAAATGAATGTCATGGTAAAATATGAATACTGTATGTGTGGTTGAATGAACTAGCATTTTTGTCAAACATTATTACAAATGTTACATGAAGCCATAGAAGTTTAATTTATTGCTGAAGATACATATAACAATGAATGAACTGTGAGATTTTGAATAATAAAGCGCTATTAGTATATTATGAACACGTTTGAACCGTGTGTTTGATTGCATTTTACAAAAATGGCGTGTTAATTCTGATAGAAAGTTGTTGTTGTTGTGGCTGATGTTGACCAAAAGAGGGCGATGTAACGGTAACAGAATTTCCCGCGCCATCATGAAGTTGACGTGACAGGAATGAACAGACAGCTACTCTGTTTTGACGACTTTCTACTCGACGCCTTAACGAACGTGATAACGTTGACACGGTAAGGACGTGGGTTGTTAAACATGAACACTGATCAATGCTCTTCATCTTATAAATATGTCAAGCTTGCGGTGTGTTTTCTGAGAGACTTTGGCAAGCAAATGTGTTGAGACCAGAAGAGGCTAAGATGGGTTTAGTTTAATTGACACTTGACCTGAAATAACTAAAGTGAAAATACACCGTGACCACAGCTATATTTAGTTAAAGACACATAAAAAAATGTAGTTTTGTGGCATTAGTCCATGTCTGTTAGCTTTTAGGCCGTCTTACTGTATGTGCTCATGTCGGCAATGTTTGTGATACCGTTGTCAAATTTTGCAGGTTCGAATAAAATGTTTAAAATATAACACTTTAACAGTTTTGAAATACCAACCTCCTGCCATGTTCTTGGACTTTTAATTCTTAAAGGATTAGTTTTTAAAAAAAATGAAAATTAGCCCAAGCTTTACTCACCCTCAAGCCATCCTAGGTGTATATGACTTTCTTCAAGATGAACATAATTGCAGAAATATTAATAAATATCTTTTATTAATGGCTAAAAGCTTTTAGTTAGCTTTGTTAACTGCAAGAGTTTTACACTCTCTGCGTACGTTGAATACGGAAGGCGGCTTGTGCAGAAGCTAGATATTTTACTTCACAACTTTTTTCACATCGCTTCGATTCAGAAGGCCTTTGTTAACCCCCCGGAGCCGTGTGGAGCACATATTTATGATGGATGGATGTGGATGAAAGCACTTTTTTCAGCTCATACTTATTGATCCCTTTCACTGTCATTATAAAGCTCGGATGCGTCAGGATATTTATTAATATTTCTGTGATTATGTTCATCAGAAAGAAGAAAGTCATATACACCTAGGATGGCTTAAGGGTGAGTAAAGCTTGGGCTAATTTTCATTTCAAAGTGAACTAATCCTTTAAGGTTATTTAATTATTTATTTATTATTATTTTGTATTTTTGAGCCAATCAGCAGAGATGAAAACTATGTGAGAGAACTGGCAAAACAAATATAATTAAATATTTGCAGTTTCTCTTCCTTGACATTTTTTTTCTCTTCTTTTGTATTTTGGCAGAGTAGAAAACACCCAAACCAAATATGTATTTGACTGATTGTTTATTTTTGGGGTCAATGGTTTTCTTCACATTGATACAGTCAAATCATCCGTTGAATTACTTTATGTACACAAAACATGGGTGGAAAATGTCTAAGCATCCAGTTCTAAAATTGATTCTGAAATCTTGTAAACAAGGCACATGTACAGTTGCCAGAGTCAAAACAAAATGATTAATGAATGAATGTGAATACATATGCAATTATTTTTAAACCTATTTTAGAACTGCTTTTCTTTTTTTTTTTGTGGAGCTGGTAATTTAGTGTAGCGTCTAATATGACCTTCAGGTCTAAACTGGCTGTGTTGACCATAATAGTAATGATAACAAGAATAAAACATCATTAAGTTGTTTTTGTCTTAGCTTGGCAGTCTGTTTTAATGGTTTGTTTCCAAATGCCTTGGCTTGACATGTTTTTCTGAAGGTCTACTACTTCACAGACAAGTAAAGACTGAATGCAGCATGCTAACTATGCACTTTTTTTGTTGTGCCATTATTTTTTGCATCATCTCTGAGTAAACCTTTACCTGCAAGGTCTATTTTTTCTAGAATAGAAAATAAATTTAATTGTGCTGTTTTTCTTTTACTAAGTAACAACATGGTCATTAGCACTGTCATCTTTTTGACCACCTCAGTCTTGCTATTTGTAAACGTTAACATGCATAGACTACTCATCACATGGGCTAAAATCTTGGCCGTGTGCTTTCTTTCACACGACTTTTTCTAGCAAACTAATTTGTATTAACATTTGGCACCACTGCTATGGGCTATGTTTGAAGGTAGGTTCTCTAAGGATTCATGAATTTATCACATCAGGTCTGAAATAGAACAGAACAGAAATACTAAAAACAATTATTAGAAAAAAAAAAAAACAGATTTACTTTTAAAACACAATGGTTATTATGTCAAATTTCTTCATCGTCCTGGACACAAAAACCGTTTGACAGTGATGAGGTCGATACAGTGAAGCTCTAAATTTTTTGTGACGTAGGGGAGACATCTTATAAACACATTATTTCAAGAAAAAGATAATTAACAAACATTTATAAACACTCTACTTGTATACTTCAACAGTTTAAAAAAAAATCACAGAATAATGTTTTGTTTCTTAATGTGACATATGACTCAACATGGTTTGGTCCACACATAAAATGTTTTTGAACTAAATTTAAAAAGGTATGTTTTTAGAAAATAATACATTATAGCACCCTGTAAGGATGGCAAAAGGAAAAATTGCGTTCATTGTGCCATAACTGTTCTGTATGGTGTTTAGCACTTTCGTTGAATTTGTTTTCCAATCAACAGAAAATATACAGCATTTTCCATCATGCTATTTATATGGGATATGATGTTCTTGAATGACAAACTAAGTGCCCAAAGGTATCAGTTCAAAGTATTTAAGCTTTTCTGTCATTCAGATCTAGAACATCCCTCAAGCTACTGCATGCTAAATGGAAGAGCACAGTGTGAATTTCTACTGCAATCTTGCCAAATATCTCTTCCTTCAGCACTGCTGTATATGATCGTTCAGACCGGAAACACATAGCTATAATTTCTGTGGCATCCTATGAATACTATTCCTGTCCTGTTGCCATCTTGTAATGAAGTCTTGATTTTGAGGGAAGAGGGCGCCTGAGGTGCCTAACCCTACAGAATCTTTCCTTCAAACAAACATCAGTTACTTACTTTATCTATAAATCCTTCTGTATTACAGTATCTAGAGACTTTGTCACAGTTTTAATGCACTCGAACTAATGCCTTACATTATTACACTTAGTTCGTGAGTTATATAGTTTGTACGCTCAGTTGTTACTCTTGTAGCAGTAGACGCCGTAGAGTTTGTGCTTCTTGTCTGGGAATCCAGAGAAGCGTACAGCGGCCTCTGTGGGACTGCAGCGCCTGCGTGGTTTTGAGATCGGGTACCGTACACTACCGTCTGCCAGCCAGCCTGCGTCGCAGCGGTCGTAGCCCAGCAGCTTCCATGCCGCGTACATCTGACCGACTTTGGCAATCTGAGCGCCATCCTTTTGACATGCCTGCACTGCCTCGTTATACGTAAGCTTGGAAGGGTGTATCAAATAATAGAAACGTCCTAGAGAAAAGAAAAGGTAAATGTATTTATTCTCAAAGCCGGTTACAGTCAAATAATTTGCATTAGAGATTGCATGGGTGAACTCCTACATTATATATTACATCAATTGCATTACATTTTTTAGAGTTGCTATCCTATTTCAAAAGTCTTTTATCAAACAGTTGGAAAGGACAAACCTTTGTAGTTAGAGGTGAAACAGAAGACATCATATCTATCTTTTTGCTTGTCACGCATCCCATAATTCCGCACACCGGGAATGGTGTTTTTGCCTCCACATGGCTCTCTTGGTTTGGTGATGGGGTATTGCACCGACCCGTCACTGAGCCACCCTGCATTGCACCAATCCAACCCGTCTCTCCAGGCATCGTACAGCTGGTCGAAAGATGCCACAATGGCATCCTGGTCTCTGCAAGCTTTCTCAGCATCAGGGAAGTTCAGGTTGTAACGACCCAGTCGAGGAAAATATGGAAACACAATGCCTGTAGAAAGCCGAAGACCAGAAAAGGTATGAAATTGCATCATTTAATAATATAAGTGCTTAAAAATGCTCCCTGATTAGAGAATAATGTGTGTAATCTGGCAATAATCAAATTCCTGATTGCGAAATCTATTTTTATTTTTTTCCAATGCACCATCTAAAGTAAATTAAAATGTTGATTTATTGCATGCAACTGAACTGATGCCAAGAATGCAGAGAGCAAGGACCAAATAAATGTCCCATTCTTTGGCACTGATAGCTCGTGTGTCAGGATCTTGCTGATGGTCCAGATTTAAAACTTGTTCTAGTCTGCATTATAAGACCATTGAATAGCGTTTACATGGCACACAATGTGAAGAGAGTCAGCACAATGCTATCTCATAGCTAACTGGCTTGAGGAACAGCCAAGGATGTTGCATAAACTGTTTATAGAATTGTGTGTAATATTCCAAAAAATTCAAGCCCAGTCTCACAATGGTAATGTCACTTTAACAACATTTTTCCATGCACCACCAAAATTTGGCAATTTCAGAGGCTCACTTAAAACTTTCGGAGGTTATTGTGTTAGAAAGATGCAGAAGATGTACACAATGTAGATAGTAAACAATTTTGGTAATTGTAAAGTAAGATACTTGCATTAACACTATCAATTGACTGCTATTAAAGACATCTAAAATATATGGTTCTAGGAAAGATTATTGTTTGGTGCTGGTCTACATGGTTCACCAGCAAAACCTGGCTGATAAAATTGACCCAGTAAATCTTGCTAGTTAATCCAGTTTTAAAACATGGTAGTGACACCACTACACCAGCATCTAAAAGATCCTATCATCTTTTCACCAGGGCGAGAGTTTAGAAACAAAATTAAAACTTCCCAAATGACCTGGTGTTGCATGACTAAATGTTGCTAGAGGGACATTTCCTTGAGATTGTGTAGGAAAAACCAGCAAGATAACATAAACCAACATAAAAACCAGCAAGATAACCCAAATCCATGTTTTACCTTGCAGGTCAAGGGATACAACTGCTGTATCATCCTCCAAGCCATCAATGACTTCACACTTATATTTCCCATAATCCTCTAGAGTGATCTCAGTGATAACCAGTGAGGCATCATTCTCGCTGGCAGCCTCAAGGTGCACGCGGCCATGGAATCGACCATAGCTCTTTTTGTGGAAGCCCATAGCTACAAAAACATCAATTTCCTTAAGATAGTCTGAAGTCATTTTAGTCCATTTAATCCTCAGTTTGGGATTTGGTGCAGACGAGGGATCCCGGTTGAACTTGCATTGCAGTGTGGCGTTGCCTCCACGTTGTGAGATTACTTTGGGTTGTGCTGTATCAACTGAGAGTCGGGGGCCATTTTCTAAAAATCACAGAAAGAGATATTCAGATGTTCATTCAAAAAAGAAAAGAAATAGACACAATAATAATGCAGATTGCAACATGGCTCCGATTTGTTTGTCCCTGTTGCATTGGTTAGTGTCAGCAACTTAAGGCGTTTCACAAAGATGATAGCGTTAATCTGTCCATGTCTTATTGCTACAGGCTGTTGTGGTTATGTGGTTATGCAAATACATGAATCATTATGTTTGCTCCATTTCTTAGGAATGAAACTCCCCTACGTGTTTATGACAGAAACTGTGCACGCTCTTCAAATGAAGACACTACAGAGGGTGTTGCTACTCTTGCAACCATTTTGGTGCACATATAACTATAATGTTGGCCAGTTTTTTTCTTAAATCCATAATCCCAAAACTAAATTATTGCACTTTTGTATCTATTGTACCTATTTATAGTTTAGAGGATGGTTACACTGTATGATAAGCTTGACAAATCTGGTTCTCATAACGGTTGAAAAGTGGTGAAATACATATTTAGGATTTGCTGAAGACATGATTAGAGAATGTCGTCCAAGGTAAAACAAATGTTTTCATTTTTAAATAAACGTTAGAGGGATTTATATGTCAAAACAACTCTCCCGTACTCTTCCCCATGAACAGGGGGGTCAGATAAGGATCTGAGTTAGACTTGGACTGTCACAAACAAGTTCTCAACAACACCCTGATGGATCTGTTGAAAACCTGCAAGTTATCCAGTCAGCAAAGTCACACTACAGCTAAACTGCAAATGAATTTAGCTTCTACTAAGGGAATGCTTCTCTGTCAAAACGTCAACCAAACATTGAGTACAGGCACTGGCACAGTGTCCCAACCAGGTGTAATGCAACAAGTTTCCATCTTTAAAAATGTTGAAAGTCTCACAGGATTTCAGATTTTTGAACAAATGTGATTTCACTGGTGGCTACTTTGCATGATTCAAAATAGAAAAAAGAAATGAAACCCAAGCTACCAAGTCGTGTTGTGCATTTGATGTGGCTGTTTAGGTCAAAATGTTGCATTTTTCCTGGTTAGGACACATTATGGTGTTTTTATACTTATTAATACTTAATGTATCATTGTTCTCACAAACTAATCTTGGTTATTTTGCATATGCAGATGGAGAGGCTGATACTACTATAATCAGATCTCAGCATGAGTAAATATGGAGCTTATCAATTATTTAACGCTTGTAGTAAGTAATTCCAGCCACTTTGTGTCCTGTGATGGGAGCCAGAGGGTTTCAAATCACCTAAGCCCAATGAGCCCAACACCCAATGAGATAATTACGGTGAGTGCCCCTGTTAAGAAATGCTGGAGGGGGAACACCATTTAGGGGATGGGCAGTACAACCCCCTCTCTATCTCTCTATACTCTCTTTCTACAATTTACTTTCACACACAAACGCACCATTTTCCATCTCTTACCTGAGATGTATATGGTCCTGTAGTGCTCCAGGTCACTGTATGCCTCATCAAAGTTGTCAGCTCGGCTCTCGGAGAGGACCAAGAGGAAAAAAAGCAGGAAGGTCATCTTGATTTATAGCACCGGGGGGTTGGGAGGTACTTCACTACATAGAGAACACAAGAATAAGGGCTGTCAGACAGTGTGCATTTTACAAAACCATTTATCTACTGTATATCCTAACTAGTTTAATATTATAAAGGAGACATTCTTCACAGTTATATTATTAGGCTTTATGGAGTTTGTGAGAGAGTTCAGTTTTTTGTGACTTGCACCAGATCTCACACACGTTTCCATCTGCAGTAACTCCCCAGTGCAGTGCTGTCACGCAGACCCAAGCGCACACAGTGTCCTTTTCACCACATCGCTCAAAAAGCCACTCACACAAATAGGATAGCTACAAAAATAAATGACTAGGACCGTTAAACTTTTCACGCATGCATAAATCCCAGTTAACACTAGTGCAATCCAACCGCAAGTGCTGCAGGACTGCCTCCTGTATCCTTCACCTTAAGAGGCACTGAAGTGTGAGAAAAGTGCACTCAAGATGCTCGCTACGGCACAAACTAGCACAAAACTTTGCAGGCATACTTCTAGCACAGATCGTCTCACTACAGACACCAAGCTCATAAAAAGGACTTACCATCTTACGGAGCGTGTGCTCCCGGTCACTAGCGCATGTGAGGACAGCTACACAAAAGATCAGGGTTAGAAAGTGTGTAGACTCCTTTCTCTCTGCAGTCACTCTGATTGATCCGTTTTTTTCTTCATTCATTTCAGAGTGCTGACGCACTGAGGTAGTTCCTCTCTACTGCAGTCAGCAGAACTGCTCTGCAGAGTAGCCAACCCCCCCAAACCCAGCCTGCAAACAGTCATTACGCATACCAGGAAGCCACGCTGATAACAGTGAGGACTCGCAGATGCAGTGCCCTCTCCTGTGACAGATAAGTTACCTTGGTACAGTGAGCTTGTTCAACTGTGACAAGGTAAAATCATATGGGTTCAGTGCAGGAGAAGGATACCAAGGATATCCTCTGTTGCAAAAAAAATAAATAATAAAATACAGTGCAAAGGAGCTCTAGGCATTGTTTAAAAAAAGTAATATCATGCATTAGGCAGGGGCTTGGTGGATTCCACATGGGTCTGCTATGCTAAATTGCCCTACAAGGCCATTTTATGGCACAATTGTTACGGTTAAAAGAATTTGTTCCCGCCCAAATGACCCTAAGGCCTTTTTAGTGTAACGACTGTCAAACATGCTCTGTTTTGCAGGCTGACGGTTAACCAAACACAGACCGTTAACTCTTATCCACACTAACTGTGCTGTTGACAGAGAACACTGTTACCAGCCACATTCCTTTATGACACTCCATTGTATACAGTGAGGTCAAGCGCAGGTAGGGTAAACGTCCTAAACGCATAGACTGCAGTTGATCAGAAAACAGCAATGGTTTAGAAATGGTGCCAGACCACCAGCTAATTCACATAAGCATCACAAGAATCTTAGTCTTGCACAACTTGAGAACTTATCTTCTGGGAAGAGGCACCGATTCTGCAATTGGGGGAAAAAAAGGTCCCTTGTTGTTGAAATCACTTGCTTCCAGAAAACAAATTTGATTGGTGAACTGGCAGTCCAGTTTAAACAGTGACTCAATACTCTGATACTTAACCTTGCACCACTCTTGTTTTTGTATGTTTAAGCCAGGGTGCTGTTACTACCTTGACATTAAATCCTGATCTTTGAAGTAAGCATTGCCAGCTACATTTGTTGTTTAACTACAATGCCAATTTTTATTAGTAATCAGTAAAAGTTTTATTAGTAAAAGTCTTTAAGCAGTATAATAGTTGCCTGACCAGGTTACTTGCAAACTCTTAGTGCAGTGGAATACGAGAAAATAAGCATGGCATCATCTGTGAAGAAAATAAATGACTTGTCAACAATCTGAGGTCTGGGACAGGTCCTGATCAAACATGCTTGTTTAACTCGAGTACAGACTGTCCCAGATTGTTTCTTTAGAACTTTCCAATCCTCATTTGGAAATCCATTTTGAAAGATCCAAACCCTTCTTTTGTTATGCTTTTTACTTAATGATGTAAAGTGTTTAGTTAACTGGGCTTTTTAGTATGTGTCTATTAGTGTCATTTTAAAGTGATGTTTGATAGCATGGGCTCTGAAATTAACTTTCCTGATGTAAATAGTACTATTTAATGCATTGGGTTTAGCTCCTAAAAAAAACAGTTTCAAAGATAAGAAAATATTTGCATATTTGAATAGAACTAAATATTTACAGTCTTTACTTAGAACCTTTGTTATAAATCTTTTGTTAGTACAAGAAAATATATTGCTAGACACGTCCAGGTTTGGAGACTAAACGTTGACAGCACACAAAGTTTGACTACACAATGGTCATTGGAAATAGAGTCGACACAACTTGGGGGGCATTTCATTATGTCACTCCTCAACAACTCCTACTGGGTTCTGAGCAGCTGTAAAACTTATGGATTCTTTTTGGCCAGAATCTCATTCCCCTTTGACCCCATTCCCTAATGTGCCAAAACATAATCCTTTAAGTGGTTGATTTGAGTAGTCGTCGCTGATCACTTGGCTATGCCCTTCCTCATTTGGCAGTAGATCCCAAGAAGTGATGGTGGTTGTGTTTTTTCACGTTCATTTATTGAGTGCCAAACGTATATAGCAAATCTAACTTTCAGTGATCCTGCATTATGCTAGTCAACCTAGTTTCAAGCAATGTGTTCTTTCAGAAAGCACTGCAAAGTATAATTCCAGTTTGTCAAAGAAATGCAATACATTTCTTTATTAGTAATGGGTCATTATATATAAGCCAGAGTGATTAATCTGCTAATTGTCAATATTTGGCCATTTTAATTGATCTGTTACCTAAACTCAGAGCACAGAGATGTCCTTTAGCAATCCTGATAACACCTGATAGCAATAATAGAGAGTATGCTCTAATTTCAACGTGAGATAAATGTATGCGCATGTTAGATAAGGATTGTGTTTATAATGTGTTTGTTAAATGGGTTAATTATTCTTGCCAGGAAAAACAGAGATATTTGAATGGCCTAAGGCAGAGTCCACAGTAAATCTGAGCAGATGGCAGTGGTGATTTTCAGGTGAACAGAAACAGTTCAAACACATAAATAGATGCAGTGTAAACCTGTGATTTCAATGACTCATGTTTAAAGCTTATGTTTGATTCTACAAAGCACATTGTAACCTTTAATCTCCATAACATCAGTAAGAGGACTGTTTTCACCCTTCAAACGAGTCGCTGTCTTTGAAGGCCACACAATCTCTCTGCACCAGACATTAGACTGACGACAGTGCATGAATGGAATCCTAAAACCTCTCATTTACAGTGAAATCAGGCTTATTTTCAATGTCTGTCACTCAGTCTGCCTAAACATCCTGTTTTAGTTACTGAGGACAGTTTTACACTAAATTTAAATTAGGTCCTGAAAAAGCAGTTTAAGCTTTACCACTTAATGCCAGCATTAACACTGCAAGCATTTGTGATGAAATGCTTATTGAAATCACCACGTCCTAACGTTAAGATACATTTAGTTATATCAGTGATATTCTCTACACTGGATGTGGCACGACGCGAGCAACAAATCTCCGACAGTAATCTGATTCCTCGTTCTATTTATGATGTACTGACATGAAGGACAAATGCTTTGCAACGGGCGCTTTGTCGCGTCCAGTGTAGACAGGTTTTAGCTGTTGCGACGCGAGAGAAAACGGTTGCGTCCGGTATAGACACGGTGTAAGATATCTGTTTTTTGCTGGGTTCAGACTACACAACATTTTTGCTAACATTTTGAAGCGGCATGCTAACTTAATGCTAATTCCAGTACTCATCAGGTTGGTCAGGCGCCTCCTCTATCTAAAAAAATTAAACATGATAGTCTTTCTGTCAGGACGTAGTGAAGCGTCGCAGATGCGGTGTTGGTTGTCGTCCACTATGACACACTATACGAGATAAAACAACTCTTGCGTCTCGATGCACATTCTCCTTTATTAATCAACACAACACCACAACGGTTCAAGAAGTTGAACCTGGCATTAGAGCTACGTTGAGTTTTTTTTTTTTGTTGTTTTTTTTAAGATATTCCTTTAACAAAATGATTCACTATTCCTAACCCTCTTAACCATTTAAAATTGTAATTAAATACTGTATAGATTTGATGTTTTCAGGCAACACTGATTTAATTTTTTGCTTCAACTTGTGCATTTCATTTTCCAGGCAAATCAACTATATTTCTAAACAATACTGAAAGACCCACTGACACTTGTGGAGATTTAGCGCACTAACATATCTAAGACTGTCCCCATTGACGGGGTAATTGGACAGGCCATTACGCAGTCTTTGGTATCCAAAGCACCACTCCCAAAAACTTAAAGAGCCGTGTCACAACATTTAAAATCTTTCCATGTGTTTTCTCTAGGGGTCAGGCGTGTGTTTGACCTCCACTCTCTGCAAGCACTTAATAAAGTCAATTTGTTTCATGGACTCTGTTAGTAAGTCAAATCAATTTGTTACAGGTGTCATATGCAGCATATTTGTCATGAACGTTTATTACTACACATGGACATGGTTTGTAGCCTTATTTGCATTCTGTGAATTAAATAAATAATTGACCCAAACAAAAAAATGCATTCATCATTTATTTATTCTCATGTTGTTCCAAACCTGAATGAGTAGAAAATTGGTATGCCATGAGGGTAGGGTGAGTATTGTGTACTGAGTTATAGATGTGTTAAACGGGGTCTATTAAAGTATTTGAATATTTCACATTATTTAGGAAAACATTATACACAGGTCGGAAAACAGTTCAGCCATTCATAATGAACAATAAAGAGACACTTTGTTCGGAATAATACAAAGAAGCTGTCTAAGAACCACATATAAAACTATTTTATGATATGAGGCAAATAACTAAGAAATAAATTTTCTCGTAACATTTTACGATAGGGTCTCATTTGTGAACCTCTAACAATATAAGCAATATATATTTACAGCATTTTCATACTAACAAAGATTAGTATTATTATTCTCCTCTACTTTCAAGTATCTTGTTGGATAAACACAAATAACCCATTAAGCAACTTTTTTATTGTCTAATACAACTGTGGTCTTGGACGTTATACTGACACCTGTTGCTGATAATGCAGAAACGCACAAACTTTTATTGGTTACTAATGTCATTTGTTCAAAATATACTATTTACAGGTGTGTTTAGCTGGTCATGTGATCTCAACATTTCTAGGTCACTCCATTGACTTTCCACAGTATGGGAAAAAAATAGTATGGAAGCCAATGGGGTCCATCAACTGTTTGGTTACTGACATTCTTCAAAATATCTTCTTTTGTGTTTAGCAGAAGAAAGAAGTTCATACAGATTTGGAACAATTTAAGGGTGATGACAGAATTTTCATTTTTGGGGGAACTATCCCTTTAAGTATTTTCTGCTTGTAGCTATATTTCTAAACATTTTTTGTCAAGTATTAGACTTTAAGTGGAAAATCTTACTGCATCTTTCAAGCAAAGTTCCAGTTTCATTCATGTTTCATTAATTTAATAGGGAAAAACGGCAGTTGTGTAAATATAAACGTTCATTCCGCTTGTACCTGCTCCTTACTGTTCTCTTATATGTTCCATGTTCATTTAAGACAATGTACCTCCTATTCATAGACTCCAGCATGAGGAAGGGCTCTGTGCTCAGTGCATAAAGAGCCTTTGACTTGGCGGTACTACCTGGGCGTGTTAACAGGGGTGCTCATACCGACTCCAAAAATGGAATCGTAAGGCGTCACTGGTGGACAGCAGATGGGCTTTTTGATCGGGCAGCAGCAGGTAGCATTCTTGAAATCAACAGCCAGTTACTAAGTAGGCAAAAAACTGAGCCTGTTACTCTTGGATATGTCTATTTATTTGAAAGCTAAATATTCCGTACCACAAATAAACTGTTAGTTCAAGAAAGAATATTTTCTCCTAGCTGTACATGGGGTGAGTTCATGCCAGTCCCCTCCGTCTGGCATCTCATTAGAGTTCTGTGGGTTTTGACGTCACCCTTGCACCACCTTAGCACACACAAAGAGTCCTCAGTGCTGATGCATAAACTACAACCGTCTCTCTACCGCATCTTCAACCAATCCACACATTGCCTCGACAACCCGGATACTCTCTCGCACCCTAGAGTTAGACCTGCTATCCGCATCTCCAAAGTGATACCATAAATAAAAAATTCTGAAGAGAAAACAAAAAGAGAAAATACTATCTAGTTACTCTAAATAATAGGCTGTGTTTGAAATGAAGCATATTGAAACATTCATTAAAACTGAAATATGCAATTGTAAGTGTCCTCAGCAAAGGTCAGCCTGCAATTGTCTCAGTCCAAATAGCATTTTTCAGTCTCAGTTTATTTTGATATTCCATTTTAGACATTCTACTAACTATAAGTAACTTTGCAACTACATGTAAACTAGCTCTCATTACAGTATTAGTAGACTGTTAGGTTAGGGTTAGTAGTTGACATGTAGTTACAAAGTTACTTATAGTCAGTCGAATGTTTCTTGGGGGACCATCAAAATAAAGTGTTAGCATATATTAAGCAGATAGTATGCTAATACTGTTGTATTGCGGTCCAGTCTCAAAAGGCATGTACTCCTGTATTTTAGCCCCTGTTTACATCTAGTATTAAGATGCGTTTTGGTCGATTGGATCACAAGTAGACAAGGGAGACACGTTCCTATTAATACTTGGTGTTTTAATCCGTCTCGCTTTCGACCACTTCTGATTTATTCGTGAAGAGGGTCTATGGGTGGATAAATGAATGGGTTTTTTTCAGATCTTTTGATCTAATGGACAAAATAAGCTAGCATGATTTACATATGAACACGACCGGAGACGACGGAAAAACAAGACCGCAAGACCGACCTAACGCGGTGAGTGTATGTTAGAAATCGGGAATGGTGAGAGAACATGGTACATGGTACGTTTTTCGTCTTCAAGCCAAATTTAGGTCTTCAGCCGACAAAGTTTAAATCCCGCGCTTCCCATAATGTTTACGCATTAGGTAAGTAGGCAGTCTTTTGTGGCTGTTCAAACGCATTCGACCACATGAGCATTTACACTACGAAAGCAATCCAGTCGGATGTGTTTTCGACTACCTCTGGAAGTGGTCAAAAGTGGACAAGCTCAAAACGTTTTAGACCCCATTTACACCTGTACTTAGCATCGTCCACCTGTGATCTGACTGACCAAAACGCACCTTAATACCAGGTGTAAACAGGTCATCTGCCCTTTTGAAAGGCAACACATCCTTCACTAGTTTTATAGCTTGATGCCATAGGAGAATCTTTGCAAGTTACATCGAGAGCTTTTATAATATCCAAAGAGCATAGCGACTCAAGATCTCAGTACAATGAAAAATGGTTCTTCATAACAAGATGTTCTTTGCTAAACCTAAAGTGCAGCAAATAACCACTGAAGAACATTCTGATCTGCTGAATAGATCTCTATGGACAAGAACCCATTGGTAGTTTTATTCAAATCTAATTAACAACACTGGTCTAACCATGAAATTAACAATGTTTAATGAGATAAAACAGACTCTGAAGTGATGCAAGACATTAACCTGGAGGAGACCAGGGGTGAAATTAATTGCATCACCCCAGGCCACCCTCCTCTACTGCACTGTGGAGAATAAGGACGAAAGGTCACTTGGAAAATCGGCTGGTTTAATGTGCTCCGGCAACCATGTGAGGAAAAGGTCGGAGTTCAACCATGGTGATCACAGACCACTAGACGTATCTTTGAGAAAGCTGGCGACATGACCTTGAGATCTGCAGCCAAACAGCTTCCAGTCAGATCTGATTAACCACCGCTAAATAGAAAACATGCATTATGCCAACAAGCTTTACTTAAAGAACCCTAGTGTCTGCCGAAACAATGGTGTTACCACCTTAAAGACCAGACAGACTGAAAGGAAACTATGCAGTTGCATTTGTATACTATTAGAATGTCATACATGACATGGATATATGAGAGTGCATTTGTATATAGCTTGTTTTCATGAGGTGTTGTTTCAGCTCCAGCTCCAGGTCTGTCTATATATATATAACTGGGGTAAGAAAATTGGGCAAAGTATCACCATAGTGGCTCACTGAAGCTCAAGTTTTAGGTTGCTCCAAACCGATAGACTCTGCCCTCCATGCAATACAGAGTGCTTCATTCATGTGTCAAATAAAGCCATGCATTATTAATTTATACTTTTACACACTCTTGGTCCCTAATATTTGTTTAACCATCTGTTTCTTCTCAGCACTTTTGCCTGTATTGAAGTGGACCCTCTGTATGTGCATATTTTGCCTCGTAAGAACATTCTGTCAATGCATGAACTCAACAAGCAAGCTTTTCAGTCTGCAGAATGTGGGCTACACTTGTTGGTCTCTTTGGAGCCAGGCTGTCTCATAATTCATTGAGAAATAACAAGGGGAAGTTGTTTGTGTTAATGTTAATGGGAGTATTCATGAATTGACTCAACTGCTGGTAAACCACTAAACAGCTTTAGGAAGACATGAAGATAAAACAAATTGATTTGAGGGAGAGATTGAGACAGAGATGTAGCAATTACAGCTCTGATTAAACCTCAAAAGATTGCCAAATCATAATAATACTGAAAAACAATATTGTTCATTTGTAAGCAGAAAAAAACAGGCTGATTTAAATTTTTGCTTTTAAAAAAAAAAAAACATTTTATACCATTGTAAACAAAATTTAATCACTCAAAAATAAACTTGATTCTTGTCACATGACAGCAAAATGGCTTAATGCATTAATATTTAGGCTAATATTTAAAACGCAATAGCTTTACTGTTTTTAAGAAATAATATAAAGCTTATTCTAAAGTATTTATAATATGTATTTTTTATTTTAAACATTTCGATTTTTTTTTTCTTTAGCACATTCTGCAGATAGTTTCATCACAGACATCTTTTTAAACCATCAAAACGTATGAAAAGAGATGTATTCAAGTAATGTTTTGTATAATTAGCATTTTTAGTGTACTTTTTTGAGCGTCACGTCATTGACCGTTGTCTCAAAGCTCTTGTTAGAACATATTTACGAGCTTTTACGATTTACGTAAAAGTTTCAGTGTATTTCCAAAATAACATGATAGGCTAAAACCATATAACAGACGTTTATGAATGTAAATACTATGCAGACGGTTACTAACATGAACATCTGTTCTGTTCCACAGGTGTTTTATCCGTATCGACGGCACTGATGCGTCGCTAAAAACAGGCTAAATGAAGTCTAAATGAAGAAGTGATGTGTAGTGATAGGCTCTTACCTTGTGGAGCAGCGCTGTGCGTCCTGCTGAATGATCTGTGGTGGGCTCCAGCCTCAGAACTGCTCGCAGATTTTCACACACGTCACAGAACAAGGCAGAACCCGCGGGAAAACACACGCGCGTTCACGGACAGTAAAAGACAGAGGTGCTGACAGAGACGCTGTGCGTCATCTAGAATATTAATATGTTGCAGTAACCGCTAACAAAGTAGTTTTAATAGAGTTTTAATAGTTTCAATAACGTGTGTGTGTGTACTTGTGTACACTTATATGATGTATTCAAAAATATTGTATTTCTTATAGTCTGCTTTACTATTCCGTTTTTAATAGTAAGCCTATCAAACAGTATTGAATATTAAATGTTTCTTGTCAGTAGGACAGAAATCATCACATACTTTTGAGGAGAACTTCATTATTCAGATTTGTTGTCAGTCCATAGGCCCCTATTTTTAAGTCTTTAAAGTGCTTCTTATTCGAATATCATCTTTTATGCTCAACAGAAGAAAGAAATGCAGGTTTGGAAGAACATTAGGGTGAGTGAATGATAGAATTTTTATTGCTTTGTGAACTGTGACTTTAAAGGCACCCAAAAATATTCTGTCGTCATTTACTCACCCTCAAGTTCTTCTAAACCTGTATGAGTTTCTTTGTTCTTTTAAACGGTTAGTTCACCCAAAAATGAAAAATTATGTCATTTATTACTCACCTTCATGTCGTTCCACACCTTCGTTTAACTTCGGAACACAAATTAAGATATGTTTGATGAAATCCGATAGCTCAGTGAGGCCTCTATTGCCAGCAATGCCACCGAACTTCTCAAGATCCAGAAAGCTACTCAAAATATTTTTAAAACAGTTCATGTGACTACAGTGGTTCAACCTTAATATTATAAAGCGATGAGGATACTTTTTGTACGCCAAAAAAACTAAATAACAACTTTTCAACAATATCTAGTGATGGCTGATTTCAAAACACTGCTTCAAATCTTTACATATCATTTGATTTGAATCAGAGTGCCAAAGTCACGTGATTTCAGCAGTTTGATACGCGATCCGAATCACTGATTCGAAACAAAGGATTTGAAGCAGTGTTTTGAAATCGTCCATCACTAGATATTGTTGAAAAGTCGTTATTTTGTTTTTTGGCGCACAAAAAGTAGTTTCGTCACTATATAATATTGAGCTAGAACCACTGAACTCACATGAACTGTTTCTGGATCTTGAGAAGTTCAGTGGCATTGCTGGCAATAGAGGCCTCACTGAGCCATCGGACGAAGGTCTTACGGGTGTGGAACGACATGAGGGTGAGTAATTAATGACATTATTTTCATTTTTGGGTGAACTGACCCTTTAAACACAAAAGAAGATATTTTGAAGAATGCTGGTATAACCAAACAGTTGATGGACCCCATTGACTTCCACAGTATGAAAAAAGAAAATACTATTCCTTTAAGTATAATGCGTTTACTTATATATATTTTCTGTAATTATTTAATATCTTTTATAAACACTTTTCTCATCATATAATCATCTGAAGCCCTATAAATGTCCTCTCTGCATGTTACCAGATATGGTCAAAATGAATAAATGATTGCGTGTGGTGGACATAATGCTGAACTTTTCCTTTTGATAGAATTTGGAAAACATGCAGCCTAATTTGGTAAAAAAAAAATTCTTAAAACATCATTTGTAATATGCCCATGCCCTTCATTTAGTGAAAGCACTCTTGAATATCTTCATTGCATAAAGATAAGGTCGTAAATCTATTTTTGGTGATTTCTTTTAATGGTCTCTTTCAATGTTCTGGCACCATTAGTACATTCTCTTTTCCACCTTAAGACATTTTTAGCTTTAGAAGGAAATTTTCACCCAGTCAGTTTCCCCATGACAAAGTGTTCTTTCAGTAAATGTTTGAGAGATAGGCTAACTACAAAACATAACATAATCATCGCTTAAGGAATGAATGCTGAATAATTCCACTTTGAACATACAATAAGACAGGTTGCCCAGTCTAACAGTGATCACATGTCTGTTTATGTGATCCAGCATAGTCTCAGCTGTTTGAAATTTCAGTATGTATTACTTTTGGTCAGACAGAAATTCTTTTTATGAAGTCTATATATTCCACATATTTCTTCTGTTCTTTATAAGGCATTTTCAGACATACATACTCTTCAAAATGGCATGTAAAACATACATTGTTTTCAATATTATGATTCTATTAAAATATATTTAAATGTACATGAATGCATAAGGGAAAGTGTAGCCTATATTTAGTATATTTATGATGAAACTTTAAACTAGAAGTGGGCGGTTTTTGGCCAGAATACACTGTGGACAACGTTTGATGCCAAAAGTCTGTCTCTTTGAGACTAGATCCAACACATTGGTTTTATGTCATCAAGACAGATGATTCTCTGACCAAAGGGTAGAATATGACATTCCTTAGATGTTTTGGTACTTGCGTCACTTCTGTGTACAAAAGACAAGATGTCTTATTTTGAAGTCTTAATGATATAACAGCATATCATTAGGGGAATTGTTGTTTTAGTTGAAGTTATGTTGTGTTCATTTTAAAGCATTGCCCATGCACAGCCAAAAGTTGGCATAGTCCTAAGAGGAAGGCCGTAAACACGAGAGAATGCAAACGCTGAGCCTGTAAAAGTTCAGTCCACGGGGAGATGAACTGACCACTTCTCTGTGGGGTTTATTGACTCTGGCATACAACCAATTACATTATACCTCAATCCACTGTATGTTGTATCCAAAGAAATTCCAGGAAGTTTAAAAGAGGAATGTTGTATTTATTGGCTGTTTTAGGCAGCTTAGATTATGGTTATTTGTAACAGAAAATACATATAAGTTGAGTTATTAAACAGCAACCACCCAAATCAACCGCAAAGCAATAGAACAGCTTTGCTTTGAAGAGGTGACTTTTGAATGAGCAAGCAACTCAGAAAATGTAAAAATCTAGTCGTTTCCTATTATATCTGCATAGTTTTAAGCTCATTTACAGACACATTGAGAATGAGGTCATCTGAATGGATTTGTTGAGTACTTTCCATTTCTGTCTATCTTTATAATTCTCCATTTGTACAGAAGACCCAAAGACTTAAAGGGTTAGTTAACCAAAAAAAAAAAAAAAAAATGCAAATTCTGTCTTCAATTACTCTTGTGTCATTCCAAATCCATAAGACTTCCATTCATCTTCAAAACACAAATGAAGATATTTTTAATGAAATCTGAGAGATTTCTGTTCCTCCATTGAAAGAAAGTCTATTCACCCAAAACTCTGACGCTTCAAAACGTTCATAAAGTGATCGTAAAAGAAATCCATATGAATCGAGCAGTTTAATCCAAGTCTTCTGAAGAGGCACGATCACTTTGTGATGAACAGATTTAATTTCGGATTTTATTCATATAAAAACATTCATCAGCGAACAGTGTTTTCAACATTTAATTTTGGTAAATGGAAGCTCAGCTCAACGCGCAACAACCAGCAAGGTTAATTCTTGCTTTACGCAGTATACGTTTGAGCTTCCATAAGAACCAGTGAAGTTTGTTCTTGCGTGTTTGAATTAAGTGTGCTTGGATTCCTTTCACAATCTCTTTATTACAAAAAAATATGAGATGGGAGGAAAAATTGTATGTAAATGCTTTCTCGCAAATTTTTTGCATTCCCCTCAGAACTTTGCGTTCACTCGCAAACCTTTTGAGTTTCTCATGACAACTCTCAGAGTGTTTGGCATGGTAATAGTTATGACAATGTTGATGTGTTTGGCCTTGGTGGAACAGATCTGCTACGCTGTGAGCAAGTAAGACATGCTGCTGTACAATATAGCACACATGAATTACCCATAGCAGATCTATACAGGTGGAGCTGGGGAAGGTGGAGGGTTTCTGAAAGCATACTGCACTGCTACAGCAAATGCTGACCAAGTTTTGAAGGTTGAGGTCATTGGCTACTGATACAGCAGGAACCAATCAACTGTGTGATTGCAAGCAGATTGAGTTAAGGACCTATCAGCCTGTGCCATCTAGAGTTTCATGACAGAACTTTGTATTTTCCCTCCCATGTCATACATTTTCCACCATCATGTCCCTTTAGGGGCTCTGTACTTCATGAACGTTTTGAAGTTTTGTGTGAGGGACAGAAAATTATATTAAAAATATCTTCATTTGTGTTTCGAAGATGAGCGGAAGTCTTATTGGTTTGGAACGATACATGAGTGAGGAGTAATTGATGACAGAATTTTCATTTTTGTGTGAACTATCACTTTAAAGGGATTGTTCAGCCAAATTCTGTCATCATTTACTCGCCCTCATATCATTTTAAATGTTTTAGACTTTTCCTTCTTTTGAAAAACAAAAGATATTTTGAAGAATATCATAGTCAGTCCTTCCAATATATTTTAAGTGAATGAAAACAAAATAACAAAACGATTGCTACGAAAATATTAAAGTATATTAATAAATAATATTTATAGTAATATAGTAATATTAAAGAAAATAAGTGGTGTTTTGATCTTTTCATCACACAAAGATATTGGTTTCATAAGACATAAATACACATATAAGTCATATGGACTACTTTATAATGCTTTTTAATGCTTTTGCTCCAGTTCCCATTCAGTATATTTTGCATGAAAAACAACAACCAGTAAAATTCTTCTAATTTTCTCCTTTTGTGTTCCGCAGAATAAAGTTTAGAATGACATTAGGGTGAGTAAATGATGACCGAATTTTCATTTTTGGCTCAGCTTTCCTAAGCTTTCCTTTTTTAGTAAGTAAACATCACAACACATCTGAAAACTTCAGAGCAGATCCAATGGGGTTCATCAACTCTGCTTCCATTAAAAAAAAGTGGGCAGAAAGAAAAACATTTCATATCCCTATACACCTGAACTGCATATGTGCTGTTTTTTGGATGCATGCATGAGAACCGCTGCTGTTTACAATCAGCACACACAAAGACACCTTTCTGCAGCATACATACCTCACAGAAAGACATACATTCCGTCCCGTTGAACGCTTTTTTCTGCGTTTCTCAGAGGCACGGTGCGCAGGTTTGCTCTTAGAAAGCAGGTACTGTATGTTGGCTACAAGGTCTGATTCATTTTAGAAAACCAAGCCGCTAGGAATTTCTCAGCACAGCTCCCTGAGGTCGGCGGTTAACTTTCTTCTTTGCCTGCTGAAATTGCTGAGGAGGAAAAGCACAAGGAGTATAAGAAGCTGTCAGCTGTCTTTGTAGGCCCGTAGTTTGAGATGATCTTATCATTTTCTAAATATCTAAAATATGTTAGTGGCAGAAATGTGTGAAGAACAAATTCAGGAAGAAACACTGAGGTAAATAATAACGTCACCTAATCTCTAATCTTGCATAAAGACTGGTTGGTTTTACAGCTTTTTTTGGCCAAGAACTAGAGATCGACAAGACAAGCCCTCATTACTTAGTCGACTTGTAGCAGAAAGTTCTTAATCACAGTGACTAACATGAGTACGGAGAACAAGGAAAGTCCCATGGCAGCAGTCTGAGTTAAATGCTGCGGCTCCAGGGCACAATGGTCATATAGAGGAAGTGACTGAAAGTCAGAGAGAATGAGACACTGTTTTATGCATTTATTGTTGTGTCTTGTGTCTGTTGTTGCCTGTCCCATGTCTGCACCAGCACATTTTCTCTTTCTTACTCTATAGGACAGCAAACTTATGTCCGTATTATCCATCAGTGTACTAATATTCAATCCTGAATAATCAGACGATAAAATGGGCAAAAAACAAAAACAAATCTATTATGCTCACCAAAGATATTGATTGAAAAATTAATATTGTGAAATATTTAAACAAACCATTTTCCCTTTGAATATATTTTCAAATGCAATTTACTCCTGTGAATTTTTTAGCATCATTTCTCCAGTCTTCAGTGTCACATGATCCTTCAGAAATCTGATTTGCTGCTCAAGAAACATTTCTTCTTATCAATGCTGAAGACAGGTGTGCTTCTTAATATTTTTGTGAACACTGATGCATTTTTTTTTTTTTTTTTCAAGATTCTTTGATCAATACGAAGTTATAACTACACCACTTAAACATGGTAAAATCACTGAAACACCCAGTCAAATTGTGTTTTCTTCCTTGGATGAAGCAGGAAGAGGCACTTCCTCAAGTCTATCAGTGAACACACATTCATAGAGATAGACAGCAGACAAACTGTCACCCTCGTCCAGCTGTAGAGATCTCTGTTGGTGTTGTAATCATTTTGTTTAGTGAATATTTTATCTTATTTGCACAAAAAAGTAAGAATAAAAAGTACATTTTTATTTTTAGCCATTTTAGCCAAGAGAGAACAGAAAATAATGAGTTTAGGAATTGTTGTAAACTGCTAGGCCACAGCTCCAACCAGGGTTTTCTCTAATTTTAATTAATCTAGATTCGATTCTGTCATCTTGCAGTGTGAATCAGGGTCACTCTTGTTCTGTACAATTCCACTTGCGATGATGTTGTTCTGTTGTTGTTATATGAAAGTAAAACTACACAGAACTTTGTCACATCTGCTGATTTTCCAGATGTTAATTGGTTTCTTTTGGTAGTCAGCAGTTTTCCAGCAGACACACCCAGTAATACAGACTACACAAAAACTAGCCCAGTCAAACGGCTACGCTAACACACGCCCCAAAAATCAACATTCTGCTGCTGGATGCCATGAACGGCCTATTTGTCCTGATTTCAGTGTTGAGCTAAAGTTGGCCAAACGCATGTTAGGAAACAAGAACCACAAGACACACAGCCAACATCCACTGCTAGGAGACTTTACACATCAGAAAACTTCTGAAGCTAATATAAGCTACAGGGAAATTGTCTTAATGTCAGTGTGAATCACAATGTTGTCACTGGGGATTTGTTTTTGCTGTATTTTTCCAAAATGTAACTAGTGATATTTTCTGTTTTCGTTTTATTTAAAGTTTTAGGCTATTAATTTTTTTTTTTTTTTTAATGTCTATATTTCACAGTGCTTCTTATAAGCAGACCACTTGATTAAAGCTAATGACTTGTTTCAGTTCAACAAAGGGCCTCTCTCACGTGTGTTTTAACGTTATATAACGTTTATTTCCGTTTTAGTTATTTTATAATAAGTTAAAGTACATGAATATGAGAGATGTTTGCAAATAGCTGAAATAAAATAAGCGCCGCTTCCGGTTTGTATTTCCATAGTATGAAGCCGGTAAGACTTGCGGGTTTATGAATGAACCGCTCGTTTTAAAATCTTCCCGGTCTACTAACATTTGTTATGACATCCGCTTCAAACCATACAATGCTCACGATAACTTTCGTTAACTCTACAATAAGTAAATCCAATTTACCAGCTAATTACTTTTCACAGCGAAGCCACCTCAAAAACGGAAGTTCAAACACAAAATTCTCAAGATGGCTGCGCGCTTGTTTTTTTTTTTTTTTTTTTTCTTTTTGGCGCGTAAGGTCTATTAGAAATAGTTTAGCAAAAGTTCAGCTTGAAAACCATGGCGACTTTTGCATTTTCTCTCAGTTTGTCATTGAATCTTGTCTTTTATGTTTCTTTCGTTAGAAAGTCTAGGAACTGAGATCACTGATTTCCTCATTTTTATCGCATTTGGTCTGTTCTTTATCGGTTATTTATCTTTAAACTAATACATGTCACACTGAATCTATTGTGTGCTGATATTGTCAGGCGGGCCATTTGAAGTGGGCCCCTTTCTTGACTTGCAATGGGTGGAGAGACCAAAGGGGCTCTTTGTTTTCACAGAAGCCTCTGTCTGTACTTCCTGTTGACACAAGATGAATGTCCATCACATCCTGTCTCCAGTGTTGGTGCCTGGTGTTTGCTGTCTGATTGACAACTGAATGAATGAAGCCAAGGCTATCTGTGCTAACAGAGAGGTCACTGTTTCCTGCGTCTCTATAGCTGACTGTGTGCAGTAAGGAGATTCAGCTCGGTGTGGCAGTTAATTTGTTCAAACACTACACTTAGCCAGCTTTTAAATTTTTTTATATGACATGCTATTTTGTTTTCTAATATAAAGAAAAGTTCATGATAGAGCTGCTGTAAATACTGCTAATCCTGAAGCTACCACTAGATGGCAGTTGTGTTCTTTGTTGCAATTGGCATCTATTACCACTAGAGGGCGACATTAATGCACTTTATTTTATCCTGCTGTCATTATTCTTGTAGTGCAAGTGACTCAACTATCAGTTTACCTTATAAATTAAAATGCCCAAGTAGTTAAAAATGCCCAGAAATCTTGACAGAAGAGTGTAGTACAATAAATATCCAAAGTAAAACTCTTTGCTCCTTGGTGTACAACTACATATTCATTTTAAAAGCTATATCAGCACATTTATGCATATAACTTTAACTTCACTACTTTAGCAAACTTAATTTGCTTTATCATTCTTATGATGCACAGTTCTTTTACTTGTTTGCTAAATTATTTATAGAGCTGCTGTGGATCAGCTCAGACAGTGATGGGGATGTTAGTGAGGCCTCGTCTCTGAGGAACTGGCCTCTTTCGACATGATTCACAGGCTAAAATTTACACTCGGTCCTCTACCAGTCAGGATTTGCGTGTGATTTTTCTCAGACACTGGGGTCATTTTTATCATATAGATCATAGTAGCAGCTCAGATCATTTGGTCTCGGAAAATATTGATGAGAAACATTCATATTAAGATCTGACATTTGATTTCAGACTCTGGCATCTTGGCAAATCTGTGTGAGACGCTGTTGAGATCTCTTCTGAAATTCTAGAGACATGAGATTATTTGATCTCAGGGAGTAGTAAATGACATTATGAAGAGATTTCTTTTGTGATTTTTTTTTTTTTTTTTTTTTTTTTCATTAACAAAATATTAACATTAAAATCCACCCACAACTCTTACACACCACTGTTTTCAAATCAAAATGAAAAACTTTTTAATTGTTTTGGCCGTCATTTCTTAAAGTGCAAGTTTATAAAAAACTATACTATTATTGTCTCTATGTAAACTACAAAAATATGAATTTGTGAAACTACCACTTTCAAGCCCCAGAAAGGTAGTAAAGGCATCATTAAAGTAATCCATGTGACTCCAGTGGTTTAACCTCAAGTGTGTTGGAGATTAATATTTTGTAAATAAAGTGGTAAATTATGTTTTTTTGTGCAAACAAAGCACTCGTGTCGCTTCCTAAAATTTAGGTTAAACCACTGGAGTCACATGGATTACTTTAATGATGTCTTTACTACTTTTATGGGGCTTGAAAGTGTCAGTTGCATAGCTGTCAATGGAGAAACAGAA
Organism: Elopichthys bambusa; assembly: GCA_037101425.1. NCBI lineage: Eukaryota > Metazoa > Chordata > Actinopteri > Cypriniformes > Xenocyprididae > Elopichthys > Elopichthys bambusa. Next base: position 42,586,638 of record CM074433.1, read on the forward strand.
AGTTTTAAGATTTAATTAAAAAAAAATCTTCATTTGTTTGTGTTCCAAAGATGAACGAAAGTCTTACAGGTGTGGAACGACAAGAGTAATTAATGACAGAATTTTCATTTTTGGGTGAACTAACCCTTTAGTAATTTTCTCATGTAATTTTGTAATTTTCATTATTTTTATTTTTAGCTTTAATATAATGTATTTTATTTTAGTTTTAGTAATTTTAGTACTTCAATTTATTTATTCTGGTTAGTTGCTAAGGCAGCTAACCAGAGGCACGTTTTTTAAGTTTAAATTTTTTATTTCAGCTTTTTTTTTTTTTTTTCAATTATCAGTTTTTAATAGTTTTAGTTAACAATAATAACACTGCTCATAATTATAGACTCTAAATGAATCACGGTAACACTTTACAGTAAGGTCTCAATATGTGAACATTAATTAGTTAATGCATTAGCTAACATGAACTAACAATGAGCAACTTTTTTTCCACAGCATTTTTTAATCTTTGTTAATGTTCGTTAATAAAACCTTATTGTTATTGTAACCTTATACAGCCATTTTTGCAAGAAACTATCACAATACGTGATCTATAAAGTTAAAAAATATGAAGTAGCCCCGTTAAAAATGATCCATGTATTTAAAGTCCTAGAATCTCATGTTGAGGTGATTTAGCAAAGCATCAGGTGTTGTGAGCTTTCTGAATGTATCTTAGAGAGCCGCGGTGTGTTTTCTTAGTGCTGACATTATCAGGAGATTCAGAAGAAGATTTTCATGCATTTTTCATGTGCTTCAGCTCAGAAGATGAGCCTGTGAGATAAGGGTGCGTTTAATTGCTTCAGAAACCTCTGAATTCATGTCAACCTCTGTCTATACTGCTGAGAACTGAAATCATCTCACAGTCTGTATGGCTACATTGCTCATTTGTGTGTTTTAACTTTGCATTGTTGTGTCACTCGTGTAAATGACATCAAAGTCTATATTTATCACATCTGCCAGTTCTGTTTATGTGTGCAGGTAAATGAACCCGTGTCATCTTCAAGTGTTAACGTCTGACACTTTTTCTTCCTTTTCAGCCTTTGTAAAATCAAAATTTGCATTTTTGCACATTTGCACTTTGATTTTCAGATGACTGAGGTGTGTGTGTGTGTGTGTGTGTGCGGTTCTGGTAAACCCTACATTATGGGGACAAAGTGTAACGGAAGCAAGCTAGTAAGAGCTGTGCATGTAAACCACATTCCCCTGGTCTCAAGAGGCACACTAGCGACTGACGCTAGAGGCTGTGGTCTTTAGCATCCTTGTTAGCATGCCTGCCTCCCGTGCCAGAGACGCCGGTTTGAATCTCGCTCAGAGCAGGTTGAGTAGGACCAGTTACATTTAGTGCCGTGACACAGATGGGAGTGAGGTTTAGGAGGGTGAGTGTAACGGAAGCAAACTAATAAGAGCTGTGCGTGTAAACCTCACTCCCCTGGCCTCAAGAGGTGCGCTAGTGACTGACGCTATTGCGGTCTTTAGCATATTAGTGTGCCCGCCTCCCATGCCGGAGACACTGGTTCAAGTCCCGCTTAGAGCGGGTCGAGTAGGACCGGTTACACCCACTAAGATGGCAATATCCATAATCCTTTTTTTGGTCGGCATGCTTATAAACAGCTTATAAATCACACTAAATGATGTTTATTGAAAATGTAAAAATGCAGAAAGTTTTCTGTGATGGGAAGGTTTAGGATTAGGGGATAGAATATACTGTTTGTACAATATAAAAATCATTATGTCTACGGAAACTTCGCATAAAACAATGAAACCCAGTGTGTATGTGTGTGCGCGTGTGTTACTAAGGTTATCATGTCAACATAATCCAAATATTCTTATTTCTAGATTATTTCTTATTTCTTTTAAAGAAAATCCAGCTAAAACAGGTGGTAGCTGGTTAACATGGTTTCTAATCGGTCCAAACTGGTTTAAATGGAGAGTCAGGTGGACTAGAAGCAGGTGGACTTGATTTCAAACTAATAGACCACTTTGGACAGGTTGGTCAGGTTCCAAAAAGCAGTCTTAAGCTGGTATGCAGAATTGATACTTGTCAACATACAAAGTCTTTGAAAAATCGGATGCGTGTTACAGAATATACATCAAACCCAACTACAATCCTCACCCAACAGCTTTCCTGTGCATACTGTATTTTATGAAAGTAATTGTGTGTTCAAGGTCAGGCCGTGCGCTTGTTGTGGTCATTGAAGTATGCAAAGTGAAAACATCAGCGAAAACGGAATAGACCTGCAACTAAATGTCCTTATGCATATTCAGACACAGTGGATATAGAACTGTAGCTGTGCAGGAACAGTCTCACAGTTTGAATTTTATTTTTAAAATGACCAGTTCAGTAATACTATATTACATTATAATCAGGTCTGTTCAGTAACTGTCAAGTGAATACTGCTATGAAGAAATAGAAAGCTAGTATAGATATACATATACCAAACTGCTCTTGCTGTATACTGTATTATATTTACACATTTTCAAAAACACTACAAAAGAAAGAAATTTTATGCTTGCAACAAGTCAACATGAAACGCAGCCTGCAACCCATTTCACTTCTATATTGTGACATATTTCTGAGTAAAACGTGATATTCGACGGTACAAAAATTATTTTTTCCCCCATCTAGGAACTAATTTAATTTAGATTTAATGGATATTTAACTTTGAATATATATGAAATATTGAACACTATATTGTTCTGAAATAATTCTACCTGTAGCTGTATGTAGGGAGAGTGGGGTAAGATGTGTCACCGCTTTATTTTGTAGAAAAGTGACAAGCAGTAAAATATTTTGAATATTTAAACTTTTTTTTTTGGCAAATACAAATTATGTGCAGCAACATATTTAGAATGGGATTATGCATTAGTAAATTGTTCTTTTTCATTTATATATTTATATGTACTTTATTGGAAAAGTAAATATATTCACATTTTTCCTAATTATTCAATATACGCCATGATATGTCACAGGTTACCCCTGACATGGGGCAAGTTGTGTCACTGAACCACTGCGGCTATTATAGACACTTTCTTCTGAAATATGATGTCACATTAGTTAAATTTCAGCAGAAAGTTCCATTGTCTGTTATCAATAGTGTAGCGATGCTTGAAGCACAGCTCACAAAGTCATTTTCAAACCAAGCAGCTTTCTATTATGGAAGCTTGTTTTCGCCACTACATAAAAAAAATTAAATAAAAAGGTAACACAATTGTGAGTTTATATCTTGCAATTGCAAGAAAAATAGTCAGAATTATGAGATAAAAAGTCACAATTATCTTTTTATTTTTTATTTCATGGCGGAAACAAGCTTCCATATTGGTCAAAGCGGCAAATCTGAGTAGGAACATCTTTTGTGAAAATCCTCACGCAAAATTCCTAAATGTGTTGATTCTTATTTAAATAACTGGATTTCTATGGAAGCTTGTTTCCACCATGGAATTAAAAAAAAAATCCCCTCAGATTTGCAAGTTTATATCTTATTCATTAGAAAGAAAACTCGCAATTGCAAGAAAAAGTTAGAACTGCGATTTTATATCTCACAATTCAGACTTTTTTTAGTCAAAATTGTGAGATAAAAACTCATAATTGTGAGAAAAAAGTCAGCATTGCAAGATATGAACTTGCAATTGCAAGAAAAAAAGTATATTAATATTTATATTAATTTCTTAACGTATTTATATCTCAGAATTCTGAAAAAAGAAAAAGTGCAAATTGTGAGATTAAAAAGTCACATTTACCTTTTTTATTTAAATAAGCTTCCATAGATTTCAACTGCAAATATTGGTAAATGTAACCACATCTTTAGTCTTTGTTTGTGTAAAATAAATCTTGATAAGCGGCACAGTTTACCCCATTCTCCCCTACTATTCATTCTTTGATTTTGCTTTGATTGAATATTAATAAATTACAAATGAACACCATTCAGTAGTTAATATACATAAATTTGTAAGAATGTTAACAGTTCTCAGTACCTCCTTCTATTATTCATAAATCATGAACTCAAAGAATTATTCTAGCAGGTGACCTTTGACCTGAGTGGATTCAATTGACCTACTTCAGCTGTTTATACTCTCAAATAAAAGTAGTCATTTGTACAGTGACAGTAACATTTGAAAAGCATTGTGATTTTTTTCAGGAAGAAGAAGAAGAAGAAAAAAAAATCCATTCAAAGTCATCACAATCATAATCGACTGTAATCAAAAGATCTTTCATTTTCAAATCAGACCAGCCAAGTCTCAACAGCATCCTTGAAAGATCATCATTAGAAATGTTTAAAGTTGTTTTTACACAGTCCGTCATAAATGTGGCAAACTTTCACTGTTCCTCCGGACAGCCCAGAAGCTCCGCCCTCATAGTGATGCGTCCGTACCACGACCACGGAAGAATCCGGATGAATCGGGCGTAGATCGGTGGATCTATCACATTCTTTCTGTGCGTTTCATTGTCAAAGTTTCCTTGGAAGATCTGTCAATGGCACAGCAGGACAATGAATTATTAAAAATACTGAATCAGGTGAAAGCACCACATTCTGATGTCATGTAAAAGTGCACAACAAAGTGGCAGCGAAATAGGCCTTATAAAGCAAATGTTTGGCTTTCATACACCCTTAACCTGCGCTCTTTTAATAGCACCCGTTAAAGGACGTCGTTCACAGATTAGTCCTCTGAGAGAATCTATTTCAGTAAACCGTCTCTTATCAGCACACTGTCAGAATAGATTACCCACCCAACACCACTAACAACCCCCAACCATGACCTTACAGTGTGTGTGTGTGTGTGTGTCTGTATTTAGAGGACAAAAACCACTGTCTCTGTATGTTCAGAGGGTTATGAGGAGAAAAGATAACACATCACATCTTGAGAGTGAAAAAAAGTTTTTTAAAAAAAGGGGAATGATTACTTAAATTCTGTCATTATTCGCCCTCAGACGAACACAATCAGAGATATATTTAAAAATATCCTTGCTCCTCCAAGCTTTATAATGGGGGCACATTTTGAAGCAAAAAAAAAAAAAAATATGTAAAAAATGCATTCATTCATTATAAAAGTAATCCACACGGCTCCAGGAGGTTAATGAATGCCTTCTGAAGTGAAGCCATGGGTTTTTGTAAGAAAATATCCATATTTAAAACTTTATAAAGTCAAATAACTAACTTATGTTAATCTGAAAGAAGAAATATACACCTAGGATAGTTTGAGGGTGAGTAAATCATGGGATAATTTTCATTTTTGGGTGAACTATCCCTTTAAATCTATGTAACAACAAACAATTTTTTTTCATTTATTAAAATGTTTTAGTAATAAATAACAATATTTACACTACCATTCAAAAGTTTAGAGTCAACAATATTTTTTTTAATATGTTTTTAAACTCACCATGGCTGCATTTATTTGATCAAAAATACAGTAAAAACAGAAATACTGTAAAATATTTATCAATTTAAAATACCTGTTTTATATTTGCATATATTTTAAAATCAGCATCATTACTCCGGTCTTCAGTGTCACATGATCCTTCAGAAATCATTCTGATATGATGATTTGCTGCTCAAAACATTACATTTCTTCTTATTATCAATTTGAAAACATTTTTGTCAGAATTAATTGATAAATAGAATGTTCCAAAAAACAGCATTTATTTTTAAATAGAAATCTTTTGTGAAATTATAAATATTCGATAAATTTAATGCATCCTTACTGAAAAAAAAAAAAATTGTTTTATCTTAATGACCTCATACTTTTGAACGGTAGTGTGCTTATGTATAAAATTATTTTTGTGTTTATTTAATTAAAAATGATGAAAAATATGCTATGATTATTTCTAGACTTTTACTGCATTTTAGTTCTTATATTAAACACTCTACCTGGCTACAGTGGCTGTTAAAAATAATATTGTGTTGTATATTGTCAAAATCTGAAAAATATTTAATTTAGTTTTAATATTTACTCATTTTTATAATATTTTATTTTAAAATAATAAATACTCAATCAATCAATGCACTCAGAAGCACCTGGAACACCTGAGCAACCACACAGCAACACTGGAATCAGTCAAGTTGTATTTGTCTAATGAATGTTAAATAGAAATAACTCTCTCTCTCTTCTTCATAGAAGGACTTCTGCTGGAGTTTTGTGTCTGACAAAAGCTGTCCTTTTGTCAGCTGCTGCTGCTCCGGACGGGAAGCATGGAGGTGATTCTTCAGCTGGAGGTGGGAGATTGTCATAAAAATGCTGAGAGGTTCAAAATTTCTCACAGCTAATGCCAATGTCATGTCCTTCACTGGGTTTGTGTCAGAGGCTCCATCTATTCCTTACAAGTGATTTTTATGAAAGACATTAAATTCCCATAAGGTAAAGAAGGTAAATAAATTAAAAAGTATGGTATCTCCTTCGGATAGCATTAAATATAAAAAATGAAACACAGGTTCATTCACATACTCCATTGAACACAGCAAGTGTCCTACCTTATCCTTCTGTTGTTTCTCATCCTGATATATGAGCCATCTCTCTCCATCATTACTGAATGCCAATTTAAAGGAACCAACAAATTGCACATGCCCGAAATCTTTGGCTCCTTGGGTGATAATTCCTGTGATTTTGGTTGTAATCAGCAAATCCACCTGGTGATAATGAGAGAGAGAGTTTCTACAGGCATTTCTATGAAGAAAACAGCAGCCCACTGCCTACATATATCACTTAAGAAGCACATTTTACACTCAAAAAACAACAACAAAAAAACCTTCTAAAACATCTATTATAATACAATGAAATACTTACGATTTGTATGTTGGTTGCAGGAAACGTTATTTTATTATTTTCATCAGCATACACAGCTCATTTTGAAGGGAGAAAATGGTGTAGTTATGTTGTATTGAGCTCAAAGATAGATTTCAGCAACAATTAAATAGAAATGATGAAAAGGGAGTAGTAAAATTGCAGGAGTAGCTGTGCAAAAATAGAAACGGGGCATCCAGCTGAAGGCGCTTGCAGTGTCGACGGCTCTGCTCATGTCTAAAAATGTCACTGTAAAGTAGGTTATACCTCTGCAAATCACTAGAAAAGTGTCTGAGCGTAAAACAAATCTTGCACCTGCTTTGGTAGGACTTTCTCTCAACCTGTTATCTGTTTAATACAGCTTGAATTTAGTGCCCTTCATGGGATGATGGACGTCAGAGTAAATCACAGCGCTCGTCTGCACTGCAGAGTTTCCCCTCGGAGGACCGGAGTAAATCAGCGCCACTGAAACCTCTGGATTTTGTAAGTCTATTACTTTAGTGGTATTACAGGATATCAAGGCTGCTGTAATTAACTGCTCTGGAGCTTCTTGTTTTTTGCTAAAACAGCCAGTCCTGATTAATGAACTTGACTTTTATTAAAATAAGCTGTGCCTCATGAAAATGAAGATGACATGATGCCCAAAGGCCTGAAACTACAGTGTGCTTCTCTCTAAATTCGGCATATACATTTCTGGATGGTTAGGGTTGGGCAAATTCATGTTTTTCAATTCATGAATTAAATTGGCCACACCCACAGGGTGTGTTTATGTAAATTGTATTTAAAACATTAAAAAATTACATGTAGACCATTTATACCTATTTTCTTTTATTTTTTGTCCAAATAACTTTAATAAGACTAATAATAAGATGAATTATAATAAAATAATTAAGTCTCTTTATTTTAAGATAAATTTTGCAGACTGATATCTTTTTCTCAGCTAAAGAACTGTAGTTATTAAATTAATACAACCATCAAAGCAGAATTTAACTCTGACAAAGCATCATTTTGTTTTCAAACAGCTCTATAAAATAATGGCATAATAATTTATTTATTATATTTTATAATTGGTATATTGAGTGAATTAAAATGTATTAAATATAATGAATTAAGTTCATATGTACTTATAAGTACAATAAGCACATTTGTACTCATATCATTATATTTAATATATTTACATCATAGGCATTTACATCATTTCACAATATAAATATAAATATTCTTGCTATTTTAATAATTATTAATATCACATATTTCTGGAAATACCTCATATGATAACATATTTATGGATTATTCATATTAAACAATGAAATGTAGGCATATAATTAAAATCTACAGCTGTTATATGAATGTTTTGTTTGGTTTCCTACATCCTGAACGGGACACAACTGTGCAGTCAGTTTCTTTCGCTCTCTCTCCTCCTGCCTCTGTATTATTCTTTCATGAGGACTGAGGTTCTGCTTTCTGACCTGGACTGACGTGAGCAGCATTCACAGCAGCTCTGCAATCTCAGAGGAGGGTTTAAGCGGCTGGGCTCGGCTCTGCAAGCGTGCAGGTGTAATATAATACATACATTAGGCTGGTCTCTCGGATCCAATTTCCCAATCTCAGTTCAATGGATACAGACTCAGCCATTTAAAACCATCATGACTCTCAGTTCTGTGAACAAGTTCAGATTTATTGTCAGTTATAACAGCAGGGCGAACACTGGCAATGAGCAGTCTACCGGTTTAGCTAGATTAGTGATGTTGGTGGTGCAGTAGATGACCTCAAACTGACCTGTGAGTGGACATGGAGGGTTATGGAAGAAATGAAAGATTATCTTGCAGTATATTGATTGCATGAGGACGAATGTGTTTGCGGTATGGAAAATTTTGGCTAAAATCATATACTGAACAAGGTTGATGCCACATCCTACCACCCACCATGTGTCAAATTCAGCCCACTTGGATCTCTAAATGATCCCATTGGCTGAAATAACTTGTGATATAATATCCTATTTGGTGCCTACTTAGAAATCACCACATAAATATTCTCTGGCTGTCGTAAAAATGATACCAGCTGTTTATCACTCCAATTTGTGCTTGTCACTGTGTGATTTTTAAACTCCCTCAGAGGCAGAAACTGTACAAAGTCATGAATATTTAATGTAGTAAACATTGTTTAGCTCATGATTGGTTGTCTTGTTGCTAAATAACATTTGAGCACCTTTTGGGCACCACAATTCCAGATAGAGCTTCATAAACCATGATTTATAGTGTTTTTAACTATGGGTTTAAAAATTCTGATAATAAAGAGGAAAAAACAACAGCGAAAACACAGAAAAGCCTAATATTTAGTCTTAATGAGCAAAATCTCACCCCCCCCCCCCCCCCCCCCCCCCCCCACTTTTGATAAATTTAACGTGTCCTTGCTGAATAAAAGTATTAATTTCTTCCAAAAAAATGTTACTGAGCCCAAACTTTTAAACAGTAGATAGTAGTACACTCACCAGCCACTTGATTAGGTACACCCATTTAACTGCTTTTTAATGCAAATATCTAATCAGCCAATCACATGTCAGCAACTCAATGCATTTAGGCATGTAGACATGGTCAAGATGATCTGCTGAAGTTCAAACTGAGCATCAGAATGGGGAAGAAAGGTGATCTAAGTGACTTTGAACGTGGCATGGTTGTTGGTGCCAGATGGGCTGGTCTGAGTATTTCAGAAACTGCTGATCTACTGAGATTTTCACGCACAACCATCTCTAGGGTTTACAGGTAATGGTCTGAAAAGGAGAAAATATCCAGTGAGTGGCAGTTCTGTGGAGATGGTCCTACCCATCTCCGCCCCCTGAATTTAAACTTACCCATCTCCACCCCCAACTTCTCCCACTTTACATATCCCTTAACCTACCCATCTCCGCCCCCTGAATTTAAACCTACCCATCTCCACCCCCTGGATCTGGATCCAACTCCTCCCACTTTACATATCCCTTAACCTACCCGTCTCCGCCCCCTGGATCTCTAGTGTTCTGCAGTGAGGGGCTACTGGTTCTGTGGGTTAAAATGCCTTGTTGATGCCAGTTCAGAGGAGAATGGCCAGACTGGTTAGAGCTGATAGAAAGGCAACAGTAACTCAAATAACCGCTTGTTACAACCAATGTTTAGAAGAGCATCTCTGACTGAGGCTGAGGCTACAATTCACAAGGGCTTACCAAAACTGGACAAAAGACGATTGGAAAAACGTTGCTTGGTCTGATGAGTCTCGATTTCTGCTGTGACATTCAGATGGTAGGGTCAGAATTTGGTGTAAACAATATGAAAGCTTGGATCAATTCTGCCTTGTAACAACAGTTCAGGCTGCTGCTGGTGTGATGGTGTGGAGGATATTTTCTTGGCACACTTTGTGCCCCTTAGTACCAATTGAGCATCTTTTGCCACAGCATACCTGAGTATTGTTGCTGACCATGTCTATCCATTTATGACCATGGTTACCATCAGGATAACACACCATATCACAAAGCTCAAATCATCTCAAACTGGTTTCTTGAACATAACAATGAATTCACTAGACTCAAATGAGCTTCACAGTCACCAGATCTCAATCCTTTGGGATGTACTGGAACAAGAGATTCTCATCATGGATGTGCAGCCGTGCAACTGTGTGATGTTCTCATGTCAATATGGACCAAAATCTCTGAAGAATGTTTCCAGCACCTCGCTGAATCTATGCCATGAAGAATTAAGGCAGTTCTGAAGGAAAAAGGGTACCAAAACCTGGTACTAGCTAACTAATAAAGTGGCCGGTGAATGTACAGTATATACACAGTAATATGTACAGCATGAAAGTCTAAAGTCTCACCTGCAGCCACTGTGATTGGTCGTTATGGGCTGACGTCCATGCATTTACTTTGCCCTGTTTGTCCAGTCTGGCCTTGGAGGGTTCCCAGGAGAACATGTCCATGTTCAGGGTCTGAAACACACTGGAGGAGGTTATTTGATAGTCCTGGACGTGTCCGGTCTTCATCCCCATGGGCTCTGAGCATCCTGAAAAAACAATTGCAAGAGTGGACATAATTCTCATGACTCATGACTGTGTCGAACACTGTGTCCATAGTGTCAAAACACAGACCTGTGAGCTCACAGCCCAGGAGCTCCATTCGCAGGGTGCAGTGTTTCCTGCAGACTTGTGGGTAAATGCGGATATATTGCGCTTCAATCGGTGGGCTGAAGGAGTTGGCCGAGGGGGCATTGTTATCGGTATTTCCAGTGAATATCTGCATTAAAATAGCATAAAACCTTTAATAGCAAAAATGAAAAAAAATCCCAAAATGTTTACAAATACTTCACAAATCGTGCAAATATGTACAAATATTAAAAAACACCAAAAGCATTTGCTTAGTGTACTTGACATTCGCAGGTCAAATAATCACGTACAATGATGCTAAATCATATAAAACAAGAATCCAAATATAGCTGGCCTAAATTAAGATAAATGTTACATTGAAGGGATAAAATAGTTCACAGGCAGATTTGTTGCGGATGATAAAATAAGAAGAGTCTGACTGATAAAAATAAAAACTGGAAAAGAGGGACGAGTTGGCAGGAGAAGTTCTTAAGCGGACACTTTCTTAATTTAAAAAAAATCCCCCCAGGCTCTCTCATCTCATCTGGAACGAACGGTGTGCCCCGTCTTACCATGTCCTCATCTGTGTCCTTGACTTTAAACATGCTCCAGGCCTTCCCGTCATCGCTGTATGCCACTTTATATGATTTCACATACTCTGGGCTTCCGATTCGCTTGGCACCCTGTGTTATCAGTCCGGTCACCCTCATTCTCCGCTGTAGATTTATCTGTTAGGGGACAGCACAAAATCGATGGCCTCAGCTCACAAGATGAACGAGTGAAGCCTCGTGGGCTATGGAGTAATAATTTGTCCCAATCAGAAATTGCTGTGGTAGAGACAATAATGGTTGTGTATCTGGAGAAGGGCTGTGTGGAAGTTAGCTATGAGAGTTTGCAGTGTAAAAAGCAAATAAATCTGAATTAAATTGTAAATGTTTTTCATATATATATATATATATATATATATATATATAGTTCAACAGTCAGGTTCTGGAAGGAAAAACGGGATTCTTTTTTTCCATAGGGAAACAATAACTTTACGATAACAATAACTCAAAAACCTTTAAAGATGGACCTGTTGTGAATTCCGAGGCTGTTAATTGATGATATTTACTTTTGTTGAAGCCATCTGATCGCATTATTTCAACTTATTTTTAAAAGAATTGTTTTTAAAAGCGAATTAGTGGTGAAAACTACATTACCCATGATGCTGTGCAGAAATTCCACCAATCAGAGTCGCGGCAAGCAAACTGCACCAAAAGAACCACCCACTCCCAATGAAGCACCGCAAATGACGTAATCGAGTCAGCAGATATTGCAACAAATATAAAATATATCGTTTCTATAGATATTATCATCAACTGTTAATTAATAGTTTTATTTTTCACCATAGATTTAAATTCAGTTTGCAATGCTTCATGGGACTGTAGTTCTTTCCATCACCAAAGTCATTAAGTAGTTTTTTAAAATACCTATGGGAGAAATTAATGGAAAAAATGCTTCCGGAACCAATGCCTGAAACTTTCCGCTGCCTTGAACAAATGAACTCTGATAGTGGCTGTCAATGAATGATGTGATGTCACCAACCCATGAAGAAGCTCATTGTATTCCTACCAGATGTTTGTTGTAGTCCTTAAAAAGCAATTTCTATAAAAGAAAATATCTCTCTTTGCATTGAACCTTGAGCATTGTAACTTTGCAGATGTTGTTTATGCGCAAACATTAAACAATACAGATATTATGTACTGTATGCTTATTCTTCTGTATGTTCCCGTTCTCTGCAATAAAAAAAACAACATTACACACTAAAAAAGGTTAAATCATAATCAAGCACCCCTTTAATACAAATTAAATGTATTATTATTATTTATTTACTGATTTACTGATTTATTTTAAACATCTGTTTTTGCTTTAGTACAATGACAATGTAAAAGCCAACATTTCATTTTTATTTGAGATCCTTGCCATCTAGTTGTTTGAAAACCCACCCTGGGTTGTATCACCACTTGATGTCCAATGTAAAATGTGGCTCCTGATGCAAAAACAAACTCTAAAGCAGCAATGAGAACATCTGAGGACTAGACACACAGGTAACATAGTTTTCCAGCAACAAATTGAGGTATTATTTAAAAGCATATTGGCATCAAAGCCTTCTTTAATCTCTAGAGCACAAAAATGGAGTCAGGCAGACGAAGGACGCCAAACAGAACAAGGCCAGGGGCGCTGGTGTTGTGTGGGCATAGCTGGTGGCAGTGTGCGGTTGCCACTTAAGTCATTACGGTGGCTGTGAACACCCACACTGTTCTTTCTGTGTCTCCTAATGAAATCATGCCTTTTAGAAGTCCTAAAATTTCTGATGAAATTTGCCTCCAAGTATAAACTAATTACTGTGGGGTGTTTATACTTTTCCTTGAAAGCAGTTACTGTGTTGAATGGTTGGTATACAGTTTTGAAGTTATGTTAAGTTAGTTGTTATCTAGCTAAGGAAAACACCACTATTACTATAGCTCATATTTTGCTTGTGAATTTATATTCAGTTATAAAAAAACGAGTATAAAAGCATGGGATGAGACTTAAATGTGTACTGTATTAAGAAATGAATAGTCTTTTTGTTGAAGTTAGCTTATATTTTTTATTTAATGCAGCCAAAATGTGGCAGGATTACCTGAATCCATGGATATCGATCACCCTCGGCTGCGCTCCAGGCATTGACGAGGCCCTTCTTGTTGAGTCGGGCGAAGTACGGAAACCACTTCTGCAGTCCAAATAGAGCTCGATGCGTGGAGGAAGCTGTTACCTGCTGGTTCGAAATGATCCCCCCTTCCATACCTAAAGGTCCAGAACATTCTGAGAGAACAGACATACAAAGAGATAGTAAGAAAAATCACATATAACGTATTCTCATCTTAAAGGAATAGTTCACCCAAAGATGGAAATTCTGTCATTAATTACTCGCCCTCATGTCGTTCCAAACCCGTAAGAATTGTGTTCATCTTCGGAAAACAAATGAATACCTTTTTGATGAAGTCTGAGAGCTTTCTGTCCCACCATTGACAGCTACACAGCTATCACTTAGACGCTTTAAGAAGTTCATAAAGAGATTGTAAAGCTAATCCACATGAATTGAGTGGTTTAGTCCAAATTTTCTGAAGAGAATCGATCGCTTTATATGATTAACAGATTTGATTTAGTCTTTTATTCACATATAAGCATTGATAAGTGAACATAAACAGAAGCTCAACCCAACCTGCTTGACTCACAAGAACAAACCTCATTGGTTCTTGTGGAAGCTCAAACGTGCTGCGTAACACAAGAATGAACCTCATTGGTTCTTGAGGAAGCTCAAACGTACTGCGTAACACGAGAATGAACCTCACTGGTTCTTGCGGAAGCTCAAACGTACTGCGTAACACGAGAATGAACCTCACTGGTTCTTGCGGAAGCTCAAACGTACTGCGTAACACGAGAATGAACCGCACTGGTTCTTGCGGAAGCTCAAACGTACTGCGTAACACGAGAATGAACCTCACTGGTTCTTGCGGAAGCTCAAACGTACTGCGTAACACGAGAATGAACCGCGCTGGTTCTTGCGGAAGCTCAAACGTACTGCGTAACACGAGAATGAACCTCGCTGGTTCTGGCTGAAGCTCAAACGTACTGCGTAACACGAGAATGAACCGCGCTGGTTCTTGCGGAAGCTCAAACGTACTGCGTAACACGAGAATGAACCGCGCTGGTTCTTGCGGAAGCTCAAACGTACTGCGCAACACGAGAATGAACCGCGCTGGTTCTTGCGGAAGCTCAAACGTGCTGCGCAACACGAGAATGAACCACGCTTGTTCTTGAGGAAGCTCAAACGTACTGCGTAACACGAGAATGAACCGCGCTGGTTCTTGCGGAAGCTCAAACGTACTGCGTAACACGAGAATGAACCTCGCTGGTTCTGGCTGAAGCTCAAACGTACTGCGTAACACGAGAATGAACCGCGCTGGTTCTTGCGGAAGCTCAAACGTACTGCGTAACACGAGAATGAACCGCGCTGGTTCTTGCGGAAGCTCAAACGTACTGCGTAACACGAGAATGAACCGCGCTGGTTCTTGCGGAAGCTCAAACGTACTGCGTAACACGAGAATGAACCGCGCTGGTTCTTGCGGAAGCTCAAACGTACTGCGTAACACGAGAATGAACCTCACTGGTTCTTGTGGAAGCTCAAATGTGCTGGGCAACATGTGAATGAACCTCACTGATTCTTGAGGAAGCTCAAGAATGAACCTCATTGGTTCTTGTGGAAGCTTAAACGTACTGCGTAACACGAGAATGAATCGCACTGGTTCTTGCAGAAGCTCAAACGTACTGCGTAACACGAGAATGAACCGCACTGGTTCTTGAGGAAGCTCAAGAATGAACCTCATTGGTTCTTGTGGAAGCTCAAACGTGCTGCGTAACACGAGAATGAACCTCACTGGTTCTCAGATGTGACGCAAACATGTTCGATCTTTCATTTACCACAACTGATATGTGCGTTGATTAATGTTTATATGTGAATAAAAGCCTAAATTCAATCTGTTCATCATATAAAGCGATCAAATCGAAAGCGATCGAATCTTTAGACTAAACTGCTCAATTCATTTGAATTAGTTTTAAGATTCTTTATGAACTTTTTAAAGCGTCAAAGTGTCAGTTGTGTAGCTGTCTATGGAGGGACAGAAAGCTCTCCGATTTCATCAAAAAGATCATTAATCAGTAATTAATGACAGAATTTTCATTTCTGGGAATCTGTCCCTTTAAAATATTCAGTTGTTTCCTTCTCATAGACATTTAACTGGAGAGATTTTGCTCAAGTAACATTCTTCTCAAATGATTCTCCTGAGAAAAAGACCCCCATTTTCTCTATAGGGAGTTTCAGAAAAGATCTGAACCAAAGTAAACAAAAAGTCAGATATTTCAATATAAAACGAAACGTATAAAATCAAATTCTTCCAAACTGAATGTTCACATTCATTTCTATACGCTTAATGTATGTCAACAATTGTTTCATTCGAAACAATATTTTTAAAAGAAATATCAATAACTACTCTGACAGAGTGTCCTGCAATACTTATTCAACACTGCTACTGAATATGCAGCGCAAAACAGGTAGTCTCCTTTCTCTAAAAAATATATATAATAAGGGAAGATTAAGCAATGCAAAGGAATACCACAAATGCAGTGTTCTTTGGTCTCAAACGGTGATATGATAATATCATTCTTGCTCTCGCAGGTTCCTGCCACAGACTCCGTATCTGCCCCGGAAATGCCATTTTTCTCTGTTTTGTCCTCAAAAACATCTGGCAGGTCTGAACTTTTGGATGCAACGTCCTTGGATTCATCGATGGATACTGTGTCCTTGCTCTCACACACAGAGATGCTGTCTTCACTCTCGAAGCCTAAGATGTCCTCCCTAGGGTCATTGCTGTCATCGGTTCGTCCACCTGCAGAGATGGCGCCTGCTCGCTGGGACATTAACGGAGTACTTGAACCATTTCCACTTAACGATCGCACCGACTGGGGAGATTCAAAAAGGAGCCGTAGGCTGTTCAGACTTGTCCGTAGGGAGCTTTGCCTGCTATGCTTGGACAGCATGATCGCAAACCAAACCTTATCGTGGGGAGTAACTTTATATACGCTCCTCTGAGAGCCGTGTAAGTAAGAGTGCATGACAGTAATCTTCGACTAATTCTATTATGCATTCAAAGATGTGTTAAGCTACAGCTGGGAATATCTTGTTTTGAGTTAGCACAAATAAGTCATGGTTATGTAAGTATTGGTATTCTCTTGAGTCCTGGAGCGTACGGTGAGTTATGAGGGGTTTCTGGTACACTCAGGAGCAAGAATGTCTAGGAAATGTTGCGTGGACAAAAATAAGCAACACAGAATCAGTTCCCTGCCTGACTTCATTGAAATGACAGAATGATTTCATGTGGTACCCTACTCTGTCAAAGTCATATTGGCCTCATTCACTCAGATTCTCCTAAAAAAGCTGTCGAAGGCAGATGGCTCTCATCCCCAAGCTGACACACACAGAATCCAGTTTTAGTTTGAGTTTGCTCCTCAAGAGATGATAACGAATATTTATGCACATGGGTCTAATTAAATGAGGTGATGAAGTTGATTCACACTTACTGTACTGACAGTTCCGCCCCATGTATTCGCCGGGACATTGGCAGGTGTAGTTTGCTTGCAGGTCTGTGCAGCTGCCTCCATTTTTGCAAGGATTTTTCTCACACTCGTTAACATCTGAAAAGACAAGCAGACATCCACAGACACCTCAGGAAATTATCAAAAGCGACAACTTGGAAAAAAAAATATTGTTTCTCATTATGCACTGATTTGCCACAGTGATGATAAATCGCTTCTCATCATACCAATTTACATCGAAACCGCTTATTTACTTGCTAAGAGAAACTAAATGCAGAGAAGGAAATATTATTGCTTAAATGTTGTTCATATGAGACTTTGATACTGAAGAATCTACTATGTCTCAAATGTCAAGCTTAAGCAGATTGTAGGAAAATGTATGCATTAGTGTTGACACGATATTTCCAACTTCGATATGATACCTTGAAAAATACTGATATTTAATACCACAGGGAAAACTGACATATATGGGTCAATGACGTGACGGGTCATTTTTTTGTCCAAAAGCCTTAATAATAATAAAAAACAAAGATATGACATCCAAAGTATGCAAGTCAGTACAACTAGTACAACAGTACAACAATTTATTGAATCCCAAAGGTTTTAATTATATTTTGCAACATATATAGATATATTTTAAAGATTTTGAAGTGTCAAAAGGTCATTTGGTTTAACCGTCAAAAGGCCAATACAGCCATTTCATTTGTGATTAAAATATCTTAATATATATGATAAATGTATATATTTTTTTATTCTGGCATGATTTTATAACATCATAAATGGTATTCAAATTATGCGTAGAAGTCGTTGCTTTGTTATAAAAAAGAATATCCGGAAAAATTTATTTCATTGATGTAATTCGGAGTTACCAATATAAAGGGACTATTTTGGATTAAGTCATGCGGACAGTATTCTGTGACAGGATGTGACATTATTCAGAATTAATTATATCTTTATTATGTTTTTTTAAAAACCTTATTCTTCAATGACCCATATACCTCCATACAGATAATTTGTTAATTTTTTTAATAATTTGGTTGCAATAGCTTACACACAGCACAGGGAGGCTTTATTTGAATCATTGAACTAAATTTACAACAACAACAAAAAAAAAGACAAGTAAACAGTTAATAATAAAATAAGAACAAATAAACAAATTGCAAACGATAGCACAAATAATTACAATAGAATAAAGAGATAAATAAACATGGCTTTAAGTTTTTCAGGGGGGTCTAACAGTAGTATTCAGGTAGGAAATACTACAGAAATTAAAGTAATCAAATGTGAAGACTATCCTGTGTTATTTTATTGTAAAAATGAAATGCAGATTAAGAACAGAGAGTGATTTTCTTTTTCTTTTTGATTTTTGTTCTTTGATTAACATGACAGACAGCAGCAGGTTTATTAGATTGCTGTCACTTTAAGAGTTTATGCATGGATCCAATATACTTTTAGCGTTTTTCCATTCCACTGCGCTACTTTTCCATTGTTTTTCAATGCAAACACGCACTAGACTGACGTTTTTAACCTTTGCGCTCACGTCTTGCAACTTTAACAGCAAAAACGTGTTCTGTGCGAAATGGCCCTTATACAGCATGCATTTTCTCTCAACTATTTACATTCCAAAACAGACTGTATTTACCTGAATACTCAGCAAGACGGGCATTTTGACACCATTTTGTGTGTATTTGACCGTTTAAGTCCAATAAGCCAAGAAAAAAGACAATTTGGAGCGGTTTGAGAGGCGGCTTTATGAGAGTGCTATTTATATAGATGAGTGGTGGGTGTGCTTTTGGTGTGAGCACAAAAATTGCGGGAATGACTAAAATTATGCACAATACAAGGACTATTCAACCGGAGTGAGTGAGAGGAGGTGTGTCAGTTCGCCGTTGGAGAGAAGAGAGAGCAGGAACGTGCAGCTGGTATCTATGAATCAATACTGCAGAAAAAGTGTATTGGAACCGTTTCAGATATTTCATACATATCAAAATATCGATATTTTTGACAACACTAGTATGCATAACGAATTCATACGAATTTGCCACCAGTTTGCCAAAATGTAGTTACGAGTTGCCATGAAATAAGCAGGCCTTGTAACCGATTGACTCCTAGTAAAAACGACGTTGTCCTATCTCAGAGTTATGCTGCACTGACTTCTCACTTTGTTAAGCAGCATGAAAGGAACTCAAGAGACTTGTTACAGACAACAAACTGTGGGGTTGTCCGAGCAGAAATTCAGAGATCTGCAAGGTGGAGCCTAGGCTCAATTGTGTCAGGTATCTGGCAGAGATAAACCACACCTCTGGGTTTACCACAACAGAAGAGCACCGGAGGGCAACAACAAAATCCACAGCTTAAACAGCATCATCTCATGGGCACTGAAAGTATGGATGAACAGAACAAATGTGGGATTTAAGGATCTTGTGGGGTGGTGCCAAAATAAAAAGAAAAGCTAAAGAATTTTTTTTAAATCTCATTGCAATTTCAAAACTAGATTTTACATTTCTGAAGAAAATGTGAGTGGGTCTTGTTCATTGTCACGATGCTGGATTGTTATGGAAGGTTTCCAGCTCTTTGCTGCAAAGGTGTTTAGAATAGTTTTCAGCATGTTGCTATACTAGCCTAAATCAGTCTGATATTCTGGTCTCTAGATATGCCTCAATTCCTTCAAGTCTAGAGGATCCCCCCCATTTTCATATTAATCATAATCATAATCATCCCACAAATGTAGTTTAGTTTAGTACTGAATATTACAGAGGCCACATTCTACAATTTTGTTGCATTTTAGGTCCACTTAAAGACCTTTCTTGCTTTCTGTACCTCCATTCTACTTTACTTGCTTACTTGAATTAAAAGGGATAGTTTTGCTTTGTCAATAAAACAGAGGTCAGTTTAGTCAGAGGTCACTCTTCCGCCAGAACTCGACTTGTGTACGACCGTTGCCGAAAGGCAGTTATTATAGTTTATAAAGTTTTAAATATGGATATTTTTCTTACAAAAACCCATGGCTTCACTTCAGAAGACTTTTATTAACCCCCTGGAGCTGTATGGATTACTCTTATGATGGATGGATGCACTTTTTTGGGCTTCAAAATTTCAAGCGCCATTCACTTCCATTATAAAGCTTGGAAGAGCCAGGATATTTTTAAATATAACTCTGATTGTGTTCATCTGAAAGAAGATCATTTTCATTTTTGGGTGAACTATCCCTTTAATCAGGCTGTTTTTGATACTGTACCTTTAAGGCCAACATGTCCTCTGTTGTGATATGCTAACCTGTAGTTTTCACAGTTCTCACCTGGGTGCAGTGATGAATATGCATTGATATGTAAATGTGGGTAGTCATATGTCAATGTGCTCATACTGTACTACTGATGAGCAAATTAAGGGCCAGATTTACTAAACAGGGCAAAATTAGCAATCTAATAAAAGCGCAGATGCAGTTTCATCTTTCATCTTTGGGTTGTAAGTACTGGTGCTACTGAATTGACTACTGCAGACCTTGGTAAACCATGTTGCATGATTCATTTAAATACTCCACCCATAAATTTTGCATCTGAAATGGGAAACTCCTACAAATGCATATGCAATAAGGTCAGGTGCAAAAATAACTGTCCAATGCTGTTCTTTTGAACTTTCTATTCATCAAAGAATGCTGAAAAACAGGGTTTCCCCAAAAATATTAAACTGTTTCTTGAGCAGCAAATCAGCATTTTAGAATGATTTCTGAAGGATCATGTAACACTGAAAACTGATGAAGTAATTATGCTGAAAATTCAGCTTTGCATCACAGGAATAAATTACATTTTAAAATATATTCAAATAAAAAACAGCTATTTTATAATATATTACTGTAGTTTTGATCTAATAAATGCAACCTTGTTTGCATAAGACACTAAATGAATGCCTAAGAGAAAATGGTTTTAAAAGCATTTTAAAAATCTTACCAACCTAACTTTGAAATAGTAGTGTATTAAACGCTTTTATTTCAAAAACAAAAGAAAACTGTGTCCATGATATGACCCCCAACACAAAGCATTGTTTTTACTTTGGCACATTCATAGTGGGGGAACGACCATTGGCATTCAGCCTTCATTCTAGTCATGTGCATCCAAGCACTGCTGTCAGTTGCGATAGAACAAACTCGTCCTGATTGGTGGGATTTCCCTCCGTGGGGCCAAAGTCCAGCCAGTCAAGCAAGTAAATTGGTGTGAGGAGCAGAAGGGGGTTGGTCGGCTGTCACGCTAGATTTGTGGTACTGTATGCTTTTTCCATAGTAAAACACAGAGCCTCTGACCTAATAAATGTCATTTTGAGATGCCGAAGTTCCTTTTGGTTGCCTCTTCCCCTGATCAGATCACATGCTGATTTCAGCATTCCATTTCTTACAAAATGCAAATTCAGTGTGTTGAGTTGTGCCAAGGCAACTAGGTTAATGAAGTCAGTGCTGCTTCACACAGTCTGAACACTAAGTCAGAACCAGCATCAAATCCTGCATAGATGATATAGATGAGGATGGCAGCATCCCCGAGGTGGCATGTACTTCACTTCTTTATGGCTCCTCTACAACAGTTTCACGGGATTGCACCAGTTCTCCTGTGAACCTCTTATTGAAAATGAATTGTGATCTACCGGGTAACTTTTTCACTGTGCTATACTTTCTCGCCCCCTCTCACTTCTGCTGCAGTCTGTCTGTCTGCTCATGGTAAAAGCCACTGACATACAGTTGCCATTTTTCTTGGTCTATTAAAAAAAGGAAAATATATTGTTTTTAGGAATTCAACTGGAGATATTACATCACAGTTTCTTTCATTTGTATTTTTTTGATTCTTTAGTTTTTATTGATTTAAAATTCACTTCTGCTGCTATCTTTCTGTTTATAGTAAAAGCAACAAACATACAGGTGCTGGTTATATAATTAGAATATCATCAAAAAGTTGATTTATTTCACTTTGAATTCCATTCAAAAAGTGAAACTTGTATATTATATTCATTCATTACACACAGACTGATATATTTCAAATGTTTATTTCTTTTAATTTTGATGATTATAACTGACAACTAAGGAAAATCCCAAATTCAGTATCTCAGAAAATTAGAATATTGTGAAAAGATTCAATATTGAAGACACCTGGTGCCACACTCTAATCAGCTAATTAACTCAAAACACCTGCAAAGGCCTTTAAATGGTCTCTCAGTCTAGTTCTGTAGGCTACACAATCATGGGGAAGACTGCTGACTTGACAGTTGTCCAAAAGACGACCACTGACATCTTGCACAAGGAGGGCTAGACACAAAAGGTCATTGCAAAAGAGGCTGGCTGTTCACAGAGTTCTGTGTCCAAGCACATTAATAGAGAGGCGAAGAGAAGGAAAAGATGTGGTAGAAAAAAGTGTACAAGCAATAGGGATAACCGCACCCTGGAGAGGATTGTGAAATAAAACCCACCCAAAAATGTGGGGGAGATTCACAAAGAATGGACTGCAGCTGGAGTCAGTGCTTCAAGAACCACTACGCACAGACGTATGCAAGACATGGGTTTCAGCTGTCGCATTCCTTGAACTCTTGAACAACAGAC
Source organism: Elopichthys bambusa (assembly GCA_037101425.1). Taxonomy (NCBI): domain Eukaryota; kingdom Metazoa; phylum Chordata; class Actinopteri; order Cypriniformes; family Xenocyprididae; genus Elopichthys; species Elopichthys bambusa. Next base: position 42,609,304 of record CM074433.1, read on the forward strand.
AGCATCAGAAGCTTCTCGCCTGGGCTAAAGACAAAAAGGACTGGACTGCTGCTGAGTGGTCCAAAGTTATGTTCTCTGATGAAAGTAAATTTTGCATTTCTTTTGGAAATCAGGGTCCCAGAGTCTAGAGGAAGAGAGGAGAGGCACACAATCCACGTTGCTTGAGGTCTGGTGTAAAGTTTCCACAGTCAGTGATGGTTTGGGGTGCCATGTCATCTGCTGGTGTTGGTCCACTGTGTTTTCTGAGGTCCAAGGTCAATGCAGCCATATACCAGGAAGTTTTAGAGCACTTCATGCTTCCTGCTGCTGACCAACTTTATGGAGATGCAGATTTCATTTTCCAACAGGACTTGGCACCTGCACACAGTGCCAAAACTACCAGTACCTGGTTTAAGGACCATGGTATCCCTGTTCTTAATTGGCCAGCAAACTCGCCTGACCTTTTGTGAAGAGGAAGATGCGATATGCCAGACCCAACAATGCAGAAGAGCTGAAGGCCACTATCAGAGCAACCTGGGCTCTTATAACACCTGAGCAGTGCCACAGACTGCAGACATGCCACGTCGCATTGCTGCAGTAATTCAGGCAAAAGGAGCCTCAACTAAGTATTGAATGCTGTACATGCTCATACTTTTCATGTTCATACTTTTCAGTTGGCCAAGATTTCTAAAAATCCTTTCTTTGTATTGGTCTTAAGTAATATTCAAATTTTCTGAGATGCTGAATTTGGGATTTTCCTTAGTTGTCAGTTATAATCATCAAAATTAAAAGAAATAAACATCTGAAATATATCAGTCTGTGTGTAATGAATGAATATAATATACAAGTTTCACTTTTTGAATGGAATTAGTAAAATAAATCAACTTTTTGATGATATTCTAATTATATGACCAGCACCGGTAGAGTTTCAATATTTCTTGGTCTACACACACACACACACACTCATGGCCTTTTTCCTTCAGAACTGCCTTAATTCTTCGTGGCATAGATTCAACAAAGTGCTGGAAACATTCCTTTGAGATTTTGGTCCATATTGACATGAGAGCATCACACAGTTGCTGCAGATTACGCCAAATTCTGACCCTACCATCTGAATGTCGTAGCAGAAATCAAGAAATCAATGAGCAAGAAATCAGTCGTCTTTTGTCCAGTTTTGTTGAGCCCTTGTGAATTGTAGCCTCAGTTTCCTGTTCTCAGCTGACAGGAGTGGCACTGGTGTGTCTTCTGCTGCTGTAGATCATCTGCTTCAAGGTTGGATGTGTTGCACGTTCATAGATGCTCTTCTGAACCTCGGTTGTAACAAGCGGTTATTTGAGTTACTGTTGCCTTTCTATCAGCTGAACCAGTCAGGTCATTCTCCTCTGACCTCTGACAACAACAAGGCGTTATCGCCCACTGCTGCTCACTGGATATTTTCTCTTTTCAGACCATTATCTGTAAAAAGGTTGTGCCTGAAAATCCCAGTAGATCAGCAGTTTCTGAAATATTCAGACCAGCCATGTGCTGCCATGTGATTGGCAGATTAGATATTTGCGTTAAGCAGTTAAACAGGTGTACCTAATAAAGTGGCCAGTGATTGTATCTGTCTAATTTTTTTTTATTTCATCAAATATTTAATTTTCTTATCTTTTCCAACCAATCTCGATGGAACTCTTTACACAAGCTTTGCATTATAATGGAATAATAGTCTAAGCACCGGATGTCATTTATGTCTAGTGACATCCCTGGTTTTTTATACATGTCACATTCAGCTAAACATCCTACATGAGGCCAATGCTGTAAAGTCTAATTATTATGAAAAAACCAAGCAGGTCATGGGGACTGGTGCAGATAATGAGACCGAATGTCATTCTCTAAAATGATTTTCTAAGGCCGTTGCTCAGTCTGTTTTTGCCCAGCCTCCAGCTGCTAACTAAGCCTCAGTGTCTTATCTTTCTCAGCTGTACTTTCACTCTGGCATTAATTATAGACCACGCTTAGAAGTCAATTCAGGAGACAGTGCAAATTAAGGTCACTGATGCACATGTGTGATGTGTATTAAGCTGTGCAGGCTGTGTAGAACAGAGCACAATATTCTTTCTCCCAATCCATGAAAAATGCAGGCGGTGTGAGGTAACCACAGAAACAGGACAATCAGGACAAAAAAACAAAACAAATAATAACAAGCTCTTACAGCAGCAAACAGACAAAAAATAGCTCTTTGTTAATTATGTTCTTGTCAGTTTGCTAAGTGTTCTGGTACAATACGCTATAAAAGTGTTTTTGAGAAAAACATAGATATTCAGGGACATTGGTATTGGTATTCAAGGACAGGCATTAAGGTGGTTTAGGTTGTACCTATCAGACTGTCACAATTTTGTCTATTTAAACGGGGAAAGATCTAAGATAACGATAGGAGATACCAGATATGGAGTGCCGCAAGGATCTGTGTTAGGCCCTCTGCTATTTTCAATATATATGCTGCCATTTGGTTATATTATAAGAAAACATGGAATTAGTTTCCATTGCTATGATACATATTATATATTTCATCACGACCAGATGAAATCTCCAAATTATCCAATCTGACAGATTGTGTTAAAGAAGTAAAACATTGGATGACTAGTAATTTTCTTTTATTAAATTCAGATAAGACTGAAGTATTACTTATTGGGCCAAAAACCTGTACACAGAATCTCTCAGACTACAATCTGCATTTAGAAGGATGTACTGTTACTCCATCCTCGACAGTTAAAGACCTGGGTGTTATATTAGACAGCAACTTGTCCTTCAAAAATCATATTTCATATGTTACAAAAACAGCCTTCTTCCACCTCAGAAACATTGCTAAGATACGGAATATGTTATCTGTTTCTGATGCAGAAAAGTTAGTTCATGCATTCATGACGTCTAGACTAGATTACTGTAATGCATTACTAGCTGGTTGTCCTGCTTCCTCAATAAACAAGCTACAATTAGTACAAAATGCAGCTGCCAGAGTTCTTACCAGGTCAAGAAAATATGATCATATAACACCACTTTTATCATCTCTTCACTGGTTACCTGTTAAGTTCTGTATCGATTATAAAGTACTGCTAATGACCTATAAGGCTCTAAATGGTTTAGTTCACCCAGTTTAAATCTAGATTAAAGACGCATCTCTTTAGCCAAGTATTCACATAATGCATCTTATATCAGATCAATTGCACATGACTATCTTTACTTAACGTTGTGAACAGCAGCTACGCTAATTATTCTCCATTTGCTTTTCTGTTTTATCTCGGGACGCCCGTCCTGAGGTGACTAGAGAGTACATTAGCTTCAGTTTGGATCCAGTCTCTTAAGAAGACCTGTAGATGACCAACACCTTTGAAGAGATGGCGCCAACTCCTGCAAGGACTTCAGATGACGCAGCATCTGGATCAACATGCACATTCCCAAATTTATATATATCCTAATTGTTAATATGTAATTCATTATTTCCAGGAGCTCATTGCCTCTTTCTTCAATTAAACTGCTAACAGTGATTGTAAATTAAATTGCCTAAATTATTACATTGTTAGCTAACTGCATGATTATATGTGCATTTCTGAAACCACATACATTGGACAGTCACCTCTGATACCAGATTCTCTAAATTGTAATGTTGACATGTATTCTCTGTAAAGCTGCTTTGAAATGATATGTATTGTGAAAAGCGCTATACAAATAAATGTGAATTGAACTGAATATTTACATTAATTTGGATTGTGTTTCTACACTAGTTGTTGACTAATACCAAAATAATACATTACAGTAAGTGCGCTGTCGCATTGTACAAACTTGACATGCGTTCAGTCAGTACTCAAGTGGGTGATAGTTTTATTCAGATGTCTGTAGCATTAAACTAGACATGTTATTATTATGGTAGCTAGAGATAGAGATGTATATATATTTGTGTGTGTGTGTGTGTGTGTGTGTATATATATATATATATATATATATATATACACACACATATATATATTGTAATAATTTTACATTTAATCTCTAAATTAATGTAAAAACAACATAAAAACTGTATATTTTAAACATTTGATCTAACGTAGGAAATTTACAGAAATTGAATAGTTATCAATAGTTATCGCATGCGTTAACACAGTAATTTTGACAGCCCGATTACTTTTTTGATATAACAAGTAAAGTAACACATTACTTTATAAATTTACACATTAATATTTTTTTTAAAAAGTAATGCACATTACTTTTCATTTGCTTTAACATTTAAACTACTGAATTAAATGTCTATCTTCTCCATAATGTAGTCACTTAGACATGCGCACTCATGCGTGCGCAGGAATAGACAAAACGCACAAAAGTAACAAAACACATTACCTTCAATAAAAAGAGTTGTATAGGTAATATAACCTGTAATGTTAAGAGATCTTTTTTTATGGCATACATAGCTATAGGGGTCAGGAAATATTCTAAGTGATCAGAGAATATAATATTCTAAATGTGTTTTTAAAAGAAAATAAAGGTGTATGTTATATAGGCTATGTTGTTGAATGCATTAATTTGTTAAACACATGCAAAAAAGAACTTCACAGTCAAAAACAAGTCCATGGCCTGGAAGAGAGCGAGCCTCAGCAAGGTGAGAAAAGTAATGCACTACTTTCCATAAAAAGTAACTTAGTAACATAATTAGTTACTTTTTTGGGGAGTAACGCAATATTGTAACACATTACTTTTCAAAAGTAACCTTCCCCAACACTGTATAAATATATATATATAGAATAGAAACATATCCACTGACAAGGTACAATCATATAATTTTCCTCATTTTATAACTGACACTAAATTAAAATAAATGTGCCTAAAAAAGATGTTTCTTACTGTGTTGGCAGTGGACACCATCGAAGCCAAGTGGACATCTACACAAATATCCGACAAAAGTGTCTCCGCGGTAGGTCTCACTGTGTTCACACACCCCTCCATTGTGACACGGGTTTGGGTGGCAGGGTCCTGAATGAGGAAAACACATAGTATCTGAAATCTGCAGGATTCACTTTTAAATGGTACTTAAAGGATTAGTTCACCCGAAAATGAATTACTCACCCTCATGTTGTTTGGGTGGTAAGACCTTCGTTCATCTTTGGAACACAAATTAGGATATTTTTGATAAAATCCGATGTCTCAGTGAGGCCTGCATTGCTAGCAAGATAATTAACACTTTTAGATGCTCAGAAATCTACTAAAGACGTATTTAAAACAGTTCATGTGACTACAGTGGTTCAACCTTAATATTATGAAGCGACGAGAATACCTTGTGTGCCAAAAAAACAAAATAATGACTTTATTCAACAATATCTAGTGATGGGTGATTTGAAAACACTGCTTCATGAAGCTTCAAAGCTTTACGAATCTTTTGTTTCGAATCAGTGGTTCGGAGAGTGTATCAAACTGCCAAAGTCACGCCCCCCAGTGGTGAACCATTGAAATTTCAAAACACTTATGATGTAACAAAGCCTCCTTTACTGAAATCACATGACTTTGGCAGTTTGATACACTCTCCGAACCACCGATTCGAAACAAAAGGTTCGAAGCTTCATGAAGCAGTGTTTTGAAATCGCCCATCACTAGATATTGTTGAATAAAGTCATTATTTTGTTTTTTTTTGGCGCACAAAAAGGTATTCTCGTCGCTTCATAACATTAAGGTTGAACCACTGTACTCACATGAACTGTTTTAAATATGTCTTTAGTAGCTTTCTGGGCATTTGAAAGTGTTAATTATCTTGCTGGCAAAGGAGGCCTCACTAAGCCATCGGATTTGATCAAAAATATTCTAATTTGTGTTCTAAAGATGAACTAAGGTCTTACGGTGTGGAACGACATGAGGGTGAGTAATTAATGAAAGAATTTTCATTTTGGGGTGAACTAACCCTTTAAAGTCTTACTTGCAGGTTCATGTATAAGTGAACTTGATGATCAGTGTACTTAATCACATGCACTATTCCCACAAGATGATTATTTCATGTCTTTCTGCTCAGTCTGAACATCACAATAAATACTGCATTAGCTGTAAAAGACGATTCCAGAAAGTGTGACTTCCTAATGAACGCTAAGCAGATGTTTAAATATGAATTAACAAGTGAATGGAAATCAAGGCTGACATCATTTATGTTCACGGCTCATAAGTTGAATGTGAGCCATCTGCTTAATATGGCTTTCATATCTGGAGTCTCATTGAGCAAGTTCTTTTGAACCTTTCTTAAAATGAGGAGAACACACCATTAAAGGAGACTTCAAATAAACAAACTCACCGATCACAGATTCCTCTTCCCAGCCTGATGCTGTTAAAAAAGCAGAATGTACAGTTTGTGTGAGATTCTGACATATTCTGTCTGCACTATAAAAAATAAAGATTCCAATTAGATGAAACAGTAGAACCTTCTAAAGTTCCACTACAAACTTTTTATTCATTTACACTTTTTCAGTAAAAGAATGTAAAAATGCTACAGTAAAAACCTGTTATGTGGTTAACTTACCAGTTAACATACCATTAAGTAAGTTAGTTTACCATACTGTACGTTCATATGTAATTTTACTGTAAAATACTGTCAAATAAAAACTGACTTAAACTACCATATAATTTACAGTAAAAACAAAACAAAACAGTAAAAGAACATACCCGTAAGACTCTGCATGACACCAAATATGATTATATTTTAAAATAGTTTTATTTCTTCTCATTTTTATCAGTAATCCACATTAAGATATTTTGTGTTACAGTGCCTAGAAAATCATCATACCCCTTTGAAATGGATACTTTAGTTGTCATACAGCCTAAAATCAAAACCCATTCCAAAAAACCTTTTCCAGCTTTATTTACAAATATTGCCTTACAACAACAACAACAACAACAACAACAAATCGCAACAGTTCTGAAAATTAAAAAAACTAGAATAACAAGGTTGGAAAAGTCATCAGTCCACTGATTTAATACTTCGTAGAGCCACCTTTTGCTTTAATTACAGCCATTAGTCTTTTTGAATATGTCTGTACTAGCTTTGCACACCTAGATTGGGGAATATTTGCCATCCACTGGATTTAAGCCAGGGCTCTGACTTGGCCACTCAAAGATGTTCACCTTCCTATCCTTAAGCCATTGTGTTGTTCTTTTGGCGGTATATTTAGGATGTCGTATTGGAAGGTGAATGACCTGCCCGTCTTCAGCTGAGGGATGCAGATTTTCCTCAAGAATTTGGATGTACTTGGCAGCATCCTTTTTTCCTTTAATACTGACCAATCGCCCAGTCCCGCTGAAGAGAAACACCCCCACAACATAATGCAGCCCACCACCATGCTTCACAGTAGGTATGGTGTGTTGTTTTTGGGTGGTGTGCTTTGTTTGCTTTTTGCCAAACACAGCCCTTGGAGTCCAGTCCAAAAAGGTCAATTTTGGTCTCATCAGACCATAGTACATTTTGCCAGATGGCATCAGAGTCTTTCAGGTGTCGTTTTTGCATAGCACAAACGAGACTGAGTGTGGCACTTTTTCAGGAAAAACTTCTTTCTTGCCATCCTGCCATACAGGCCAACTTTGTGTAAAGCTCGTGAGATAGTTGTCACATGCACAGACCGACCAGTCCCAGCCATAAAGCCTTAAATTCTTCATAGTTGCCTTTGACCTCTTGGTAGCTTCTCTGATCAATGTCCTCCTGGCTTGGTCATTCAGTTTGGACAGACAGCCTAATCCAGGCAATGTGTTGCCATATGCTTTCCACTTCTTAATGATGCTCTGAACAGTAAATGTTTTTGTAGCCTTTTCCTAACTAGTGATGTTTGGTTCTTGAATGAATTGTTCTTTTGAGCTGGTTGAAACCGGTTCATAGGAAGTAACCGGTCGAGCTGGTTCACTAATCGAACTGAATCTAACTTTAGTTCCGGGTTGATGATGCAAGACGCACGTAGTCGAAGTAGCACGTCCAACTCACAGAGAAGGGTCTGGCTGCAGACCATCGGCAAGTGGAGCTCCACTCTCAAACAGGAAATACATCACCTCCACTTGGATAATTTTGTCTCAGCATAACAATTAATAAAATTACTACTTATCAGATTGTGTTTTACTAATGTCTACACCTACCTCAACCCTAAACCTACCTTTACAATAAAGCAAATACAGTAATTAAATGACGCAATATTGATGTACGCATGCCCAGTGGCCTAGCTCCACTAGTGAAGGTGATGCATTTCCTGTTCGAGTGTGGAGCTCCACTCGCCCCTCCACTGCAGCCAGACCCTATTGCAAAGAACCGATTGAGCCGGTCCCACCAACTGTCGAAGTTTGCTGAGGATTACCGAGGACTCAAAAAGAACCGAATGAGCCGGGAGTCCGAGGAGTCTGATGAGTGAGTTGACGATACCATGCAAGTCTGAGGCACGTAATGGAAATATGCTTATTGTGACTATTTAATTAAAACCTGCAAAAACCTTTTTGTCGTGAGATGTAAATAAATTTTACTATGGTTAATTATACATGCAGATTATAAGTTGTAAAGTGAAATCAATGAGTTTATTCTTTCTATATACTTTAGACATTAGAACATATCTGCATTTGTGCATAAATATGTGTGTTGTAGTTGCGAATCTTATCCAAGATGTAGGCTAATCAATATTAATCAGTTGTGTCCGACATAAAGGATCCGCAATCCAATAAAACTATGACCACAAACGAGAGGGGGTTCACAAACCATTAAGTGAATGAAAGGCAATAATCAGCAATAGGCTATACGTTCACACAAATAACTTTTTATTTGAATGTTTCAATATGCGTTGACAAAAATGACTTTATTTAAACCTTTCATTGATATGACATTGAGTTGTTAGAAAAGAAATGCATAGCGACATCATAGCATGATGAACCTATGAATCGGCTTTTTGAACCGGTTCATGAAGCTGAACTGTCTGAAAAGAGCCGGTTCGCGGAAATGAATTGGACTTTGCATCACTACTCCTAACTTGTGCCTCTCTACAACTTTATCCCAGAAGCCTTCTGAAAGCACTTTCCCAACCACGGTGAATTCTTTGCAGTACCATGACCTAACTTAACCATGTACTAACAGTGGAATATTCAAGAAACAGCTGGTTTTATTTTGGAGTAATCAAAACCACTACAACTGATGTCAGGTGGAGCGATTGACCCTTTGCAAAGACCCAGCTTAGTTACTGTTGCTTTGTCCGACAAGCCATGGCGCTGTCACGCCACACAGAGTGAAAAATACACTGCGGAGCAAAGAGGACACTGACAACACATCGACAGACAAGACAGAGCAGGTTACTTATGATATTAAACAAAGTCCCAGCTTTCAAATTGTGTATTTTTTTTAAAAGAAATTCAAACAATAAAAACCGTTTTGTGTCTCTTTAATGTGTCATGACAGATTACTGTAGCGTCTCAGCTCAATCGGCTCGTGAACCGATCATCTCTTCCTACTAGTTCATTTATAGCATTAAATAAACAGGAATGAACATGAGAAGCAATGTTGTTTCAAATGTGGAAAGATGTCAGTACACACCATTTTTCAAGTTCAAGTCCACCGAGGTTAAACTCCTGACTGCTTTGTCGGACAAAATGGCGGATTCAGCGTTATGAGTGGTTAGATCGCTTGTCAATCAAACTCCCGGTGAAGGGTCAATTAGCCTGCTGTTTGATCTGAAGTTGATTAGTTGCACCTGAGCAAGTTTATATCACCCAATATTTATCACTAATTAATTTTTAATAATCCTCCAGAATATTTTTAATGGTTATTTTCACTTTGATGTTGAGGGTTATAATGTGTACATATAGCTCACAAAAGTTTGACTTAATTTATTTTATTTTCCAGGGTGTAATGTGACAAAAGGTAAAGATTTTTGCAGGGTATGATGACTTTCTATAAGCACTGTAAATTTTCTACATTTTAAACAAAATTCTGATCTGAAGAACCATATAGCAACTCAAGCACAGCCAGAAATGATTCTTGATAAGAAAAGAGTTCTTTGCTGAATCTAAGAATCTTTGGAGAAGCTTTATTTGTGGGAGTGTGGCGAATTAAAACACTAAATTTGTAAACTCATGTATGATACGTTTTCAGATGACGAAGAATAGGCAAACATTTAATAAAACTCAACTCAGAGGCACATATCACTGCATACATTTTAAAATGTGGTCTTACAGAGAAAAAATTGCAAGAAATGAAATCTCATGGGCCTTTGGGCTTCTTGAATCCAAACGAACACATTAAAAAGTGCCTTAAAAACTCACAGGAAACATTTTCATCAGATGGTGTACTGGGACAGTCAGCACCGTTCTCACACAGAATCGGTTCACATACTTCACCTACAAAACATGAAGAGATATAAACAGGAAATGAATGTATTTTCCAAAGACAAGTCACCTCTACAACTTAGAAATGTGTGTTGCAGAGTGATGCACATGAGTTTGTGATGCTATCCTCAGCCACACTGTCATTTCAACCTGAATTATTCAGCCACAGGAATCTGGAGTGGAACTTTGAGTGTTTACACAGGTGTCCTGTCAGCCAAACTTTGGAATATACTGGCTGACTCTTAAAGATGCAGCGCAGATGTTTGGTGATGACAAAATGTCAGTGCTTCAGAAATGTGTAAGGTTAAGTGAGATGGAAGATTAGAGAAAATCCTTTGTGTAAAGAAACACGGCTGATGGAGCTGTCTAGTTTCACTTTGCTCATCCAACACAACCTGGGGGCATAAAGCTCAGAGTGGATTATAGTAGCATGATCCACACAGCCTTGTGCTTTCCAGTACAATGAATTTCAAACTGCCAAGAACGTTATGTGCATTGATACAAAAACACTGGCACAGAAAACCTGCTACAATTTGTTTATGAGTAACACAGTGAATCTGAAGGAAATGAATGATTCCTCAAAGCTTTTTTAACAAAACCCTTATTGAAATGTACCCAGGTAGTCACATTTTCCACCAAAAATTAGGCCTAGTTATTAATACTGGGATAAAACTGTGGTACTGTAACTTCACTAACAGAAAAGTACTATGGTACCATGGTAATAATGTAGTTGTTGGGAAAAGTACCATGGCAATATCATGTGCACTACCAAAAGTTTGGGCTCAGTAAGATTTATTTTTTTACCAAATTAATACTTAGGGATGCATTCAATTTAACAAAAGTGACAGTAAAAACATTTATAATGTTTCAAAGGCTTTCTGTTCTTTCAAACTTTCTATTCATCAAAGATCCTGAAAAAACATATCAGGGTTTCCACAAAAATATTAAGCAGCACTGTTTTCAATATTAATAATAATAGTAAATGTTTCTTAAGCAGCAAATCAGCATATTAAAATGACTTCTGAAGGATCATGTGACAGTAATGATGCTGAAAATTCAGCTTTGCATCACAGGAATAAATCACATATTTATAATTTTAAAATGGGCTATATTAAAATAGAAAATGGTTATTTCACAATATTACTGTTTTTATTTTTTGTACTTTAGCCTATTACATGGTAGATGGTATTGTTTGTACAATTTACTGTAAAATTTACTGTAAAAACTAGTAAATATGTGATTTTGGTGGAAACTATGGTTTAAAAGTACATTGTACATTTTTGTAAGCATCAGTAATAATTTTAATAAATTGTAGGTATGAAAAACAACAGGTTTATATATATATATATGTATACTGTTTGAAGTAAATTGACTGAATTCCCATACATTTTACTACAAAAATTGTAGTAAATATGGTATTTTGGTGGAAACTATGATTTATAAGTATATGTTTATAAGCATTACAATGATAATATTCATTTTAATAAATTGTAGGCATGAAAAAACAACAGGTTTCAAGCTAAAAACAGCTCTAATAAGTGATATTACAAAGAAAAACAAAAACAAAACAAAAAAACTCTATCACAACAACACTAACCCAGTTGATTTCTAATGACATCTCAGTGACAGTCTATACTGAGTCATTCTAGTAAAGGTCAGACACAGTATGACATTTAACAATCACACTGGGTTCAGCCATTAAAAACACAAGGTGATGTTTCAGGCTTACAGATGATAGTGTTTTGAAGCCTATTTATTATGCAGTTGACCTCTGGATCACCTCAAAGTAATATTAAACAAATATCACAGCTCATAACAGCGATTAAGAGCAAAGTAACATGCACGAGGAGGCGTTTTACTATTCATTGCCATATTTATGTGTCAAGCAGCTACATGTGCTTGGATTAATATCATGTTTAATTGAACGTCTGTTAGAGGGCGCTGATCAAGCCCGAAATAACCCGACATCTCATTATCATCTCCCTTATGAATTATGTCTGAGGACGTTTGAATAAAACACCAAAGTGATGCAGCTGATGTCCGACCTGTGAATATAAACACATTAAACGTAGTCTTGAAGTTCTGATGTGTGTAATAAACTTAATGTAGGTTTGTTTTGTACAAATGTGAGTCGTTTGATGAACGCACAGAGTTGTGTTCAGTGAACTCACCAGTGGATGTCGGATGTGGGATGGACGCAGCAATGCGGACGATCAGGAACAAAAATAAAGGAACCATCGCGAGGAAACTTGTGTATGTCCGCTGGTTCTCCACTAAAGCCTCGATCCGTCCCGTGTTTCAGCTGTGATGCAGATGAAATAGCAGAGAGACTCGCAGCGAGGATGTCCGGTGATGCTGTGACTCCGAGCAGTGATGCTGCTGCTGCTGCTTCTTACTGCAGTGATGAAGATGATGATGGAGACTCGACACTGGCATCAGTGAAGACGCACCCACTGATCCATTCATCCTCAGAAAGCAAGAAAAAATAATGAACTTTAATATCTAGGACTTACAGGGAATTTAAATGTAGCTACTGAAGGTACTTTACAGAGTTAAACAAATATAGCCTACAAAACAAACGCAGAAATGAAAGAAAAAATAGGGGCACGTAGCCTAATTGAGTTGATTCTCCAATATTCGTGATGTAAAACCCCACGTGCAAATGTAATGTTATAATGTCCCATATTAATCTACTTTATTGGCTGTTTTACAAGGAAATAAAAACATCACGTCGTGCATCGAAGATAATCGTGTTTTTTTATATATATATATATATATATATATATATATATATATATGGTGTGCTCTCATTATGTCTACAAACATGTTTATTTATTGCACATATTGATGTTCTTCATAGCACATTCATAAAGTATAGCTTTATGATAACCTCAAAGTTGTGTGTGTGTGTGTGTGTGTGTGTGTGTGTGTCTGACGCCCTCTGTAGTTCAACAAGAGGAAGTAACAGCATTCGACAATAGTAGATAATGTTTAAGCATCTTCGAATTAATAGGCTAATTTTAACCCGATATTTCGCATAAACTGCCTCTAATTCTAAGTAAAACCACGATTCTGATTATCGTACTCATCTTTAATGATTAAAAACTTATAAAGTTGCAATAAAACTGATAAAATAGTTTATATAAAAGATTAGAAACGTGATAGTTTAGCGACATGACTTACCACCACTGCCTTTAAAGATAAATTAGCTAATTAGCCTATATTTAAATAAAAAAATACATACATAATTTATTATTATGATATTGTGATTTACAGTAGCATCATTCATTTTACGTGACTATGTATGGCAGAAACCGTTGTTACCATGGTATTTTTTTGTGAAGGGTGGCAAGGCACGGGCACGCGCCTCAGTCAGGAGCGCGGCGGGCGGGCTCACGAGTGGTGGGAGTGTTTGAGGGGCGCGAGGGCTGCGCGAGACTTCACAACACAACTCTCAACATGAAACTAGCCAAAGTGAGTGAAACAAATGTAACGAAAAACTTCCTTAACATCGCTTTTAACATCTCTTCCCCACTTTTTAACACTCCTGCCTGACTGTAAATAAGCATAAGCGCTCAACTAACCTCAAACGCTGGACTTTTGTGCTGTCAAACTTGGCCAGAACCAAACTAAGCTAACAGCTAACGCACATAGCCGTCATTTGTATGCAGATTTGATTTGATCCTGCTTTTCTTTAGGCTTATTCTCGCTGAAATGCAGTTTCACAGTTCCTCATAATAGTTCTGATGTTTATTCCCATTCCAGATAAATAATATCTTGTTGTGATTACAAAGGCAAAATGTGCTAGCATCATGTGCACAAAAAAATATATATATTTTTGAAGTCGTATTCCAGTATTTGAGTTACTGTGTCCTTTCCTATTTTCAGATAAGGAGAAAATCAAACAATGAAGACCTGAAGCTGTCTGTCTTGTATTAGACCCAAACCAACACACTGAATTAGAGGGAAAACTGTCTCCTAAAAGGGAATAAAGGTGTAGTTGTGGGTTTCAGGAGGGGAAACCCTCCTGAACTTTGTCAGCTTTCACTGCCAACTTCCCAGGGTGACAATGATGGCAACCCAGGGTGGCGGCGAGGAGCCTGATCCCTTTTCGGTGGTGACCCGAATGGCTGGGGCAGGAGGAGACGGGACCACCCGTTTACCAGCCTGTTGCAGCCAGGGGATGCAGATCTCGGACCTGAGCTCAACTTTGTCTGTTCATACCACGGTTTTACCACCTAAACAGCCTCCTGGGGTCCAGTTTTCCGTCTTTGGGAAGGATCCGAGACCTGGAACCGTCATGTTTGCCTCAAAGGGAGGTGGTATTAGTCCTGGACATGTTATTTTGGGGTCTTTTTCAGGAGTTGGGAGGGGGATGTCAGATCCTACACAGGAAGGTGCTGTCGGTCGAATATCATCCACATCCCTGAGTCCCGAGGCTTGCCTGGCAGCCCCTTCTTTTCACCCACTGGGCATTGTTGAAGAAGGTGATGCTCAGGATGTGCAGGAAATTGGAGAGGATGACGAAGTTGTCTTAACCCTCACTGCACCGCCTCCTAATCAGTAAGTCGCTGTAATATGACATTTTGCATCTTATGAGTGTGTAACTTTGAACTTTTTACTGAAAACAGTAAAAAATCATTTGGCAAGTACATAATATAGTTTGTAACTCTACAGGTGGTATCATGGGAAGCTGGACCGGATGATTGCAGAGGAGCGTTTACTTCAGGTCCAGGTGGCGGGCAGCTACCTCATCAGAGAGAGTGACCGCCGACCTGGCTCATTTGTGTTATCTTTCCTTAGTATGACCAACACAGTCAGTCATTTCAGGTGTTTGTTTTTTTCTCTTAATCTTTCTCCTCAGCATCATTGTCAAATCAGACCACATCTTTATATTGAACCATCACTAATGGTCATGCCAATTTAATCATTTTTCTTTTATTTTAATCTAAAAGATTTTATACCAAAATAATGAGATGATGTCTGTGATGACCAGAGTAATAAATGTTTGCAGGATCATCGCCATGTGTGGCGATTACTACATTGGAGGCCGTCGTTTCTCCTCTCTGTCAGATCTGATTGGTTATTACAGTTATGTGTCCTGTCTGCTGAAAGGAGAGAAATTGATATCACCAGTCGCCCCTCCAGAGGTAGACATTTTCTATTATTTATTAACAGAAAAATTGACAATGTCATTTCCACTGTGTATAAAAAACTATACGTTTTGTTATGCAAGCCTGTTGAAGACCGCAGGAGGGTGCGAGCAATTCTCCCATACACCAAAGTGCCCGAAACTGATGAGATCAGGTACATTTATTTTGTTATTTTCAAATACTGTATATACACTAGTGTTCAAAAGTTTGGAGTCAGTAAGATTTTTTATTTATTTATTTTTTATAGAAAATAACATTTATTCAGCAAGGACAGTTTATTTTGGTCACAACGGACAGTAGAGACATTTATATTGTTACAAATGCTTTTCTTTTCAACTTTCTATTCATCAAAGACAAAGTATCAATGTAATGTAAAAAAAAAACCCAACAAAAAAACAACGAAGCAAAAAATATTAGCAACCCCCAAATCACAGTTATGTGTGTGTGTGTGTAATATATATATATATATATATATATATATATATATATATATATAGATATAGATATATATATAAAATCATAAAAAGTCATTACTGACACTATTTGTATACTATTATAGTATTTATTAATATTTTTTTATATTTCAGTTTTAGTTTTTATTTTCTGTAATTTTAGTGATTTTGAATTTTTAAATAACATTTTATAAAATATGCAATGAAAAAATGTCAGTGTCATTGTGATTAATGTTTACTTAAATGGACATCTTTTGCTCACAGTTTCTTCAAAGGTGACACATTTATAGTTCATAATGAACTGGAGGACGGCTGGTTGTGGGTGACAAATGTCCGAACAGATGAGCAGGGACTTATAGTTGAGGACCTGGTGAAGGAAGTGGTAAGTGGAAACACTTTAAATTTTAAATAGAAAATGTGTGTCAATTATTGGAATAATAACAAAAGATACAGTGTAATGACAGAGGTTGCCCTTGTATCGACACTTTCATAGGGACGTGAGGAAGACCCACATGAGGGGAAAGCGTGAGTTTAATTTGTTTAGATTTCTAGTTGAAGAGTAGTAATGCAAACTATCTAGAACACAACTGATAGGAATATCTAATTATATTCATGCATCTCATATGTTCTGCTCAACATCTTTTGTCTGTTTCAGCTGGTTTCATGGCAAGATCAACAAGCAAGAGGCTTATAACCTACTGTTGACAGGTCTGTCAGAAAAAAAACATTTAAATTAAAAAAATAGCAAAGGTTTACAACTGCGAAACTTCTGTATTCGCTCTCCCTAGTTGGGCAGGTGGGCCATTTTTTAGTGCGGCCGTCCGACAGCACACCTGGGGACTATTCACTGTACTTCCGCACCACCGAGAAAGTCCGGCGCTTCAAAATCAGCCCCACACCCAGCAACCAGTTCATAATGGGAGGCCGTTACTACAACAGGTACATGCAATTTGATAAGCGTTTTTGGAATGTATAAAATTGAGTTCTCATGTAGGGTTGTCAAAAGTACAGACTTCGGTGTCAAGTCGGTACTGAAATTTTAAAAATGTGACAATACCAGCATTTCCCCCTAGCATTTTGTGTGCAGTTGAGTGGATTCTTAAACACCTCTGATTGGCCATTGTGTTTACATGCTCAACAGATATGTCTGTGATTGGCTACAATTATCAACGCTTCAAAAACATGTTGTAAATAGACATCTTTGATGCTCTTTACCAAACGCGTACACAGATACACATGGGAGCATTTGAAAGCAGGTGTCTATCAGCAGATCCCTAATATATCCACTGACAAACGGATCCACTGAAGGACGCATATTTTCAAATGCTCCCCTGTGTATCTGTGTAAGCCAGGGGTGTCCAATTTTGTTCCTGGAGGGCTCTTGTTCCCGGTCCAACCCCTATTAAACACACCTGAACCAGTTAATCAGTGTCTTACTAGGCATACTAGAAACTTCCAGGCAGGTGGCAAATTGGAGCTAAACTCTGCAGGACAGTGGCCCTCCAGGACAAAGTTTGGACACCCCTGTTGTAAGCACTCGGTGAAGAGTGTCAAAGATGTCTATTTACAACATGTTTTTGAAGCGTTGATCATTGTAGCCAATCACAGACATATCTGTTGAGCGCGTGAACACAATGGCCAATCGGAGGATCCGTTTAAGTATCCACTCAACAGCGCTCAAAATGTTAGGGGGAAATGTTGGTATCGTCACATTTTTAAAATTTTTGGTACTTTTGACAACCCTAGTTTCATGATACCATGCTTGTGTTTTCTTGTTTATGTTTGTACAGTATTGATGACATCATTGAACACTACAGGAAGGAACAGATAGTTGAGGGCCACAACCTTAAAGATGCTCTATCTGTCCAAGTATGTGCAACAACCATTTGGAAAATTCTCATTCATTTTATGAAGTGAAGTGAAAGTTACATGTGGCCAAGTATGGTGACCCATACTAGAAATTTATTGATGTTATTGTGTCAGATTATTTGAATTGTGTGATTTCATCAGCACCAGGAGCAGGTGTTGACGGACACTGTCGAAGGCAAAGAAATCTACAACACCATCCGTCGAAAGACCAAGGATGCTTTCTATAAAAACATTGTGAAGAAAGGTTATGTCCTGTTCAATAAAGGTATCGCCAACATTTCAGAGCAGATTTACGTTGAAGGCAATATCAAAATAATTTTACTGATGCATTGTCCTAATGTCTTTTATAGGAAAAGGAAAAAGATGGAAAAATCTATATTTCATTCTTGAGGGTAATGATTCCCAGCTGATCTACTTCGAGAGCGAGAAACGAGCGACTAAACCGAAGGGTTTAATTGATTTGAGTGTGTGTTCTGTGTATAAGGTCCATGACAGCATGTTTGGCAGGTTTGTTTCTCGCTGTATTATGTGCTAAAAGTGGTTCAACTTAAAATTCACTTGAACTACAAATAAGTATTTTTTTGCAGGCCAAACTGTTTCCAGATAGTTGTGCAGCATTTTAGCGAGGAGCAGTGTATCTTTTACTTTGCAGGAGAGACGCCAGAACAAGCTCAGGTAACAATTCTTTCATTAGCAATGATGGCCAGTACACTTTCATCAGAGTAATACTGTCCATATGTTAAATCACATTTTAATCAGAGTTTTGTCTTGAGTTTAACATGAGAAATAAGGCATTTGTAAGTCAGTCGGTTTCAATTTCATTGATCCAAAATCCATCTCCACATACATCACTGAAACACCAGCCAATATAGTGTTGGAGGTTTTACGCCTATATATACCGTGGCCTGGTGGCCAATCTTCACTGATTTCACATTCCATCAGTAAGAGCAGAGTGTGAAGGTTGAATTAGCAGAGCAACAGCACAGCTGTACATAAAATATTGCAATCCACACAACATAATAGGAGACAAACCAGAGTTCAAAAGAGGACAAATTGTTGGTCCGCCTCTCGCTGGCTCATCTGTGACCAGGACAGCAAGTCTTTGTGATGTATTGAGAGCTATGGGATCCAGGGTAATGTCAGCATACCACCACACAAGATGAACCACATCCATCAGGAGTAACTGTGGACACAAGAGGAAGCTGTCTGAAGGGATGTCCAGCTACTTACCTGGATTGTATCCAAAACAACACTAAACCACAGCTGCCCGACTCACTGCAGAATTAAATGCACATCTTGACTCTCCTGTTTCCACCAAAACTGTTAGTTGAGCTCCACAGTGTCAA
Organism: Elopichthys bambusa; assembly: GCA_037101425.1. Lineage (NCBI taxonomy): Eukaryota > Metazoa > Chordata > Actinopteri > Cypriniformes > Xenocyprididae > Elopichthys > Elopichthys bambusa. The sequence goes on from CM074433.1 coordinate 42,628,453, forward strand.
TATTGATAGTCGGGCTGCTATAGCCAAACCTTTAGTCGCTCGTGCCAATGCCTAACGTTGGTTTCAATGGTGCCAGCAGCGCAAGATGTAATATAAGTCTCTGGTGTCCCCAGAATGTGAAGTTTCAGCTCAAAATACCCCACAGATCATTTATTATAGCTTGTCAAATTTGCCCCTATTTGGGTCTGAGAAAAAACATGCCGTTTCTGCGTGTCCCTTTAGCTCCTGGCTTAACAGCTCATGCTTCAGTTGCTCAACAACAACAAAGCTGGAGAATCTCACGCAGCCAAAATTACAATTTTCAGTAACGGCGTTCAGCCTTACATTGTTCAAACCGGAGTCGGACACTGATGGAGAGACTCAGGAAGAAGTTACAACTTAGAATGCATCTGGACGTTTCTGAATGGTTAGTGGATAAATTTATGTAGTTGCTGTGGAGTTGATTCAACTCTTTGACTAGCATGTGCCGTCATGTTAATCTGTTGTGCAAATCCAGCATTGAAATGACCCTCGTTTGTGAAGCAGTCCGGTGTAAAATGATGGCATGGCAACAACACTCTACTACAACAACTCTTCTTCTTCTCTAAGAGTGAAGAACAGGGTGGATCAATGATGGTTTGGGCTGCAATATCACGGCATAGTGGAGCATCACTACCAAGGACTACTGGACCATTCTGGACAACCATGTGCACCTAATGGTTCAAAAATTGTACCCTGAAGGTGGTGCTATGTATCAGCATGATAATGCCCAATACACACAGCTAGACTTGTGACAGAAGGGTTTGATGAGACAAGAAAGTTAAGTTGAACATCTCCCATGGCCTGCACAGTCACCAGATCTGAATATTATCGAGATACTTTGGGGTGTTTTGGTGGAGCATGTCAGAAAATTCCCAAGACGGACTGGTGCTGTATTGGCCGCAAAAGGAGGTTCTACATCATGCTAATAAATTATTGTGGTCTATATATATATATATATATATATATATATACACTTATGTCGCACCATAGAACACTTTGAATATGATTGTTACATTTATTCTTGCTCTGTTCATCTGTTCTTTCTGAACTGTGTAGGACTGGATGAAATGTCTGCAAAGCTTTTGCAGTAACTTGAGGAAACCCAGCCAGCCATGCTCAAACAAACGCCTGCGTCAGGTAAACTCTCAGTTGCATCTTGACGTCTAATGTCAATAAATTACCACAGTGCTACCCCTCGTGTTTTACTCGCATGTATCTTTACAGGTCAGCAGTATATTTCTGAATGTCGAGGAGGCTCACAAACTGCCCAGTAAACATTTCACAAATGCTTACTGCAACATTTACCTGAACAGCATTCAGGTAGCAAAGACCCATCCGCGGGAGGGCCAGAACCCTGTGTGGACAGAGGAATTCATTTTCGAGTAAGCCGCATCCTCAGATGTTGATAATAAAATATATATGTATAAAACTGTCTATATCTTTATTAACATGTTTCATGATATTCCTGCAGTGACCTATCCAGTGAAATCAACAGGTTTGAGATCAGCCTGAGCAACAAGACAAGAAAAAGCAAAGAGAATGATATTTGTAAGTTCCTCCTTATTACTTAATGCTCAGACTTTCAATACGGTTTTGTATAAGGAATAATGTACACTCTTCTTGTGCTCTCCCGCAGTGTTCATGTGCTGCCCAGTGTGTCGGCTGCAAAGGGGTCAGATGATTGACGAGTGGTTTCCTCTGAGCTCTCACGTGCCCCTGAAGAACGTGGTGCCCAGCTCACTCCGCCTGAGAGTGCGCTACTCTGTGGAGAAGATCATGCCCATTGAGGTGTACAGTGAGTTAAAAGAGGTGGGATTTTCATTGGAAATATACACATGTTGATATATACACAGGGTCCACGTATAAATAAAACTCAGTTACTGGCCAGTCGGCTAGTACATGTCCTAGAAATTACAATATATTACATTTAAATCACAATGTTAGAACGTTAGTCTGATCCTTGCTGATGAAAGTGGCATCTTTTTTATTGAAATGTTAGAAAATGCAGAGTAATTGAGAAATACTCATGGCATTTGAGGGTTTTTTAGTATAATTTATATACTATTCCAATTTTTTCAATTTTAATAAGATTTTGATTTTAGTTGATTTTTTTTTGGTAATTTTGTTATGTGCTTTTGTTATTTGTATTGTTATTTGGTTTGTTTGTTTTTAATGTTACTATTTAGGTTCATTTTTAATTCAGTTTTAGTTGTAGTTCAGTTTTATTTTTTATTTATTTATTTTGGAAATAATTCTAATATGCCAATTTAGTGCTCAGTTATTATCAGTTATTATTGGTGCTCAATTATTAATAATGGTTCTTATTATTATGTGTTGAAAACAGCTGCTAATATTTTTGTGGAAACTGTGATACAACTTTTTTTTGGATTCTTTGATGAATAGAAATTTCAGTGAATAGCAATTGTTTGAAATACTTATCTTTTGTAACATTATAAATGTCTTTACTTTGAATCAATTTAATGCATCCAAACTTTTTACTGCCAGTGTATATTTCAGTTAACAAAAATGTTTTAAATATTTTTAGTTAACAACAAATATACTCTGGTTCATATAATATTTGATCTTTTACAGCTGGTTCTGCTGAAGGAGTTGCATGTGATCAACGCGTTGGCCCACGTTTGTGGACAGGACCGCACTCTCCTGGCCAGCGTTCTGCTCAGGATATTCAGACACGAGAACCTGGAGGCCCAGTTACTCAGAGAGCTAAATGACCGTGAGATCAGCGCTGAAGGTACTCCTTTTATTCCTCTTGTTATGCTGTATGGCTGAATTTTCAGAATTATTCACAGAGTTGCTTGTTTTTTCAGACGAAGCTACAACTCTTTTTCGCGCTACCACATTGGCCAGTACCCTGATGGAGCAGTACATGAAGGCCACGGCCACTCCATTTGTTCACCACGCTCTGAAAGACACCATCCTGAAGATCATGGAGTCTAGACAGTCCTGTGAGGTATTGGTTAAAATATTTTTTATGTTAACTAAAGTGGCATATAGATCATCATGCTGAAAGGCACCAACCATATCCTCCTTTTGTAGCTAATAATGTTTGTCAAGGTTTCTTAATAATGTATTTAATTAATGGTTTCATTATTTGTAATTTATTTAAATGACCAGTTCTATCCTCTCTTTAACCCCTTAGAATTAAACAGGATCTTTAATACTTAATAAATATCTAAACCTATTATGTTTTATGACTGTCAAATGACACCACTAATATGCTTCAAATATGAATGAACCATTTTTGCAGCTGATGCGTTATTTGTGAATGTCATTAGAAATGTTCAGTAACCTTTTTATGCCTGGTAAACATACTGTAAATTAGCTCAATCCCTCTAAACTGGAGAAGAATGAGGATGTGAATGTGAATCTCACTCATCTCCTGAGCATCGTGTCTGAGCTGGTGGAGAAAATATTCATGGCTGCTGAAATCCTGCCTCCGTGAGTCTCTGACATGACTTTTAAGGAATTCAGCCAATAAACCATTTAATCAGGATATAATGTGAGAGAATGGAGTTTTATACATATTGTTGCCTTTTTTTTCTTTTTCTTTTTGCAGAACTCTCAGGTTCATTTATGGGTGTTTACAGACATCTGTACAGCAAAAGTGGCCCAGAAATGCAACCATGAAAACTAGAGTTGTAAGGTATGGAAATGTCTTTTTTGTTGCAGGACATTTTGAATGTTTTTTTTATTATTATTTATTTAAATTTAATAACATTAATAAATAATAATTAAATGAGTTTAATACATATATTAAATATATGTATATCCACACAATTATACAGTTGTTGATATATTTATACATTCATAAAATTATATTAAAATAATTTTATGAATTAGTATAAATATATCAACAACTGTATAATATAATTTAATGTGTATTAAAAAAAGATTTTGTTTTTTTGTTTTTTTGCTGTTTCTTCCAGTGGATTTGTCTTCCTCAGATTGATCTGTCCTGCTATTGTCAACCCAAGAATTTTTAACATCATTGCTGGTGAGCTGTAAATGACCAATTCAAATTGTTTACGTTTTTTTTAAATTATTATTAAACAGGCATCAACAAAATTTGTAGCAGGCTTTAAATAAAGAAATGTCTTTAAATAAATCTTTTTTTTAAAAATGACGTGTATTTCTGCAGACCCTCCTTCCCCTATCGCATCCCGGACACTCACTTTAGTGGCCAAAGCGGTCCAGAATCTGGCCAACCTGGTGGAATTTGGTGCCAAAGTAAAAAACAAGCACTTTAAATGGATTTCAATAGTTTTTGTAGACTTTGTAGGTTCTATAATTGTTGCTTTCTTCAAATTCTTAATTTTTTCCAATCTCAGGAGCCGTACATGGAAGGAGTGAATCCATTCATCAAGAGCAACAAACACAGAATGATCATGTTTTTGGATGAGCTTGGGGTTTGTCAGCATGTCTAAAATTATTTTGCTGCAAATGTTGCTAGTACATTGAAAAAAAATGTTTTTTCATGGATTTTTATGGATTTTTACTTTTGAAACTGAAATAAAGTTATTTTAGTACGTATGACAAGAAAATACTATTTCAGGCTATTTTCAGCTAGTAAATTTCACAAATAATGATAGAGAAACAGCAAGTAGCACATTGAATTAAACATGACATTTTGAAGCAGAAAGCCTAAAATAGTATTTTCTTGTCAAATGTACTAAAATAATATTTGTTTTATATGGAAGCTTGTTTCCGCCACTAAATCAAAATTATATATAGTTATAAAGTCTCAACTCCGACTTTTTTTCTTGCAATTGTTTTTATCAAGCATTTCTGACTTTATCTCACAATTCTGACTTTATAACCTGCAGTTGCGAGTTATAAAGCCAGAATTGAGATATAAATAAAAACATCAGTCTTTTTTCCCTCACAAATGGACATTATAACATGCAACTGTGAGTTTATATCCCACAATTCTGACTTTATAACTCGCAATTCTGACTTTAGTTTATATCACATAATTCTGACTTTATAACTAGCAATTCGTACTTTATCATGTTATTCTGACTATATCAGGTAATTCTGACTTTATATCGTGCAATTGTGAGTTTATATCTTGCAATTCTGAGAAAAAAGTCAGAATTGTGAAATACAAAGCAATTACCTTTTTTATTTTTTATTTCATGGTGGAAACAAGCTTCCATAGTTTTATGTACAACTTAAGAAAAATATCTTTTTGCTGTGTAACTTGTTCTTTTAAGACACAAAATAGACTTCCTCCAGGGGGCGCAAATCCTCCATGATCCATGGAAAAACACAACAGCTGTTTCCATCCAAAGTTGTGAATTTAACTTGTACAAAAGTTGTATGTACAAAATTGGAAATCGCATAAAACATTTGCGAATAAAGCACTGTTTCCATCCCATGTTTTCAAGAGAACAAAATCACCACGTCCTGGGACATTGGCACAAAATATTTAATAAATATGGAAGCCACTGTGTCTCTTTTTTTCTACATGCCGCAATTGAGTGCACACGTTTTTTATGCACATTTTTAGAATTAATGCTTATCTCTAGCTTTTTTTTAATGCAATATCTCAATATTTGCCTAAAAGTAGGTGGATAAGCACAACGATGAAGTCATATTCCCGTGGCCTGTGCAGTATGTTCAGTATGTCTTTAGTATTTGTATACGTTTGCTCTTTTTTAGAATGTTCCTGAGCTACCTGAACCCACAGAGCACTTTAACACTGACCTGGCCCGTGACCTCGCTGCCCTGCACCAGCTCTGTGTCACACACTTAAATGAGCTGAGGATACTCAGTAATGAGAGGGGCACGCAGCAGGTAACAGTATAACGCATGACATATTTCATGCTGATAGCCAGTACTTGTGTCTCATGTTGTGTTTCTTTGGCAGCACATCTTGAAAAAACTCTTGGCAGTCACTGAACTTCTGCAGCAGACCCAAACTCAGTATGCAGTGACCAACAGCGGCCGATAGACTGCAGGATTTCACAGTCCTACACACTTTAAAAGCTTTTACATGTCTGTTCTGTGACATTATAAACCACTTGTGATCAGAAACGTCACAAGGCAGTGAGACAGAGTGAATGTTTCTGTTTATCTGCACACCCTTATCACAGGATGTTTTCATAAAAATATGAGGCAAGAGAAACTTTCCACAGCTGTCATTAAAAAGGACAGAGTGACAGAAGTGTTCATGACTGCTGTTTGCATTCTGCAATGTTAAACACTATTTACTTTTTTTTTTTTTTTTTTGCTCTGAAAACAAACTAAAAAACATTATACTGAGAAGTCTGACAGTTGCGTTGCTTGACAAGCGTTTTATCTAACTGAAGCTGTGGAAAACATGCTTGGAAAGACCAAATATGCTTTATGAATTTACACTCTTGACTGGTTTGTTTTCTTTAAGTGTTGTGATTGAGCAGGCCATCAAGAGAAAACATTCTTTATATCTGATTTTATATATCTGTCTGATATAGGAACTACCAAGAAGTGCAAAAGAAGCTATTTTGTATCAAAACTATTTTCATACTTGGAATCATGGAATTGAAAATAATGCATTTTGCTTTTTTCTGATTTCTTGACAATATGCATTAAGATATGGGTGACATTACAATATCGGGTATGCATGCACTCATTTAATACATTGTAAAAATACAATAATTGTGTTCTAATATATATATGCAAATAAATTGTAGGATTTTTGTCACTTGTCAGTTTTATTTCTATGAATTTCTTACCATTTATTATTGTTCATTCAGCGTCATTTTAAAATGTTGTGAAGCAACGAGAATAATTACTTTATTCAACAATTTCTTCTCTTTTATGTCAGTCTCCTACGCTGTTGACGTTGCAAACGCAGTGAAGCGCTTCCGTCAATACGTGATGTTATATTCTGAGCTGTTCATGTCCTCGGACTGGGTATTATGCATTTCTATAAACGCCTAAATGAATCTTATGAGCTCTACAAGGACATGAATGCTTTTTACGAGCCAGAATCTAGTAGTTACAGTAATTACAATATGGAGGGAACGCACCTTTATTATTGGAATGCGTAGTGCTGCTCACGTGTACAGAGTCGGCCAATAGTGAGCCAGTGTTCAGACTTAAACACGGTAGTGCTGCACTGCATTCACTGCATCAAAAGGGTAGAAAACTGACAGGGAAGAGAAAAAACGTTGAATAAATTCGTTATTTTTGTTTTTGCGCACAAAAAGTATTCTTGTCGCTTGATAACATTAAGGTTAAACTACTGTAGTCAAGTGGACTATTTTAACTTTGTCTTTAATAGGCCTACCTCAATGATTTTGCTGCCTATGTGTGGTTCAGAAACCCTCGGATTTCAGCAAAAATATCTTCATTTGTGTTCCGAAGATGAACGAAGGTCTTGACTACGTAAGGGTGAGTACTTAGGTGACAAAAATCTCGTTTTAGGGTGAACTAACCCTTTAAAGTATTTTTCCCCCCTTGTTTTACTAAAGGTTGGAATACGTACGCTACACGACTTTCAAAATCTGAACAGATTTTAAAACACGGTCAAACGCTTGCTGAAGTTTTAAATAGTTAAATAAAACTAATATGTGGTCTGAAATCGCGTCAAAATGTGATTTCCTCCCAGTATAACGAATCATAATCTGAAGCTAAAAAAAAATCTGTCAACTCCCACTGCCCAAAGTCTGCAGAATGGCTCTGAATGGGCAAAAGTCGAATAGTGTATTACAGCCTTAAGTTTACGATATATATATATATTCTTTTTTTTTTTTTAGGTCTTCGCTTACAAAAAAAAAAAACAACCAAAAAAAACAGTTTTACCTCTAGATGGCAGCATTTCACTTCATTCTTAGGTTGATCTGTCGAAAATTAGTCCTCTGTGCCTTGAAAAGAATTCTGCTTTTATATAATGTTCACTATAAAATATAAGCACATTATTGAAATGTAATAGAAAAGCAAATTATAAATGCAATCCTTCTGCTAGGCTAGAATATATAGAACCGGGGCATTAAGGTTAATAGTAAACATCTGTGAGTGCTGCACAGACACCGAGTTTGTTTTTTGTCGTCTAGATGTCGTTTAGCGCGGCTGAACTTTGCGTTTTGAAACCATTGTAGATATACGAATATATTCACACACGCCTATGACCTTATTTTTCATTCTGTACTCAACTCTATCGCGACATCCCTCCGCGTTCGGTCCAAACCCACAGGCCCGACAGAGCTGCAGGACTCTGGTGGAGTGATTTAATTGTCCTGTGATGAGGCACAATAGAGATTACAAGCACCCACTGACAGCACAGTTGGCCAGCAGAAGGGACTCTATGCCCCCTATTCCTGCCTCACTTTTCTTATTATTTTCCTCTTTCAAAGGGCCCAAATAGAGCCCAGCAGGTTTGAGTAAAGAGACGTGAAAGAACGTCTTCCTACTAACTTTTCAGCCAGTGAACAAAAGATCAACGTTCATCTTTCCCCAGCAATGATTAAATCAATGTCAGCACAACTAAAATCAACACGACATCAAATGAAAAGAGCAATATACTGGTTTTTGACAATGTAAAATACAAGTGAGAAGATTTATCCATGGGTCATACTCATTTTTGAATTATTTCCATTGGACTGGAAGCTAATATTATATATTGCAGATGCATGTGTGTCTTCAGTGTGAGTATGAAAACTTAAGCAGGCAGAATTAAAAATGGACCTGCAGGTTCACATGTTAAGGATTGTGGAATATCACATGCCAAAAAAAAAAAAAAAAAAAAGTTTTTTTCAATAACTATCATGACTGATGGAATGTGGAAATGCAACATGTCTATAAATATCTTTAGCCCATGACCTCGTGCCCTGTGGACTTCATATGTCACCCCTTGAGCAGACCTCATGCCCTTAACCACTCTACTGGTTTTGTGAACTAAAGGAGGGCAAGGTCTATTTTCAATTATAGGTTTCGGCCCCTCTAACACAAACCATTTAACCCCTGACCTCCCTTAGGGCAGCCGGACTGCCTACCGCTGGGCCGAGCGTTACTACCACCTTGTAATCCATACGCTCTGAATGACCGAAGTAGCGCGAGCAGCTGCCCTCTCAGTCCACGCACTAACAACCTGCCTAATCCATTGAAGTCAAAACCAACAGACCTGCCCTCCACTTCAGGGGACTAGTTATTGAGTTCTGAGTTTACAATGTCCCGCTGTCTGTGCCTGCATGTTTCACAAAGGAGGACAGAACTGACTTAATTACAGACTATTTGTAATATCACGCAAAAAACAAGATCCCATTAAATAATATAACTTTATCTCATTATATTGACACTTTAAATTGTAAAATACAAAAATCCAAACTATTTTCAGGAAAACATTTTCAGTACCATATTTTTGTGTTGGCAATTTAACAATGTTAAATGGTGGACAAAATAAAGGAATTCTGGGTAAAGCAGTGCATTGTGGTTAATTTTTTGAGGACACTTCCCACGAGAGCTGGAATTACCTTAGAACAAGCAGGATTTTAAGACTCTGGGAACATAATGGAGACACTGACATCAGCCATTCACTTGCCATTCAATGCATAATTATTGCTCACAGATGGTTTTAACAATATGTTAAAATTTGCATTTTAGGGAGACAGCCATGGGGGACACTCATGTCTCACAGAGTCACACATCATTTATTGTCTGTAATTCTAGCTGACATTTAAAAAAAAAAAAAAAAATTAATACTATTTGGCAAATTATTTTTATTTTCTATTTTTATTTCATTTTAAATTTAAATTCCACCTTAGCTAGGCTTTGCAATTAATTAATCATGCATGTAAATTAGCATGAAAGAAATATTTAAATAAAACAAAAAAAATTTAAGTGCACATATTTAAAATATTTTACAAATATTTTTGTTGATATGTTTTGACATATTTTTGGATGGAAGGTCTCATGTTTTAAAAAATAAAAGCATATTAAAAATAAAAGCATATTAATAAAATAAATGTGCACATTTTTAATGTAACAAATTTTAATACTATTTGGTAAATGTATTTATTTGTTTATTTATTTAAATTCCCTTACACCTTAGCTGGACTGTACATCATTTCATTTTGCATGAAGAAATACTTAAAAATTGAACAGTTTAATTTTTTTTAAAGTTTTTTTTTTTAAGTGCACATTTAAAATATTTTAGTCTATATTTTTGGACAGATTTTCAGATGGATGGATGATGGAACGATAGAACAAACAAGGATAGAACAAACAAATGAACGATGGATAGATGGATGGATGGAACGAACAAACAAACGATAGATAGATAAAACAATAGAATGTTGATGGATGGATAGAACTATAGCTAGAATGATAGAACGAATTAATGCACTAATGAACAAACAAATGATTTGGAATGGGTTAAACTTTCAGAGGATCACAAAATATCTCTCTGATAGACTAGTCATGTTTACATTTTTTCTATATTACCATTGTATTATTTTATGCTTGTTGTCATTTGCTTTTAGTAATTGAGGTAAACAGAGAGAGGTTATGCACCAGTATGTGGTGCGACGCGTGTCATGCGGTCATGAACAAGGCTGGCCGGTCAGCAGGTCAAACCAATAGTTGACCAAGTGGATTTCAATGACTCTGTGGGCAGTGGTCACTTCACTTTGTGGTACAAAATTAAGACACTCACCAGAACTCACTTGACCTGTTTCATTGTTGCTCCATATGGACGTGCCAAAACGCATGTTGTCCAGGCGTCCCTGGGGCCAGAGGGGAAGTGGACGACACACATTTATAGGCCCCTGTAGAGTTATATGACTTGTATGCATTAAATGATTGGTATCTGAAGTGAAATTACTTTGATTTGAACACTGAACTGTGACTCAAAGATATTTTTAAACACAATCATCAAAAAAAAAGTACATCATTGTGTGTGTGCGTGTGTGTATGTTCTTGTGTTAGCGACTGTGCGCCAGACAGCAACAGAAACCGCCCCTGAGTGATGAATATAGTTGTAAAAGAAAGGCTTTGTCTCAAACGGCCCTGTTGGGATGAAGCATTGTCGCTGGCTGACCTTTTGGGTCAGTGCAAACTCTCCTAGTACCAGGAAGCTGATGGACCACTTTTTCCCACGCATTGTAAAGCTCTTTGTCCCATGCCAAGAGCTGCCATTAACGTTTGAACCTTCCCTTTTGGGCTGCTGCAGTCGGCCACTGGCTTGCAGGGCGTCTCCCTGGTACGTTAGATAAAAACCCACCAATAGCTCCCTTGGAAACGTGGATAATAAGGATTAGCTAAGCTAACTGTGACAGCGTGGGCCAATTTTCCGGCCTGCTGAGTCTGTAAGGGGTTTTTCTGGAACACACGACTGGAGCCGAGGAGTTTTCAATGGAGTGTTTGTGTGAGAGGGAATGACACAGATAGATAGATAGATAGATAGATAGATAGATAAAACAATGGATGGATGGAACAAACAAGGATAGAATGAACAAATGGATGGATGGATGGAACAAACGAACGATAGATAGATAGATAGATAGATAGATAGATAGATAGATAGATAGATAGATAGATAGATAGATAGATAGATAGATAGATAGATAGAGACAGACAGACGGACAAAGGAACGATAGATAAAACAATGGATGGATGGATTGATGGATGGAACAAACGAACGAATGAACGATAGATAGATAGATAAATAGATAGATAGAGACAGACAGACAAACAAAGGATGGATGGATGGAACAAACAAGGATAGAATGAACAAATGGATGGATGGATGGATGGATGGATGGATGGATGGATGGATGGATGGATGGATGGATGGATGGAACAAACGAACGAATGAACGATAGATAGATAGATAGAGACAGACAGACAGACAAAGGAACGATAGATAAAACAATGGATGGATGGATTGATGGATGGAACAAACGAACGAATGAACGATAGATAGATAGATAGAGACAGACAGACAAACAAAGGAAAGATAGATAAAACAATGGATGGATGGATGGAACAAACAAGGATAGAATGAACAAATGAATGGATGGATGATGGATGGAATGAACGAATGATAGATAGATAGATAGACAGACAAAGGAACGATAGATAAAACAATGGATGGATGGACTGATGGATGGATGATGGAACGATAGAACAAACAAGGATAGAATGAATAAGTAAATGAACGAACGAACGATAGATAGATAGATAGACAGATATATAGATAGATAGATGAAGGAACGATAAATAAAACAATGGATGGATGGATAGAATGATAGAACAAACAAGGATATAACGAACAAATTAATGATGGATGGAACAAACGAATAAACAAACGATAGAATAATGATTAATGGATAGAATGATAGACAGAATTGAGTGAACGAACGTACGAATGATAGAAAGAATGAAAGTGATAGAATAACAACGATAGATAGGATGGATGGATAATAGATATGGATGGATGGAAGAACGATAGAATGAACAAACGATGGATGGATGGATGATAGAACAAACGAACGATGGATGGATGATAGAACAATAGCTAGAACGAACAATGGATGATGGATGGATTGAACGATAGATAAAACAGAATGATGATAGAATGATAGAATGAACAAACAAATGAATGATAGAGAGAAAGAATGTTATAACGATAGATAGAACAATGGATGATGGATGGTAGAATGATAGAACAAGTGAACGAACGATGGATAGATGGATGGATGATAGAACGATAGATAGTTGTTGTTCTTTTTTGCATTTTTTATGATGAAAAATCTTATCTTTAAGTTTTTAAGAACAGATAAAATAAACAACATGAATGAGATTTAAAGAATTTGAACAATTTTCCCAGCAAAAATGACTAATTATTACATATACTGTTACCATGATTTTAACCATAATGCATATATCATAATGTACACAATATGTCCATAGACATTTATTAAGATTCAAAGTAAGGCCAATTTTCAGTGTATTTAAGTATATGTAAGTTTTTTCAGGCTGAATGATCTGCTACTCACACAATTCACATCCCTTTCCTTGTCTCTTTCTTTGCCTGCAACGTTTCACACATCTGAACGAGACGCGGCCAAGAGAGGGAGCAAAGCGTTCACTCACAGTCTCTCTCAGCTCTTCCAAGGCTACAGCAGAACATAATGGCGGAAGTGGAGTCTCTCAGACAGGAAACACGCTCCCTTTTAATCAGAGGAAGAGCGAGAGAAAGCCAGACTCCGCCATACAAACCTCCATAATGCTAATCAGCCTCAGGCTCAGGGTGCTAATGGAGGACCTAGCTCGTTAGCCGAGCGCTAATTAGCGTGCACGTCGGGCAGGGGCCGTGAATCACGGTGTGATGTGAATGTCTAATGTGCGAGGCCTCAGCCTTTTTAAAGCCTCTTTACATTTCACTAATGCATTAGAGATCTGCGTAGTGCGCTCTCTTGTACACACATTAGTACAGTTATACCACTGCGTGAGCTTTTTCCTGCTCTTTGTCCTCGCCGGGCGAGACGAGAGGCCAGTGCATTAATTTCCAAAGACAGCCTTTATACCTCCAACCCTACCTTGTCTAGATCATGCCAGGAGTCACTCTGTGGGATGCCAGACGGGAAAGATAGTTTTGGCCCTCGTACCCTGGCAACTGTCCCCGGAGACAGCGGGTCAACGGCTACAGACTCCCCTTTCCCGGGCCGAGGCCGTGCTGGAGCTCAGACGTGCCTCTGATGAATGAGGCCTGGGTGAAATAATCGAGCCCTTGATGTTTGAAATAAATCTGACAGGCCTTTCTAGCAAAGTTCCAGCCTAGTTTTCATCTGTCTCTGCCGTCGGCTCATTTTGTTATATATTATGACAGTCGCACCATGTGGCGGAATGGCTGCTGATGTCACAATTTACAATCATGCATTGTGTTCGATGAAAACACCCGGGCTGTAGTATTAAAAGCCGTCTCCAATGCACAAAAACCTTTAGGTTCTGCACAGCTGGAGGGACATAAGTAAAGGGGGCGCCGTCAAAAGGCCTGCTCTTTCTCTCTTTCATAATGCAGCAAGATCTGGTAATCCTATGGATTTATATTGAAAAATGTTTATTTTTCATCTGTGCACATGCGTCATGTTACACTACTGTTCAAAAGTGTGTTTTTTTTTTTAAAAGAAAATAAATGTATTCAGCAAGGATGCAAAAGTGACAGTAAATACTTGAGTATTTCAGTTCAAATAAATTCTGTTCTTTTGAACATTCTATTCATCAAAGAATCCTGAAAAAATGTATCATGATTTTTTCATAAATGTTAAAAAGAGGTGCTCTACCAACAGAAGAGGAGGGGCAACTAAAAATCAAAAAGCATATGAGCTGAACAAAGGTGCAAAGTTCAAGCTTTATTAATTAACACAACATGACGTTTCGGCCGTCCAAGGCCTTCATCAGATTTTTTTCATGTTTTTTTTCATAGAAATATTAAGCAGTACAACTGTTTCTAACATTGTTAATAATAAGAAATGTTTCTTGAGCAGCAATTATTAGACATAACATATTAGAATGATTTCTGAAGGATCATGTGACAGTGAAGACTGGAGTAATGATGCTGAAAATTCTATGGAAGCTTGTTTCCGCCGCTAAATTTATTTATTTTTTTAAAAAAGGTAATTGTGTCTTTTTGTGTGATCTCACAATTCTGACTTTTTTCTTGTTAATGCGATCTAAAGTCAGAATTGCGTGATAAAAAAACTCGCAATTGCACGAAAAAGTCAGAATTGCATGAGAAAAAGTCAGTTGTGTGATATAAAGTCAGAATTGTTATATATCTTGTAGTTCTGACTATATAAAGTCAGAATTACGTGATATGAAGTCAGAATTGCAAGTTATAAAGTCAGAATTGCGTGACAAAGTCAGAATTGTGTGATATAAAGTCAAAATTGTGAGATAAAGTCAGAATTGCGTGATATAAAGTTAGAATTGCGAGTTAAAGTCAGAATTGTGTGATATAAAGTCAGAATTGTGTGTTAATGAAGTCAGAATTGTTAAATATAAACTCGCAATTCAGAGAAAATAACTCGCAATTGTAAGTTTATATTTGTGAGATATAACCTTTTATCTCAAAAAAAGTTTTTTATTTTTTATTTCATGACGGAAACAAGCTTCCCTAAAATTCAGCTTTGCCATCATAGGAATAAACTACATTTTAAAATATATTAAAAAAGAAAGCAGTTATTTTCAATTGTAATAATATTTCACAATATTTTAATGTTTTTTTTTATCAAATAAATGCAGCCTTGGTAAGCATAAGAAGCTCATAAAAAAAAAAAAAAAAACATACCGCCCCTAAACTTTTGAATAGTAATGTACATGATTTAGATGAGCGGTTCCCAACTGGTTGGTGATGGACAGCAGGGAAGTCCAAACTAACCATATAATCAAATGTGGTTAGGATAGAAATATAACTATGCTTATTATTTTTTAAAGGGAGAAGAAAACACTACATATTTTGTTGTTGATGTCAAAGGCTGTGTGTTTAATAAACGCTACAATAGCTAGGTTTCCATCCAAACGCCAAGCCAATCTTTTCAAAGTTCGCAAAAAGAAAACAACAAAAAAACAAATGCGAATGAGGGTGCGTTTCCATCAAGTTGTTCAGCGGATGATGGTGGAATTGCTAACCTAGTAACCAACAATAAAAAAAACATCATCAGCGGAAACAGCCGATTAGTCAAGTGGGTTTAATGTTTGCCACGTCAGAATTTATTCGGCAAATGCGTTTCCCTCTCCCATTATTCGCATTAACTCTTTTTTGCACAAGTCAAAAACCACCTCAAGCGAGCGTAAATTTTATTTTTTGCGAATTAAGGGAATTAAATTTTTTTTTCTTCAAAATTTAGCATTTCCATCACTCGTTTCTGATGCGATACTTCAAAATGCACATAAAACAGGGTGATGAAAACATATAGCTAATATTTTGCAGCAGTCACTTGGTACAAAAGCCATGAATAAAACCACACAAAGTAAAAGAATATGACGTGTTAAACACAAGTTAACTTTCCGACCACATTAAGTTTTGTACAGTGAATTAATCGCCTGCTGAGAGCATTAAACTATTAATCAAGAGACAATTAGAAACTAAAAATTCAGTAATTTTGCATACTTGGGTCTGAAGAGTTTAAAGTAATATCAATAAATGCTAATATTTGACTTGAATAACATTTGTTCACTTTTGTACGACCAAAAAAATGTCAGTGCTTTGTTGGGTCGCCACTTGATGTCCGAAAAGCCAAATGAGGTGAGAAGCGGTGCTGTAGATTTTGCTGCAGAAAGAAAGATTGGACAGTGATAATTACTGGGTGCGGGTGAGGGTCGGCTCGGCTCTCAGGACTGGCTGCTCTTAACAATTAGGTCTGTAGAGCTGCTGCGGAGGTCTTTTGTGAAGCAGCACTTTGAGTGAATGTGCACAAGCTGTCAGAAACCGCCCTCCGGATCCAGGGCTGTTACCTCCCACGGGGAGATCAGTAACACTGGTGGCACATAGATTTGTGGGACAGGACTCCAAATTCTCAACCTAAAATCAAAGATTGCGAAAGAAAGAATATCTTAAACAGTGCATGGATGCACTTATCCATTAGTAAAATACAGATGAATTAAATACAGAATTGTTTAGCACTATTTAGCAATGCTTAAAATCAGTTTCAAAACTGTTAGATTTTCATTTAAAACTGGTCCATAACACTTTAAATTTATCTGAAGACCTTTCATCACACAATACTAGCATTAGCTAAGTCATTATTTGCTTAAAAAAAATCCTCTCCACTGCAACTAAAATTTGGTAAATGGTTCGAGACACCAAATCTGCAGCAGAGCGGAAGATTTTCAGCCAAGGCGACATAAATGTAGGTTACTCTTCCTCATACAAAATCATTTGACTGCAGAAAAACATTATAAAAACATAATTTTTTTACAGTATTCAGATATTTCAGTAACCACAATTAACAACATGTTGTCTTTTGCCTGAAGAACAGTAAGTATTGCACGTCCTGATTTTGCCGAGTTAGACGCGTTCCTGGGTCAACAAGTTTGAAAATTTAGTCCTAACCAAATCCTAACCCCTAACCTTACTCATAAGTTATCCATAAAATCAGATGGAAATAATATGTGAATAACAGATGTAGAAGCACCTAACCCTGGCTGTAAGTGTAAACTTGAAATAAACTGAAAACTTGTCCCTCAAAATCTAATTTGGTTGATTTAAATGTTGTTCCAGGATCAACAAAGACTTTGATCCAGGAAGATGTTGCACTTCAGGTTCTGCATAAGGTTTCAAGCATTTTTCATTAGGATCATCAAAGGATAATCACTAAATCTTAATGGGGACCTATTATGCCCCTTTTACAAGATGTAATATAAGTCTCTGTGTCTCCAGAATGTGTCTGAAGGTTCAGCTCAAAATTCCGCACAGATCATTTATTGTAGCTTGTCAAATTTGCCCCTATTTAGGTGTGAGAAAAATCACGCCTTTTTTGTGTCCCTTTAAATGCAAATGAGCTGCTGCTCCTCCTACCCCTTTTCCACAAGAGGGCGGAGCTTTAACAGCTCGCGCTTTGGTTGCTCAACAACAACAGAGCTAGAGAATCTCACGCAGACAAAATGAGGATTTTCAGTAACGGTGTTCAGCCTTACATTGTTCAAACTGGGCACTGATGGAGAGACTCAAGAAGAAGTTACAACTTTTACAATGCATCTGGACGTTTCTGAATGGTTAGTGGATAAATGTATGTAGTTGCTGTGGAGTTGATTCAACTCATCGACTAGCATGTGCCGCCATGTTAATCTTTTGTGCAAAATCCAGCATGGAAATGATGTTTGTGAAGCAGTCCGGTGTAAAATGATGGCATAGCAAAAACACTCTACTACAACAACTCTTCTTCTTCTCTAAAGCAGTCCAACATGGCTTCACCAAAATTTCCTACCAAAATTCCTTCAAAAAAGTCAAACCCTCTGAAAGACATTGTATAAATTCTTCCTTTTTAACAGGTTTTAAAACCTCAAAAAGCAAAACCCTACAAAAATAGGCTGTCATCTCGCATGTCACTTTCGCCAGGCGTCAAGCACACTCTCATGCTTGAGTGTCCATTAGTTGCGACCTAGATCCCAGAGGTAATGGCAACATCTCGATACATTAGGGGAGTTAAGCGACTTGACTCTACTCATGGCTAATTGAAGGCTGCAAATTTCTTAGACACGTCACCTCTCACCTCTTCTGACCTGCGCAACAGGGCCTGTGCCAACATATGTAGATCCGTCTTTGACAGGCAAGAAGACATTGATATTAGTGCTCATGCATTGTTCCAAACCATTTCGGTTGGCTAGAATACAACAAACTTCCATGAAGGTTATTGTTCTCAGAAATCACACTGAACACAAGTACAAATAGGCTGCATTATCTTTCTTTAATGTGTCACTAACTGGTTGGGCTTCAGCTAAACCACTGGAAAAACTCTGGTGCATGTGCTCTAATTGTGTAGTGGCTGTAGATTCACTGCAGTGTTCTTGAGCTCATGGGGTATGGAGCTCTTGTTTGACGAGCCGATCACAGGCTCATTATATTGGCCCCAGGCTTGGGTTTAAGTCAGCGGGGGCCCAAGGGCCCCTTTTAAACAGTAAGAGATCCAGTTGTTGCTACGGAGATTGTAAACCACGCACGGTCAATAGCTATGACTTTCCTCATGCATGGCTAAACCGACCTCATGTCTTATTAAAGCAAGATCAACCTTATTTATGATGTTGTTTACTCATGGAAATGTACTATTGGTTACCATAGTTACCTGCTTTTTTTTGTAATATGAAAACCAATAAATCATCATTTACAAGTAAAGAAACAAAAGACTGAGTTAAAGAAAGCCAGCATCATGCAGTGTTGGGGAAAGTTACTTTTAAAAGTAATGCATTATAATATTACTTTCCTTTACTAATTGCGTTAAATAGTTGCTTTTTATGGAAAGTAATGTGTTATGTTACTTTTGTGAAACTTATTCTCACATGGGCTGGGCTTGCTTGTATGTTTTTTTAATAACAAAAAAGAAACAAAAGTTTTATTTTTGGCAAATGTAAAGGCCCTTTTACACCAAAAAGTGAAATGAATAAGCCTCAGGCTGAAGGAAATGTAAATTCATATCTGTACAGTAGAGGGCGCTGCTCAAACAAACCTTTCAGCTTTGATGCCATACTGCATCGCAGAAGAATAGGACACAGGAGACGAAAGTTCAATCGCCCCCTATACCCTCATTCACTATTCCCTACATTAGTCTGCTAATATAGTCCACTTGAAGGAGTGAATGAAAACGAGTGAATGAATTTGGACACTTAGTGCGCCGGAAGGGCTGCCACTTTTGCATAATTTGTGCTTGCTGTTTAATAATGATTTAAAACTTAGCTAACTGGCAGCTCCAGTAGTAACGAAAAGATTTATCTTGAACTCTGTCATGGAAACTACGTATAAATCTTAATTAAACAATGTAATAATCAATTAAAAAGGAATTTATGCCTGTATGATATTACGCTGTACCCACATTGGACCAGCGGTTTGGATGATTCAGCTGCGGGCGCAGATGCAGGAATTCATTTGGCACGAACTTCACATTGCATTATGGGTATTCTCTAGCTGTTGAGCGTACATTGGTTGTACACTGCATTATTGCGGATTGATTAAGTGCACTTGATATCGTCCACTATGGTTTCGGACATAGTGCCGTATAGGGGCTGATTTTGGACACAGCCCAACACTCTTCCTTCAGCAATAAAATTGTTGAATTGGATCATCAAAGGTCAGCAGCAAAGACATTGGTTAATAAAGTGAGATTAAATACATAAACAAGCCTGTTTTTGTGCTCATATTTAGTCTAGAACTACAACGTCTCTACACATACTGCACATTTCTCTCAACATGCAGATAGGAGAGCTGTCAGTCAATAAACAGGAAAACAATGTAACTTGCATTAACTGAAAAAGTAACTGTAATTAAAAGTAAAGTAATTACAAATGTAATCTGATTGTAATGAGTTACCCCAATACTGATCATGAGTAATATTGTTAACACATAATGTTGCATGATAGCTTATTTACCACAAGCTGACAAAAATGACCATGATACCTATAGTTTCCACCAAAATAAACATAGTAAAACTATAGTATCATGGGATTAGCCATCAGTGTCATCAAAAATACAAGAAAAAATATCCTTAGAGCTTTTTACACTTATCCAATATTAATTTACTACGGTTTATAACTGTAGAACTCTATTATGGCAGAAATTAGGTACCATGGTAACTTTTTTGTAAGGGATATACACTGTAACAGTACCATTTTGCATTGTAACAGTATAACAGCACATAACAAAACTAAAACTTGAGCTAAAATGAAAACTGAAAATATGAAAATGTAAAAAATCTAAATATTAATAATTGCTGTAACAGTATATAAATAATATTAAAATAACACTGCACGCAACACTAACAAAAAATACCACAGATGTACCATGTGCTTGTGGTACTATGGTAGTACCATATTTTTAGGCATGTACCATGCTATTCTTTGAACTTGAAGTACAATAGCAGTGTATACACATCAGATATATCACAGTATTGCCAGCTGATACCATTTATGTACCATGGTATTGCTACTTCATGTCTAAGAGGAACTGTCCGTCGTTGCATATTTTGTTTCATCTGAATCAAAAGTAAATTCTTGAACTTTTGATGTAATTTTGTTCTCCTTATTTCGTCTCCTTGGCAAGATAAAATAATGTAAGGGTGGCAATAGATCTGCCCCCACAGGTCAAGCACGTCTGCTTAACCTGTCATCTGAGAAAGGCCACCTCACAAAGAGCTACAGGAAAATGATCTTGTCATTACCATGGTAACAGGCGGTTGGATACCAATCAGACTTTGAGAGGGGGAGGATGTATTCAAAGTGCTACATAAATCTGAAATTGCTGCGCAATTTTCTCTGGCAATTATCCCAAAAAAACAGAGAGGAGAAAGTAAGAAGAAAAAGGGGGGTAACTAACATTGTCTACACTGAAATCGAGCAAGGGCACTCCCTTTCGAAACTATTTTTTGCAATTAAATAAAAAAATGTAAATCGTTTCATTATTCTAAAACAGCCATTACAAAGTATTTCCATTGAATATAAACAAATTCACCTATTTTCTGTCCTCAAGCTTATAGCTGATTGGTTCATTCACAGTCAATCAGAACATATTTGATGTACAGTTACATGGAGCAGGATTTTCGACCAATGAAATTTAACTGTAGGAGGGGCTACCCAGTGCACAACAGAAATAGAACCAAGGCTGTGTCTTAAATCGCATATTTCCCTACTATATAGTAGGCGTAGGCGAAAAACAAAAGAAGTATGTCCGAATTCCCAGTAATCATAATAGAGTTGGCAAAAAGTACCCGGATGACTTGATGTTAATCAAACAACAAAAGAAAAAAGAAAATCAAAAAGCAATGTTTATTTCATTTGTCTCTTTTATATATTGTATTTGTCATATTGATTGTAATTTGCATCTTTGCCTATTTTAAAGACAAAAGATAACATCATATTAAATATTTTAAAATAACTATATTGTGATATGAAAATTACATTAAATGACTCATATAGTGAAATAAGAATGATAATATGATTGACATTAAAAATTAATTTAATTTTAAGTTCTGTCATATTATTCAATTACTTTTACAGTTGTTTTAGTTTTCTTCCATGTTATCGATTCAGTATTGATATCACAATATTTTAGTCATAATTTTTATCAAAGTCATAATTTTGGTATTGTGACAACACTAATGTGGACTCTACTAATCTTTTATATTTAGAACATTTAGAACAATATCTTTATTGTTATCGTTAAGGTGCGTTCACATCAAGAACAATAACTATAAAGATAACGATACTTATAGTGGACAATATCTTTCTGTTTATTATAAGCACACTGCAGTTTTGTCGTCTGCCACTTTAAATGCTAGTGCTCTTTAAAGCAGGATGGATTCTGATTGGCTGTCAATGTTTTTATCTTTCATAAGCTGGAAAAAAAAGGTTGAAAACTTGAAAACTCAAATGCTAATCCCTCCCCCCCAAAAAAACCCCATCAAAATGAAAATAATCACAGAAAAATATTAACCCAAAAAATGAATTTGCAAACTGGATATTCAGCAGTAGTGCTATTCTAAATATGACTACAATTCTAGATTGGATTGTTGCCATAGTGGACGTCCATCTCCTTGATCCATAGCTGACACTGACATCCACCTTCTGCTATCAATTAATGCCTCCCAAATGAGACCCAAGAGAGACATAACCCACTGAAGATCATAGAGGGTCATTGATTATCACTGAATATGACCTATGAGGGCGAGTCATGTTGACCTGGATTTAAACAATGGCTGACCCATCGTTTACTTGTAGCGTGGAGTGGCTCTATGGTTCCCCAAGGACGCAACATGGTTCCCAGTGGACACAGAATCCTTGAACATTCAACATTAAAATGTTATCTTCTTGACATCCTCCAAGTGCGTGTGCGTGTGTGTGTTACGAAAATTAACCATGGTTTTACTACGAAAAAACAAAACATGGTTAATATAGTTAAACCATGGTAACCACAAATTAACCATGGTTTTGCTACACTAACCATAGCTTAACCATGGTATCTGTAGTAAAACTGTGGTTATACAAATGGTATAAAAAAACAAGGTTACTACACATTTACTATAATAAAACCATGGTTCATTTACATAGGTATAGCCTATATATAGGGTTAGGAATCTGTCATTTTTGTCATGAACATTTCCACATCTCAAATACAGCCTTTTCCTTGCTAAAGCTAATTTTGTGGCTAGCATTTTATGCATCATAAATACAACATTAAATAATATGTTCATGATCCTGTCATAAAAAAAAACTACAGCTTGATTCAAAGTGATATTTACCTTGATTTGTATCTCATGCCTGTTCTTCACTGACATTAGGCTTGTTTGAGAAGCATCGGCGCTGCGTAGACCGATCGGCATATAGCATCAAAGTACCGCGAGAGCGATTCAAAAGCATAAGGAGTCGCATGCTCTCCAAACGCTCTCGCGGTACTTTGATGTCATATGCCGATTGGTCTACGCAGCGCCGATGCTTCTCGAACAAGCCTACTGTTGTTTACCTGATAACTACTTTTGAACAAACTTTATTAGCAGTAAAACTGCTGACAGTGATGGAAATTATGTCACAACTGAGAGCCAGTCATAATTTGCGTTTTAATTTCCAAAATATCAAAATTGTTTATTAGTTCACATTTTGTTTAGATTTTTATAAATTTGATTTAATAAAAAAAAATCATATATGATGGTTTTGATGATCCATAAATGATGAAGGCATGGTAAAAATAATAATAATAATAATAAAAAACAGTTTTAATATGACCTTAATATATCATATAGAAAACATTGAAATCTGTTAAATTCTGAAGTTAAACACCCTATTACAATTGTTTGTCATGAATGCAGCATGCAAGAATGCAAATATAGTTTCAGACAAAATGCTATTTAATAAACTAATCATCAAATTAATACATTCTGCAGTTGTCACTTGACGTCATTTTCTGTCCCATGGGATGGACGTAGTAGTTTTTAACAGGCACTGGAGCAGACGGACCTCTGGTATTGGGGGAGGGGGTGGTGTGGACGACAAACTCGCTGAAAGTTCTCAAGGAATCATTTCTATTTCACACTCCACTTGGCTGCTGATTTGAGATTGTGTGTTAGCATAACAAAGCCGCAGAGCCTGTGAACTTGGGGGACCTTTCGACCCCGCAGCTCTGGTGGTGAATAGGCTTTGGCTCTGCCAATAGAACCCCTCCCTGCCTCTCCTGTTCGTGGCTAAATTGTTAATCAGGGTAATTTAATATAGTTTTCAATATGCCTCATCTCTCTTTGGGAGGGCATTCACAGCTTCCCTCTCCGCCCCAACTGAAAAACACCCCATTCTTTCTTTCATGCGACCCCAGACGGGCAGCTGCAGTCTGGCCTCCTCTCCGGGCTGAAGTGAGCTGGTATCATGCATTGCTGCGGTGAAGTGGGGAGCGAGTTGAGGTGGACGTGAATGTGGAAACCTCTTAGCCTTGTCTGACTCCAAGAATGGGGGAGAGACTCTAGTGGGGTTTGAGACCGTGACGGGACAATAGTCTGTCCCTGAACCTCTCTGCACACAACCAGACAACCCGTCCCACCCTCTGTCCATTGAGATGTCCAACTTTAATGTTCTCTGGATATGTTAAGCCATAGCTTAGCTACCCCATAGCACATGGGAAAATATTAAAGGTCTCATAGTTTTTGTTGAGATAAATTATATACACTTGCTAATTTAACATATAAATCATATGAATTTTTATTCCTTATATAAAGGTAATACACACATCCTTGTCAAAATCTCCTTTGTTGTTTAGTTAAAAAAGTGAATGTTTAGTTAAATCTGTTTAAATTACCCGTTCTGTTGCCTTTAGCCTGTTAACCTTCGATATACACATATATATATATATATAATATATTTTCTCCCCCCAAAAATTCTAAAAGTAAAACTACATTTTTAAAAAATATATTATTTTACCATATAGGTTACTGTGTGTGTGCAACATAAAACATTTATTTTTATTAAATGTATTTATTTTTTATTATATGTGGTTAACCCATCAATGTGACATAATTAACAAGCATCGAGAAACATGATTTGTAATCATCAGGCACTACCTTCTTTGTAATATAAAGTACCACAAAGCTAACACGCATCCAGGATAACAGCAAATTCCGGTAGGACGCTTATCTATAAACTTTCCCCAAACTTGTTTCACATACTTTGCATGTTGGGTAGACTTACAGTATTAAAATGATCAGGAACATCGGAACATTTCTTGAATCTTTTTAAGTGTGAATGTCCAGTGTCAACATAGGTTTTCATGAACCTATAAGTACATATAAGGGTCATGCGTGGAGAACATGGACACAGGAAACAACCGGTAACATTTGGACAGTTCATGTAGTCAGAATTTACACCAAGCCAATATACATAAGCTATTATGTTTGGACTTTGCCTCACACACAAAGAATATCTTTTAATGTGTATTATGCTATTTTAAAGGCAGTCTACAGTCTTCTACAATAGGTTTACATTCATCCAAAGTCAAAAACACAAATTTTCACAAAATTGCAGTATCGGCTCTTTTCTCACAGTGTCTGAAATGGTTTGTTAACACTAAACCCCTCCTTTCCCATAGCCTACTCTGCTCTGATTGGACAGATGGCCCAGTTTGTTGTGATTGGTCGACCACTTACAGCACATGTCAGAAACGAAACAACCATAACTGACTTACACAATGATACAAACAGTGACGATGACGTCGCCGTGATGGTTTTACAGTATAAATCCCAGCGCGAGTCCTCGTCTTTTGGAATTGCAAGTGGATTTGCTTTCTCAGTGCAGAAAACAGCAACTTCTCGACATATCGACAACACAAGCTAAACTCTTCCAGTCTCAGCTACAACTACAGTGTTTGAAGGCGGGGCAAAGTAGACGCCGTTTGTGGGCAGCCAGTGAAGATTACAGACTGGCATTATGCAAATTTGTTACAAACTTACGCAGGTTTGTGCAGGAATTACTGATGGCTCGTTTCAGGCAGTTCAGAATCTGTTGTTTCTTTTGAGAGAAAATAACTCCATTTATCATGCACTTTCATCTTTGAAACTTCACAGACATTTTACATTTACAAACAGCTATATCACCCACTACATGAAAGGTTATATCCGAAAAAACATAATAGGGGCACTTTAACCAGATAAACATAATTATTGCAATAGTGCAAAAAAAAAAAAAACATTCACATATTTGTCCCGAGACAGCTAATGTACTGCCCGCTGCTCTCTTCTCCATTTTTAAGAGTTGTAAACTAATTACTGGAGGTGCATTGTTAGCGTCTGCTGGTTATTTAAACACTATTGGCTTGTTTAGAGTTTAATGAGAGTAACTACAAGCTCCGCCGGACAGGCACAGTCTTTACAAAGAGACATGACAGTCCTCCTCACCTCCAGGCTGTGGAGTAGATTGTGAATCACGCTAATTAATTTCAGCGGCACCTCGTCTAACAAGAGCCTCCTGAGACGATGAGAGGAGGCTGTTAACCTGAAGACCAGTGTCCACTCACAACACCACATACTGACCAGACACTAGAGCCTGAGCACCCCTCTCAACTCAATGATGCTGATATTGCTTAATAATTCATAACGTTGTGTTAATTATCTCAGGCTTATTTTTTCTTTTCATTTTGATGACAGTATTTTCAGTGGCTTTGGTTTTCCAACATATTTTAGTCACAATGTAGATTCCCCACCATCTTCTCTACCACAACACAGTCATGTTTCTAAAAGTGTGATGTAAAAAAAAAAAAAAATTTATTTGCTGAACAATTTGAAATACATTTTTCAAAGCTTAAAGAGCCCCAAAAATGTTTAGTGGGTATACACATATAATTATTAATATTATTAATAACACATATTATATTAATATTAATCTTTTAGTAATATTAATGTCTTTACAGGGTCATATGCAAATTCTTGACCAATCAAACACTCTCTATTATGAGAATGCCCCTCCCCCTAAAACCACCCGCTTATAATGAGCAATAAAAATAAATAAAAAGTTTACCTGCTTATAAGGCAAACTAAAAGCGTTTGTTTCATTCAGTTTCATTCTGTTTTTTGTAACATACAGTGTATACTGAAGTATGAATTCATATCATTCATTCATGAAAACTGACATGATCTTATGATGTGTGATATTCACACACCTGAAGAGTGACATAAAAAAAGAAACAAACATATTTTGATCAAATATCAGTTTTTATTTAAAAATGTGCAAATATTTTTACAGACAAACACATGCATATATACACGTTATATGTAGAATTTTTATTTATATTAAATATTTTACCCCTTATGATTGAACCATCTTCGTAAGATGGTCTGTGAGGTCTGATTGATGTTACTTTCACCATCACTGAAGTGATATGAAAGTATCCAGATCAGATCCTTCCCATGATTCCTTTATCATCCTTCATTTGTCTGCCAATCCTAGAAAGACAAAAATAATGCACTATAAATGCAATGTACAAACAGTTTCAGAGTCAAGGTATATACAAGCTAGCTGATTTTTTTGCTATGACATTTGTCTACATGTTGTTACATGTTCCCTGGTTCTGTGTTTCTTGTTTTTGCTATTTGGACTTTTATTTTGAAGTGTATTTTCTGTTTTCATTGTCCCCAGTGTTCACATCCTGTGTTTAGTTCCTGTTTTAGCAGCCATTTACACAACACCAATTTCAACTAAAAACGGAAAGCTTTTTGTACGTTTTAGCCATTCATTTATACAACAACAGCGTTTTGGGGGGATCTGAGAACATAAAACAAAATCGTTATGGTCTTCGTGTAAACTACAAAAACGCATCTGTGAAAACGGTGATGGCATGCACATGCAAATTATGTGTTTAGTCTACAGGCTTGCGCGTTTAACGCGAGTGCTCTGTTTTTTAATGTTGTAATGCGAGTGTTTCTTTACAAAGTGACATCGCCAACTACTGGCCTGGCATGCATAATACAGCGTATGTAGTTGTTTTCGTGGATCTGTGTGAACGGGGATTATTTTGACAACACTGTATAAAGAAAAAAACTTTTCCTTTTTTAGTATATCATTGTCATGTAAATGTACCCTTACTTTGCTTCTAAAGTTACCCTTGTTTGTTGCCATAGTGATTGATTACCCTCACCTGTTCCTAGTTAGCCTCTCGTTATCCTGTGTATTTATGAACTTTAAATACTGCAATTGGATCCTACTCTCCGTCTTCTCTGAGACATCACACGTTACACATGTGGTGGCTCTATTTAAAGACTGTATGATGTTCAAATCCACACGGCACATACGCTGAGCTCCATATAATTAATGAACACGCTGTGATTAACTCAAGAGGAAGTTTAGAAGAGGAAACTGAATTCCTGATGTACTGCTATCCACTTCCACAGAAGACAAATATAAGCTTGACAGATCAGCAGAAACTCATTTTCTAGTACTTTCCCTTGACATTTGCCTTATTTTACATTTTTTTCTATGCTGAAAAATGATGTCCATTTGGCCTTAGGCTATGGTGAACTTGCCATGTTCACCCATTATGTTAGACGTGGGAATGAGATGCGGAAATATTCATTTCTGAGTGAAATTAAACCTTCATTGATCATGGAAAGCGATCACTTTCAATTCTCACTTTCATTATGGTCAGGATATAAATATATCAAAATACTTCATTTCTACAGACTCTGTGTTGTGTCAGGTGAATGAAATGCATTTGGATTGCGACAGAGAAATATATTGCTTAGCTGAAGCCAACATGAGAAGCTTTTACAGGTACAAATGCTATTTTAAGGGTTATGAATTTGAGAGTGTGTGTGTGTGCTCACAGAAGGAGTCAGTCTTGTTAACACATCGTGATTTCACACCTAACCACCGCCATCCTTTCAGTGAGCGAGATGTGTGTGTGTGTGTGTGTGTGTGTGAGAGAGAGAGAGAGAGAGTGAAATCTACTTGATGCAGTTGAGTCACAGATATCTCAAACATTACTAATATAAAGTGCTTATGGTCTCTTGATTCTTCTCAGATCATCACATACTTGTATAACTGGACAAAGAAAAAGCTGCATTTCTCTTTTCTTTTTAGAGATAAATCTTCTACAATGTTAAATTCTATTGAAACATAATTCTTTGTAGATAGTCAGAAATTTTAGAAAAGTCAGAAATAAATAACTATATAAATTCAAAATGCTTTAGTTTGTTTTTAGTTGGTTTCACTGGTTCTTTTATTCACTTAATGTTTTAAAATGAACAGCCTTTTTGATTTATGTATTTAATTGATCATACTTCAAATTGTGTTTTATTTCCCTTTGTGTGCATCTGTACACCTCTCTTACACAACCCTGACATTGTAAGACTAATTTAATGTATCAATTATTCTTATGCTAATTAGGGTACAGTTTCCCAAGGTTAGCATCACAGATGGCAACAAAACCTCTCATGCATCTCGTCCCCTTTTTCTCTCTGTCAGACTGTCTCACAAAGCCTGTAAGAACTGAGCAACAATATTTGCATACTTTTGTCCACTTTAATCCAGCATAACGCATACAACACTGGTGTAGTGTAACACCACCCCCTCCGACGACACACACACTCACACAGAAACACACACACACACCTTTCTTTTCATTGTGCTTTTCTAGTTTATGTCATTTTCTCAAGTCTGAATACTCCATACAGCAGTCAGAGTGGAGCCAGCTTGAGAAAGTGATGTCATAATTAATGTTTATCTCTCGGCTCATGCTAAACACCAGCCGTGAGGTCACGACAACAGGAAGTGTTTCTACAAAGCTCTCATTTCACAGAAAGACGTGAGTCATTAATATATATATACATATATATATATATATATATATATATACACACACACACACATTTCGCACAGTTTCTGATTAGATAGAAGTTATTTTGTCAGTAAATTGGTCAGTGCCACCAAAATAAAATGTATTTTTGTCATTGTGTGAGCCACACTGGTCAAAAGATTTTTTTTCACCATGAAAATCTTCTTCTGAGCTTTTTAGATACAGATTTCAACAACTGGTAAAAACTTACTAGGTAAAGTCAATACTGTAGTTCACACAATAAAAATTAATTTTAATTAATGTATAATTTTTATTTATACAGTACATTCATTTTTGTAAAAATGTGTTACATGTAAAATGGAAATTCACAGTTGCTTGTTCATCTTCCTATTGCTCTTCCACGACAAGCAACTGTGAATTTTTTCAGTTTACATGTAACACACTTATACAAAAATAAATGTACTGTATAAATACAAATGTAGCTGCTGATATTTAAGGTTGTGACGTTCCTCCATGTTCAAAAATGGTAGTGATTGTGCGGGACAGACTCCATATATATGCTTGCAAACTTGATTGGTTGATTGATAAGATTGTGATTCCTATTTCATTACAATAGCAGGCCATTTGCCAACTTAGCAGACATTACAAACATTGCATGACAGATATTTATGGAATATACATGCATGTCTGACAGATTTTGAGAAGTGAATGAATCATTTTGCATGTGGTGGCTCACACGAAGAAAGATTGTTTAAAAGTTGTGAAAAGCTTGTCAATTTCAATGAGAATTAACTCATCAGTTTTGATAAACAAGCCATGTGCATTTAGTTACGTGCAAATTGTATACTTACATGTGCCAAAACGCATGCTTAAATCAATAAGAAATTCAAATCTGATGTGAACAAGACACTAAAAAAAAAAAAAAAATCTCATTTGAGAATTGAGCCACAGCAATTGAGAAAAACTGTAATATCAAGCACTTTTCACAGTCCAATCAAATGCAATAGCTTTGAAATTAGCAAAAATGATGACACTGACCAGGCCTTATGTAGTCATGTAGTCATTGTATTACGCAGGATTTGGTAAGACCCCTATAACCTCTCGCTGTACACAAGGTTCAGCTAAACTCATTAGGAAACATTATCTGAGGCCAACAAACCTCAAAATATCTCCAACAAAACAGCTAATCACAAACCAGAGCGCCGAGTTCCCTTTCTCTGAGCCCTGTCCTGGTTTAATGGCTCGGGGTGGCGGACGCTAGTTCCTCTTTTCCCATTTCACACACTAGCCGAATTTTATCCCCACAAGAACGGCGAGTTTCGACCCAATGTGCTTTCTGAGATAACAGAGATACCACCGACTGAAGCAATGGAACGAAAAAGCGTCCATTTTCTCACACACAAAATAGTAGATAAATGGTTCGCAGTGCTCAGAAATTTCCCAGATTCTAAAACGAACAAAAGGCCCCCATTTTCAGCACATACATACTCATTAAACACACATATAGAGGCCATGTCATGACTTAAGGAGAGATTTTATGCCTACTGTGTCTTACTATTATGTAAAATTAGGTGGGGGAGAGAACAGGAAGATGAAAGGGTTTGGGGGGAAATTATCCTTGCACCAAACTCATCCGCTGTCTAATTACAGTAACATGCTTTCTTCATGGTGTTATAGTGAATATGAGTGTTATATGAACCTCTCTCTCTCTCTCTCTCTTACTCTGCCGAGTGGTTAGAATGGGATCTACTGTAAATGTGTGCCAAAAGAGTGCAGCTGGCACCCGGATTCGTCCATCCAAAAGGATGAATCCATAATTCAGAAGTTCCATAAATCAGGTGGCTGGTTACACACACACACAAACACACACACTAGTCATCCTTCTATGGCCCTTCTATGTACCTTCATTACAAATATGAAAAATATGATGTATCTCAAGTTATGAATAATCTTGAGTTAATACCATTCAGAACAAATGCTGCAAGTAAAAGGAGAGTTTTTGACAGTCATGTTGAAAAGCATAAGATACAGCTAATCTAAAACTGCAGCACTTGCTAACATAAGCACATAAAAACTAAAACTAAACTCTGATAAGAAGTCATCTTTACCTTGATTTCACTTAACATGATCCCACCCTCACCCTCCGAGTACTTTTACAGTTTTACTTTTACACCTACTTTGTTAAACCACCATTTATGTTAAATAAATTGAAATTTAAAGACCATGGTCGAAGTCGATGTAAAACAACCTCTATATGCCGACATAGCATTCTATGCTAATGCAAATTTATGTAACGTTATCTGTAACGACCCTCTAGTGGTTGAACCATAGGCTACAACTGCAAGTTACTTGCGGAAGACTATTGTTTTGGTAATTACTGTACGTGTGCGACATCAAAACACCTTCCACACAACCGCACCGTACATGCGCTATAACCGGATCTCTTTTCTTTATTTACATGACAAGACGGACATGACGTAAATGATGGAAGTATGCAAATTCCCGGCAAATCTGCCCCGACATCTCTAAAATAATATTATAGGCTTACCATAATGAATCGGGGTGAGGTAAAAACACTTTTTGAAAGACGGATTTTTAATGAACTCTCTCATTAAGGACATTTTGTTTGTTTTTAACAACAACAAAAAAAGTACACAGTGAAGCTTTAATAGTTTTACTTGTCAGTTTACTTAGGTTTTTTATTATTAATAGGTCACATTTTATAGTTTATTGAATGTTGTCTAATAGTACACTCTAAAAATGCTGGGTTATAAACAACCCAAGTTGGGTTAAAAATGGACAAACCCAGCATTTGGGTTAAATGTTTGCCCAACGTGCTGGGCAGTTTTATTTATCTATAACTATTGTTTAAAAATGACTATATGGCTGGATTAAAATGAACCCAAAGTATGTTGGAAATTAAAAATCAGACACATAATTACTAGAGGCAACAATAATAGTCAAAAGGTGAACATTTATTAATAAGCAATTTTAAAAATGTTTATTGTTTAATTATTATTCATTAAACTTATTAATGAATGTTCATTTATTAAACATATTAATAAATGTTAATTTTCAACATACTTTGTGTTTATTTTAAGCAAGCAATACAGTCATTTTTATACAATAGTTACAACTATTTAAAACATTTAACCCAACCGCTGGGTTTGTCCATTTTCTTTATAATACTATTTTTTATTGCATTTTCTTGAACACATCACATTATCACATATCTGTAACAACAGGGTTTGTCCATTTTCAACCCAGCTTGGGTTGTTTTTAAACCAGCATTTTTTAGAGTGTATGGTTTTTGTTTTTGTCATTTTTTAAAAGTTAATAGAGCCTTACATGGTCTGTTTGAATTGAAACATATTTTCACCACCAACAAAATGAAAATGGGATACATTTAGTGAAGACACTGTCTGGATTTTATTTGTTACACAGTATCTCACAAAAGTGAGTACACCCCTCACATTTCAGCAACCATTTTATTATATGTTCTCAAGGGACAATACTATAGAAATGAAAATTGGATATACTTTAGAGTAGACAATGTGCAGCTTTACTGTCCTCTGAAAATAACTCAACATACAGCCATTATTGTCTAAATAATTGGCAACAAAAGTGAGTACACCCTAAGTGAACATGTCAAAACTGTGTCCAAAGTGTCAATATTTTGTGTGAGCACCATAGTTATCTAGCACTGCCTTAATCCTCCTGGGCATGGGATTCAGCAGAGCTGCACAGGCTGTTGCTGGGATCCTCTTCCACTTCCACATCACGGAGCTGCTGGATGTTAGACACATGGCGCTTCTCCACCTTCCACCTGAGGATGCCCCACAGGTGCTCAATAAGGTTCAGGTCTGGAGACATACTTGGCCACTCCATCACCTTCAGCTTCCTCAGCAAGGCAGTTGTGATCTTGGCGGTGTGTTTGGGGTCATTATCATGCTGTTCAGCCCAGTTTCTGAAGGAAGGGCACCATGTTCTGCTTCAGAATGTCACAGTACATGTTGGAATCCATGTTTCCCTCAATGAAGCAGAGCTCCCCAGTCCCAGCAGCACTCATGCAGCCCCAGACCATGATGCTACCACCACCATGCTTGACTGTAGGCACAGTTTTCTTGGTACTCCTCACTTGGGCGTCGCCACACATGCTGGACACCATCTGAGCCAAACAAGTTTATCTTAGTCTCAAAAGAGGCTTCCTTCTGGGACGACGGCCATGCAAACCGACTTGTTGCAATGTGCGGCGTATGGTCTGAGCACTGACAAGCTGACCTTCTGCTTCTGCAACCTCTAAAGCAATGCTGGCAGCACTCATGCATCTGTTTTTTGAAGCCAGCTTCTGCACCTGACGCACAGCACAAGGTCTCAACTTCTTTGATTTAACTTCTTTGGCCTGTTCCGAGTGGAACTCATCTTGGAAAACCTCTCTCTGTGACCCTGGCCACTGTGCTGTAACTTAGTTTCAGGGTGTTACCAATCTTCTTATAGCCTAGGCCAACTTTGTGGAGAGCAACAATTCTAATTCTCAAATCTCAAAAGTTCTTTGCCATGAGGTGCCATGTTGAACATCCAGTGGTCAGTATGAGAGGATTGTACTTAAAGCACCAAATTTTAACTGCTCTAATACAAGATCCACACATTTGTATGGTCCTGTCAAGCTGACAAAAACATGAACATGATGAATAGGACATGTGGCTTTGCATGGTTAAACAACATACAACTGTTATCACTGAGGGTGTACCCACTTTTGTTACCAGCTGTTTGTTACCATAACGGCTGTATGTTAAGTTATTTTCAGAGGACAGTAAATCTATATTGCTATACAAGCAGCACATTGACTACTTTAAAATATATCCAAGTTTCATTTCTATAGTATTGTCCCTTGAGAAGATATACTAAAATGTTTACTGAAATGTGAGGGGTGTACTCATTTTGTGAGATACTGTACATGTCCATAACTTCCTTTCTCTAATTGATTTTCACATCATCCTCTCCTGTTGTGAACTCCACACCACCCCCCTCCCAAACGAGAGTCTTCCGTGAGATTTTGACGTGAAGATGTCATGACAAGCTTGGCCTTTCTCTCTTTCCTGCAGCTTGTGCGGCCCATGGCCAAAAGGTTTTGTGGCAAAGGGACTGTGAGAGGCCTGTTCCTCTCCCCCTCCACTCGGCTTTACCCCTCTGGTTCCCATCCGCTTCCGAAGCTCTTAACAGCCCGAGCTGAGAGCTCGTAACCCCCAGCACACCCTAATGAGAGACCCGGGGACAATGCTGGCATTGTTTGGTACCTCAGCTCAAGAACAATGGATGTTTACCCAAGCAGTTGTCCGACCCAAACTCTACCGTTGATTACTGTTGGGTCTCCTGATTAACTCTGCTCCTCGCCCCAGCACAATGGAGCCTTTGACTGGGCCACCGTAAGCCCCCTCCAATTTGTCCTCCCCTCCTTCACTTTTTCTCTCCATCACCACTCCAACACAGAACTCCATCATGGGACCCGAGAGAGAGCAGCGTCTCTCATAGGGCTGAAATATCGCCGCTTAATCACCATTAACAGAAGTCTGGAAAAAGACCTGTATAGGAACTCCAGCTTAGTAATGTAAAAAAGCATCCCAAAAATAAACTAAAATAAGGCCTTTGTGCTTCAAACGTGGGTTTGAAACATCCTCTGCACATGTAAAAGGTTTTCTGAGACTATCAAGTGAAATCTAATATAAGTTTAGCAGTGTTTAAAAGCTGTGTGTGTGTTTGCACATCATATTACTTCTTATCCAATTTTACACATATATATATATACCAACACAATGATAAATATGCATTAATATGCTCAATAGTTCTTGCTAATATGAGCAGTGTATAACAGTATTCATCAATTCAACAAAAGTTTGACTATGTCCTCATGCATTAAATATAGTTTATAATTCACAATGTTCCGGCCCTTTCACCGATCATTTAACCTTGTAGAACTGCCATTTGCCAATGCAAAAGATATGTTGCACTGCTACATAAATCATTTAAAAGCATACAATTTAAATGCACACTTAAACGTTTGTGGTCGGTATGATTTTTTTAATGTTTTTGGAAAAAAAAAAAAAAAGCCTTTAATGCTCACCAAGGCTATATTTATTTGATTAAAAATACAGTAAAAACACTAATATTGTGGGGGGGTATCTATTTCATATATTTTAAAATGTAATTTATTTCTGTGATGCAAAGTTGAATTTTCAGCATCGTTACTCCAGTCTTCAGTGTCACATGATCCTTTAGAAATCATTCTAATATGCTGATTATCAATGATGAAAACAGCTGTTTTGCTTAATATTTTTGTGGAAGTGGATTTTTTGACAGACAGAAAGCTCAAAAGAACAGAATTTATTTGAAATAGAAATCTTTTGTAACTGTACTGTCACTTTTGATCATTTTAATGTGTCCTTGCTGAATAAAAGTATTAATTTTTTTCCCCCCTTTTTTTATTTTTTTATTTACTGACCCAAACTTTTGAATGGTAGAGTATATTTGAATACTGTTTCCAACAGCATACATTATAGCAATGGAAATAAGTTTATCATTTAAATCTAAGGGCTGCATGTAGCTATACTGTACCAGAACAAAAATGGTTTCCGTTCACTTACACTGGTACATATAATTCATGCAGCCATGTTTTATCAATGATTTGGATGCAAACTTTCACATGAAAACACATTTCAGATTAAATCCCAGGGTAAAATGGGTTTAAAGCAGAGCATGTACATTTAGGTCCAGTTTCACATACTGTAACAGAAGCCCATTTAACATAGTTGTAAAGAAAACATGATATCTGTTGGGCTAAAACTCAATGCATCTTCTAAAACGCAGTCAATAAAGATTTCTTGCATCCAAGCTTTGCCCTTTCAACTGAATTTCTCATGCATATCACTCTATATACTAGTAATATCAGCTTATCAATTAACTCAAAATGACACTGTAATGTGTCAACTGATTAACAAACAACACTGAAAACACTCACATGAACTGAATTTCTGGTCTGTGTGAAGGCACTTTGCCTTTTGAAATAGCATGCAGCTCTGCAGTGTGTGTTTCTGTGGTCATGCATGGCCGTCAGTACTGCGACATGCACACACACACACTGAACGTCTGCAGTCGGCCCATCTGCCCAGCAGAGCTTCTCAGCATCCAGGCTCCGATATTCAGATGAGGCCCACGCAGATTAATAAATCATTAAGACCGCGCTGTCTATAACGGCCCCATTCACACGCTCTCCGGACACTGTGTGTCTGCTGCGAGCCCGGCATTAGACATGCAAGAATGTTAATGTCGACACGCATTATAAGAAGCTTGTGAGGCGTCTGTCTGCACGCTGGGCCTGTGCTCATCTCGCCATATTGTGTCTGAGAGAGAAGCCCCTCTCGTCTGGAGTAAGAAGACCCACTTTGTGTTTGTACGCAGCTTAATGCGTTTAGAACATGTGGCCTAAATATGAAATCATTTTGTGCTAATTCTTTTATCACTGCTAAAAGTCCAACATCAACAATGTTTTTTAAAATGTGACTTTTTAAATATAAATACACTCTTAAAAGGTATAAATGTTCTTTTTTGGCATCACTGGTTCCATTAAGAACCTTTAACATTCTTTAGGGGAAAAGGGGGAAAAGATTATTAAAATGTTCTTCACACTAAGAAAAAAATAATAATTCCTTTAAGAACTGTTCACTGAAAAGTCTTTGGGGAACCAAAAATTGTTCTTCTATGGCATCACTGTTTTTGGAATCTTGTGTATAATAAAAAATATATACATATAGTGCTGCCAAACAATTATTCATGATTAATTGCATCCAAAATAAAAGTTTGTGTTTACATAATATATGAGTGTGTACTATGTATATTTATTTTTATATATAAATACACACAATGCATGTATATATTTAACAAAAATATATTTATATTTATATATAAAATATTTATAGTCATATATATATATATACACAGTGTAAACAAATATTTTCATGATTTATCGCAACATTTTTTATGTTGTCAAATCAACTTCAATAATTAATGTGGTTTAGATAACATAATATTTTGAGTTTCTTTTGATTAAACCAATCACCTTCATTGTATTAACTCAAATTTTTAATTTCAATGAACTCAAAATGTTAAGGCAACCAGGTAACTTACTTTTTTAAGTTAAACCAACAATTCTTTTTTTTTTTTTTTTTTTTTTACAGTGGTATACATGTAAATATTTCTGAAATATACACATGTATGTGTATGTATTTATATATACATAATAAATATACACAGTACATACACATATATTATGTAAACAAACTTATTTTGGATGCGATTAATGATTTGACAGCACTAATACATAATATAAATTTATAAATTTTCTTGTACAGCTTGTGTGTGAATGCATTTTTTTTTAAATTAGCAATAAAATATTTTTCCCATAAAGGTAGAGAATTTAATAAGATTCTTCCTTTATCTTAATTTTTTTTTTTTAATGTAAAAAAACATTAGAAAGCGCACAGGAAAAGACACCTGTTTTTCGTTTTTGTTCTCTTTTCTGGTCCATTCAAAGCATTTTGTCTCCTGCTTAACCCAGCACTTTAAGTACACAGTGAGGGGGATGATTGCATCACAAAGGAAAGCACCAAGTCCATACCCCTATTTTGGCTTTGAAATTTGCATGCATTTGCATGATTTTATTATGCACATGCCTTTTGTTCCCTGGGTGGGAACCATAGAAAAAAAAAAAGAAAAAAAGATGGAGCCGTGCAAATTCACCTCACAGACAAAAAATACACATTTACGTTTGGACAAGATGAAGATTTGGATGAAAGCTGAGCTGTTAATATTTGCACAGCGGTGCTTGTTTAGCAACAATCAACAAATTAACTGCAGGAAAAAATATGAATATATTTAATGTGGAACTGTTTTGTTGTTACTTATTGATATTTGCATGCTGTTTTATTCTATTATTAACCCCATTTCTGTGCACACAAAACGCTTTCAGCTTCACGCAGACTTACCGTTTCATAATTACAATTGAAATATCACATCATTAGCGTCTGCTATCACAGAGGACTTCAATGGGAGTCTAATGTAACAGTCCAATACGACCGACCTGATTTGAAGAAATAGGTCAGGGGTTTAATGTTGCCTTTGGCCTGGTTTTCTAAACCACCCTGATTCAGACACACACACACACACCGTGATTGCTAAGTCTTCTGGCTCGATAAACATTTCTTCTGATCAAAGTACCCTGCTAACAAAAACATATTCTAAGTACGTTTTGCTAACGTTCCCATAGAGTTATAAAAACGCTATTTCTGAATGTTCCCTCAATGTTAAATTGTTTTTAAAAAATGTAAATAGTTTCTTACGAATGTTAAAGGGATAGTTCACCCAAAAATGAAAATTCTGTCATCATTTACTCACCCTCAAAATGTTCCAAACCCATATGAATTTCTTTTTTCTGCTGAACACAGAAGAAGATATTCTGAGAAGAACGTCAGTAATCAAACAGTTGATGGACCCCATTGACTTCCACAGTATTTTTTCCATATTATCAACTGTCTGGTTTCCGACATTCTTCAAAATATCTTCTTTTGTGTTCAAAAATATTTTTGGCGATTTTTGCAGTTATTATGATAGGACAGTATAGAGTGGAGAGAAAGCGAGGTGGGAGAGAGAGAGAGAGGGGGATGGGATCGGGAAGGTCCGTGAGCCAGAATTCGAACTCGGGTTGCCCGAAGCGCAGCGGCACTATATGTCGTGCACTGACAGAAGAAATACATTTTTATAGGTTTGGAACAACTTGAGGGTGAATAAATGATGACAGAATTTTCATTTTTGGGTGAACTATCTCTTTAAGGGAACATTCTATTTTATCATTTCGCAAACATCATGGGAATGTTACTTGAATGTTCTCTGAACATTCTGGAACAAGTAATAGCATTTTAAAAAATGTTAGATGAACGTCCAACTAAAACGTTTCAGAAAAAATCCTGTATAAATAACATTTTTGTTCTAACATTTTATAAGAACAAACATTCTATTAACATTACTAGAAGAAGGTTTGTTCATAACTTTGAGAGAACCTTGCCAGACGTTAGCCAAAGTTCTGAGAACGTTCCCTGTTAGCTAATTCTTGTATTGCAACAAAGTCATAACAAATCATCGCGATTAACACCGCAACATATCTTTAAAATAATATTTACAGCCAGTAATGTTGCGTCTCCCACCGTTAACCACACTTTCCACCTATTTTATTTTTTTTTTCCGCCTGTCTTTCCCTTATAGCTACTCCGTCTTGGTAATTTGCATGCATATCTTTGTGCTTTTGGATTTGTATGCAATGGGAAAACAAATCTCAAACGTGCTACAAGCATGTTGAGCAAACCCGCACATGTTCATGTGTCTATGAATGGTCCGCAGAGGATGTTCACATGCCTTTTTCTGCCCTCTGGCTCTCCACTCACCTCATGTTGCATCAGCCTCACGAGGCAGCGCTGCCTCCACTTCCTCCTGCAGGCGTCTCCGAGCTCCAGCTGCCTCTAACACACAGAAACAGAGATTGCATGTTACACCCACAATAAAGGCACATTATTGTGTCTACTATTCTGTTAGCCTTACTATTTTATGGTGAGTGCAATGTCTCGTGTTTAGATAATGTCTAGATTTACATTTGCAAGACATTTCTATCCAAGCAACCTATTTATTCAAGATACACTGTAATCCTGTATAAGTTGGTAAAACTCAAAAAAATTGAGGTAATCAGTTATATCAAATTTTTTATGTTAAGAAATTCAAAGTTTAAGCAAGCAGAACTGGCAGATTTCACTTTTGTACTCATACATTTTAATTTGCTAAAATGATCATGTAATCTCAACAAACATTTTTTGCAGTGGACATTTAGCTAGTTATAACTAGCTAATCCAGCAAATGCTATTTGGTAACACAATGTTTGGATAACATTAGTATTGCATAGCAATTGCTGAAAGAGTACATTTAACATATACCTGTTCTCAAACTAAGCTCATGCTCCACTCGTCACCATGATGGTAACCCCCAAAAAACCCACATAACAGAGACTCTTCTAAATTAGCAAAGCATTAAACGCTACTAAATCATCTACTTAACATTAATCTTGCACACACACACACACACACAAAACTTTATATAACACTTAATTTTAGCATTTGCTCTCCCTGTCGAATACAAAGCATGCTGGGAAATAGAAATCCCAGCCCGGTTTCAGTTAAACTTAAGTTTGTCTAAATTAAAAGAAACAAGTTAATAAAACTTAAAACAATGAAACAATTCAGATTACTTCAAATGTGTCAGTTTCGTGAACTCAAAAGAAAAAGAAAGTTCTAAATACTCATAAAAGTTCATTTAATTTGTTTGAATTTGCCCTACTCAAACCAATTAATTATTTTGAGCATTAGGGTATACAGTGCATTTTATTAGTTCATGCATTTCCTAGGAATCGAACCCATAACCTTCACTTTGTTACTGCCACGTTCTACTGTTTGAGCTACATTTATATAGAAGAACCATTTTTGGTTCCGCAAAGAACCTTTTCAGTTCTTAAAAGAACCATTTTGGTCAGACTAGGACACTTTGAGCATGTGATATAATGGGATATTATGTCACACTCCGAGGCGTCTTTTTTTATAAACATAAATTCAACATATATCAAATAATAATAAGGTTACGCACAGTCAACGCCACATTACTTGATTCTTTCGTTATGTGAGTTTTTTTGTGCCTTAATTTAGCCAAGAGGTCATGTTGTGACGCATTGATCTTCTTACTGGTTACACATCTTCACCTGATACAAATGCGCCGAAATGCAAAACTTCTTCACATGAGCTTGTGTTTCTGGTCTCCAGCATTCCCATGTGTATGAATGGAAGTCAATGGAATGAAATGTGTAGTGTGACCCTCCAAACATTTAAAAAAATCTAAAGAACTTTTTTCCACTATAAAATACCTTTTGTGCGCTCAAATTTTAAAGGTTCTTCACGGAACCATCAATGCCAATAAAGAACCTTTTAATTTTTAAGATACTAGAAAAATTTTAATGACATTTTATGCATTATCTTTTAATTGACAGTATTTGTTTGTAGTCAAAAAAAAAGAATAAAGGCCACTAGCAAAATGTTCACGCATAAGTGCATGAGTATCAACAGCACCTATTGTTGCATGAATATCTTAAATGTGAATGAATAATTAACAGTGTTTCTCAAGCCTACCATCTATCTATTCTTCTTCTGTTCATACTGCATGTATGCCACTGATGTGACTCCCTAAAATACCTCTCTTTGGTATCTTTGTACTATGAAATGTTGAGCATGTTTTAAATGTGTGCATAGAGAATTAATTGTGATGCACTTAGCTTGAAATACAAAGCTAAAGAAGTCATAATATTTGTTATCGCTGCACGTCTTCATCCATGTGGTTTATACATGCAACGTCGAATCAAAACACAAGATGCCAAACGTTCATCAAAAGCGATTCTCCTGAGGATCTCCATGCACTGTGATTACCACCAATCATACGCTGGAGCTCAGGGTGCTAAACCAATGAAAATGGTGCTAATTAGAAAATTGGTATTCATGGTAACGGGCAGCTATTGTGATGTGACATATGCAAAGCGCACGACGTGTGTGTGTGTGTGTGTGTGTGCCAGCAGACATTTTGGGATTGCCCTCTCAGTCTCCACTGCCAAAGCCATAAGATGGTGGCAAACAGGAGGCATCCATTCCACGGTGGACAATGACGTTTGGAGATGCCCATGAACCGCTGACGGTTAATCAGAAGGGTTGTATGTAATATATTTTTTTCAGATTTCATTCAACATCTCATAAATCAGTGCTTTTATTGTTCTTCCAAAGCAATCCTGCTGTCAAAAGCAATTATACTGAATCTTGGTTTTGTCAGAATACAGAAAAATACCTTGATAGTTTTGTCATTTTTTAAAATTACAGTCCATTTACAGTCAAAAACTAGTAGCAAGAATTCAGCGGTTGATTCTGTATTATTTTGTCTATCAATGCATGAATGCGACTGCTCTTTTTTCTCCATCAAAATCCCAGAGTCTCTCTGCAAATTAGCAGTCTCGTTATATTAATGAGCCGGCTCAGCATTTATGAAGTACAAAGTCATTTGCAGATTGCGCTATCAGCTGTTGTCGAAAAATATTAGGGGATTTCTTATAAATCAGAGATGGAAACAGTTACAGAAGACTGGAAATGTAGTTCCAGTACATTTGTAGCCCATTCATTCATTCTACATAATCAGCTTGTTTTAGTCTGATCATCTTTGCTTTGCTGTGAAATACAGCTTATGTTTATTAATAACTGATGTATTTCAGTATTAATATCCTTTAGCGCTGATGACAGATTTTGTTCTTATTATAAATTGCTCTCAGTAGATCTAAGATAGAAATATCAGTGTAATGAAGCACAGTAACACAAGGTGATTCTCTTTATTGCAGCTATAGACACACTGGCACCTCCAGCTCATATAGTCAGCTCGCCTCATCATCTCCATGGAAACTCCAATCAGCTCATCACACATGACAGATTTGCCAAAAATGGGCGGGCACATCATAACTGCAGGTTGATTAGCAGATATTCTTGTGATCTTTCTCTCTCTCTCACTACTGAACGTTTGAGTGATTATATTACATTTGAATATTATTTAAAAAAAAGTCATTTTATATCCTCCCCAGGCTGAAAATTATAAATAATAATAATAATTAATACGGGATCGATTTAATTACTTTAGGCCTGGTTCCACGGACAGGGCTTAGATTAAGCCAGGATTAAGCCTTAGTTCAATAAGCAGGTTTTTAAAAATGTTCCTTAGATAAAAACATTACTGGCGTACATCTTGAGACAAAACAATGGAACTGACATATTTTAAGATTTCAGTGCAAGTTGCTTTCAGTTTAAAAAAATGAAACATGCATTTTAGTCTGTGACTATAGGTTTAAGCCTTGTCTGTGAAAGCGGGGTCTGTGTGATCTGTTAAATGATTTTTGGATGAAGTTATATTTCGAATCTCTTTAAAATTGTATATTTTGTTCAGGCAAATGTTTTGCGCAGTGGCCATTTGAAACAGGTGTAAACATCAATGAATACTTTGAAAATGCATTTTAATAATTGTAATGATTTCATCATAATAATTTGTGTCAAGTTATCTTCTTTCTGAGCTCCAGAATTCAGTCTGACCCCAGTGGGTCTAGTAGTGACCTGTCTGACCTCTCATGCCCTCTGTCCCTAAGGATTCAAAGTTCAGAGTTCAGCACGTGCTTCATGGTCAAATTCAAGTTCATTCTGACCATCAAAACTGATTCCATATGCCAAAATACAAAATACAGTAACAGATATGATGTAAAACACTTGCATTTGCACAGCAAGGGTGTGAACAATAATTGTTCCCCTGAATATTTTTATTATGCCGCAAATGAAAAATAAACTAAATGAAATGTAAC
The DNA here is from genome assembly GCA_037101425.1 of Elopichthys bambusa. Taxonomy (NCBI): domain Eukaryota; kingdom Metazoa; phylum Chordata; class Actinopteri; order Cypriniformes; family Xenocyprididae; genus Elopichthys; species Elopichthys bambusa. The sequence goes on from CM074433.1 coordinate 42,672,462, forward strand.
AAAACACTCAGATAAGACAAATAAAAAGTAACTTTTTTAATAAAATCCTAACAAATGTGATGGTTTGCACAGGAAATTCTGTAAATGCTCCTTTAATTATGAGGTTATTTTACTTTTTACTTTAAAAAATATCATTTTAAAAATGTTTATGTATTGCTTTGTTAAAAAAAGTAAAAAAAAGAATTGTTGGTTTAACTTAAAAAAGTAAGTTATCTGGTTTTGAGTTCATTGAAATTAAAAATTTGAGTTAATACAAAGAAGGCGATTTGAATTAAATCAACAGAAACTCAAAATATTGTTTTCTGAACCACATGAATTATCTAAGTTGATTTGACAAACGAAAAATTGTTGCGATAACAAATCATGAAAATACAGTGTACAATTTTCTAAAAAAAGAAAGAAAAAAAAGCATATTTTTTCTTAAAATATTGTATTTGAGGTAACTATATATATATACAAACACACACATACATTTTTGATTACATTTTTAGAGCAAAATTACTATTTTTTCAGTATACAATAAAGATAATAGATGATATTAAATTAATATAAAAACGCAGGGTATGTGTTAGGTTAAGTTTAGGTTTCAAATATAGAAAATATCTTTATCTCTCATTATAAAAACAAAAGAAGTCAATTGAAAGTGAAAGAAAAATACGGCAACAATTTTTGTAAAAGAAACTCCTAATGTGTAGCCAGCTGCTTAACGACGTGAGTGTGTGAGAGAGAGAGAGACTCTAAATCAGTTGTCAGCTCTTGGGGCCTCTATGTGGGCCTATAGTCGTGGATAGTTTACGAGTAGCCCGTTGATTCGTGTGTGGATGTCTAAGTACAGCATCCCGCTCCACATTCCCGTCACACACAGGCTCTCCAGCATCCTCCATTCACCCCAGCTCCGCTGTTCCACCCTCCACAGTGATGCAGATGAGCAGGGTGCACTTGGACCCCCCAGCCCCCCTCCCTCACGGGGCTGTCTGTCATATTTTGCCCCAGACAAGACATTGCCCACTTGCCCTCGAGCGTGGGAATGGGGGTCCACGGGCGTTCACATCATCTCCCCCACGTGCGCTCGACCGCATCAATTAAGGATGAGTTTCTATACCAATCCATCCCCATTTCTTCCTCTATCCCATTATGTCCCAATTATTTCATTTGAGGAGCTTGAATAAGTCCAGAGTCAACGATACTCGGACGCACGTGGGTTCCATTGAGCTGACAACCACAACAAACTTACGCCTTTGTCTTGCGTGTCTCCTGTGTGCTTTGCATCCATCATTTTACCCAAAAGCTTTATACATATGATGTGCATGACAAACAAATCACCCTGAAGCGTTTGCACGTGCAATAACACACCTAACGCCTATATTTCTTCATTGCACACAGCTATATTTATTACTCCACGTTGAGATGCTGATAGAAGCGGTCCTTACTTTCGGTTATCTAGCTTTATGACGACCAGCACACTCATACAGCTAGATAACCAAAGATAACAACACGCCTCCAACATATGATGTGTCGCCCCACAACAAGTGCAAAAAGCCCATTTGCCCCAATTACTCCAAGTCACCAGATGCGAGTAATTAGTTTCATGCAAAAAAATCCCGAGAAAGTTTCTCGCTGTGCTTCCAAATGAGGTCGATCCGATGCAACTTGGCTCCCGCGCGTAATTGTAGAACTTCTTAATTCTCGACTCGAACGATGAACATAAATCTACAAGACGCGAGCCTGCTACGTCCACCCATAGCAGCGAGGATGCTTTTATTCCAAGCGGAGCTCGGCTTGGCTGGATTTACAGTGCGGGTACGCATGAAATCCTGCGTATCCATGCAAGAGAATAAACGGGAACGCAGCAAAAAACGCAAGGCATAAAGGCAGCATCGGGCACAGTGCGAGAGCTGTAGAGTAAACACATGCGTACTTGGGTTTGGGCTTCAAATATCACTCTCGTAACATGCGTAAAATGCGCGCAGGTTTGATCCGGAGGCATTTTCGCTCCTCTTGCTCAGGGTAACATCATGACGTCCTTATGGCACACGGATGATGACGTGCTCACGGATGACAGGACTGACGCACTCAATGGGCTTCATCTCTAGTGCCCAAAATGCGCACAAATCTCGTGAGGTCAGAGGTCTCGAGGTCACAGGGAATTTAAATGTCCATTTGGAGACGCACGCGGCGACGCGCACCGGTTTTCTGCAGTGTTTTATGAATATAAACCAGAGTCAGAAATGAACCAGGGCTTAGGGCAAATTCCTCTGCTTTTCTAACATTTGATATATTTCGAGGACATTCTAATATAGTCTATTCTCTATAAGCAGATGCATAAAAGCCCCTTAATTTCTGCTATTGTTATAGACCCTCTTTTTCGTTTTGCAAGATGTCTCGTCTCGTCAGTTTTAGTTGTAAGAGTGAAACTCTTATAGTTTGCCTCAGAAAACGCTTGTAGCGACATATTATGAATTATAATTAATCATTGTGAGCAGAATATGTGTATCTTACATTTCAGAAATACTTTGCTGATCTGTTGAATGTAAACAGGCCTGTACACAGATCAACATGACAGATATTATCATGAACTTGAGTATTTTTTGCGCTTCAATCTGCCTTATTCGTTTCTGCAGCAGAAGAAGACTAAAATGATCCCAGTTAATATAATATAAACATGACAAATAACCCTAAAATATTATCACTTGGAAGGATGCACACAATTATCCAGCCACTGATTAAAGCGATATATGCATATAAATATTTCGAAACACATTTTCCCCGTTACATATTTTAGTCATTTTAGTCCGAACACAATCGACATACAAACACACACATGTATAAATGGTTTGCTTATAGAAAGCACAAATGCATGTGTAAAGAAAATAAAGCAGCTGAATGAAGCTTATATAAAAGCATATACTCTCTCTCAGGGATGCAAACAGTGAAACAAAGGTTTGCCTTTATTTTAAAGGCTTCAAAATTACTCAAATTATTCAGATGTTATATATTTATCAAATATAGCCTCATTTTAAAGCAAAATGCCTTTTTATCTGATGTTTAATAGTAGCTCTTAATTGAACCACCCTGAAGCAATTAACCACTTAAGAGTGTTCAGCGTGACGTCACACTGAGAGGACAATTAACACTTATTTATCTGTTATCGTTTGCTTATCAGCACGTGACTTGCAGGTCAAAGACGCACGTGTGTGAAGACTTTCGATCAGCCAAATGTGTTTTAAAAAGGTTTGTTTTGGATATATATACATTGTTTAAATATAATTCACAAGCAAATAATTGCCAGACATTATGTTAAAAAATAATATTACATTTAGCATTTTTTTTTTTTTTTTTATTTATCAATTTATCAATTTTTCTGACAAGGACAACTGAGAAAACACTCTGGCTAAACATTTTATATATAGCCTACATAAATGTAGGCCTATTACTTCTTCCTTTTATGAATAATGCAATATTTCTAAAAAGCTACAGATTTCACGTGGCCTGTTTTTGCAAAATTAGAAGCATAAAGTAGGCTACTTACATTCTCTTTGGACTCCCCATGGCACCAAAAAAACAAAAAAACAGTCATCTGGATGTGAATAAACGAACATCCTCGATTAGAAATCACATCCTCGAAATCCTTCTACGACATGTTGGCTAAAGATACGCGAGGCACCGTCTTTTGAAACGGTCTTATTCCATCCACAGACAGGATGAAGGTGTGAGGGAAGAGCAGAACTTCCTCACGTGCTGCCTGCGCTCGAGCGCGAATGGAAAGTGCAGCGCGAGCCCTGCAAGTTTGGGTGGGCTTGAGAGGTGGGGGCATGGGCAATTTATGATCCACCCCTTCTACCTCTGCATTATACGTGCGATGAAATTCATATTTTATTCAATTGCTCAAACTTGCTCAATTTCGCTGTGTGAGTTTTTGTTGCACGAGGTACAAAATGTCTAAGTGACGTGACTAGGTGTGATTTACCTGAATCCTCGTGCTGTTTGTAATGTATTTCGTCTTCATCCCAGACTCGAGTGCTGTCTTTCATCCGTATCCATTGATATTTTCTACAATTTGGATATTTTCCCTTCCTTTAAGAGTACCATTTTCATTTCTTTTTTTATTTGATTTTAATTCTACTATTATTAGTCTTCTATATTTGTATTATTCTGACACTCATTTGATGCAGGACCGGAGGGGGTCACGTTCAATGACGTCGTCTTGTTTGTTACGTGCAGCCATATTTAGATACACCGAGGAAATTAGTGATGCTCAATATGCAAATCAAGCCATAATGACTACACCATAGAGACGAAACAATGTCTCGTGCTAGAAAATAATAGTAATAAAAAAATCTTCTATGTGGGACCTTGATCTACGAGTTTATTTCTTAATATTCTGGATGTTCATGTCGTTGGAGGAAGGAAATGAGAGCATGTGAGAAATTAACGCCTGTAATAATCAGCTGCTTGATGTGTCTTTGTGTTTGTCACCAGGCAGAACAGCGACTACATGTGCTGCACGAGCTCATCTGTATTCTCTGAGAATTTCAAAGCGCCTCAAAGTTTTTTTTTTCTTCAGCAGGTGAGTATTTTTGAGCTGTTAGGATACAGTATTAAACATTCAGATTTGTTTTTTTAATGTAGATTATTTCTCACAGAAAGTAAAGAGCATTTTGTCTGGACCGTAGTTTAATTTTTAAGAGAACAGTCGAGTTTTATTAAAAACACATTAGATGCCGACCTTCATTGCAACCAGAACATTTGTTTGTAGATTTATGAATTAAGACTAAAGGGAATCAAATGCTTTAAACGCACTATTTAACTAGCTAAAAATAACCCTAAACTTACATTTGATTTTAAAAGCTATTGCGTCGAATGGACGTGAATCCAGCAGCTCCAGGCGTCAGATGTGTGTTTGATTGAGTTCATGCTGATTGTTCTCGTGTTTGCTCACGGGAAGACGAGAGAAAATCACAAACATGTTTTCTTAACGAACAAACACTGCAAAATGGCAATTATTCATCATTTTGCCTCAAAGCAAATATTGTTTTTAAGAATATCTTAAAATAAAAGATATCAATAGCTAGGCTACATAATATATAGCCTAGCTAATATAACATGCAGTACACATCTATCTAAAATGAATCTTCTTCTTCTTCTTCTTAGTACGTTCATGGACATGAAAGGAAAGGAAATATAGCAGAACAACGACACTCTCTCTCACACACACACACACACACTCTCTCTCTCACACACACTCAGAAGTAGCCTACACACACTCACGACGGTTTTGTTCAGATTAAAATTATTAAAATTACTGTAAAATACAATTACAGAGCAAATTTCTTCTTTAAAACGTACGCTGTGATGTATCTCCTATTTCCAGAGATAAATATTTTTGCTGTCATTTAGACTAGTAAACTCGAAGAAATCTCAGTGATCTTAATGCAGGAATTTTGGATGTGAAATCTGTGTGCTAATTAGCGTTTATTTATTTAAAATACGTTTTAATTTGAAATGTATTTATTACTTAGTTCTTGTATTTTGCAATAGGCTGTTATACATTATCCCAGACTTGAGCTTTTATATTTCGACAGTTGTCCATTCTGACAGGGAGATCCGCCTGTTGTTGCACTACAGCGACACCTGGCGGCAGCGTCAGTCCTACAGCAGCTCTTCCATCGGGGCATGTAATAATCACGAATCTGAAAGATTTATTCGATTTATGTGATCGTTGCTATACAGTGATGCAGTTCTTTCATTTAGCACAGTTTTCAGACAGGTAAAAGCTTAATTTTCACCATAAATTAAAGAGCAGCTGAATATATTTTGAGCTCAGTTCTTCATTACGTTAATGAAGTTTTTGCACCAGCAGAACAAATTCTATCTATAATGTTTTTTTTAACGCTTTGTGTTTATAATTTTTTATGTATCTGAGTAGTCTCAAAATAAAGATGACTACATTTGCGTATGATCAGAAATATGTTTTACTGCGGAATTATTGTTTGGTTTGTTGTTTTTGATGACAACTAAAATGGAATAAACAATGATATATACTATATTCAAAGGTATGAACGTGTTTTCGCTTAATTAATAATAATAATAATAATATCCTCGTGCTGTCGATATGTTTTCTTTATGTAAGCTCAGACGTACAGTATGTTATAACTAATTTCGTCGACTTTAATTTCACGGAAGATTTGTCTGGGTGTATGTTTTTATGAACTGAGATGTCGATATATTTCCAAACGCGACTGAAATGTGCAACATTATAAGAAAAGAGTAGGATTCAACAGTTGTTTGTTATTATAATTCAAACAAACGCGGTATTTTACTTCTTCAAATGCATATACGAACATCTCTTCATGTGACAACTGGTGCATTTAGAACCAAACATTCATAATTCTAATAATTCTAGAAATTCTACCCAGCTCTTTTCTTATTTTCTGCTCTTATGTATATGTGATGATGAATTGTTAAAGGTGTTGGATTGCAACAATAAAGATGATTATCAGTCCAGAAATGTGAGCATACCAACGACGTTGCAAAATGATTTTAAAATAGTTGATATTTACTGCATATTTTGCTATTAATAAAGGCATGAATTGCTCCATCAAACAATCCCTAAAAGACAAACAAACAGAATCACATGCAGCTTACCACAACCTAACACTAATTTCAACCATGAGCTTGTATTTTCCTAAATGTGTTTTCTGTAAATATTTCATAAGCAGTTTACTGTAGACTTATGTTTTAAATATGAAGTTATAGATCTCAGTTTAGGCTGTGAAATGGTCTGAGTAATCATATTTGAGCCTCTGAATGTGTCATGATGGTTTAAATCACGATTTATGCCTTTTAGTTTTGACACTGGAACTGCAGAAGAGTTTATGCAAAAACCTACTGGAGATATGGGTTTGTAAGATGTTTTTCTCGTGTTTTGATGAGTAATACACCAGAGTTTTTAAGGATTTGAAATATACAAAAAAAATTCAAATTCTGGATGGTATCTTTCACCAAAACACTTGTTTCGCAACATAATATGCAAAGACATCTGTCTCTAAAGAAAACTTAGACAAATGGTCTGTTAATACTCCAGCAATCCATATGCAATAACCTGATGAATTAAAGGATTAGTTCACTTCAGAATTAAAATTTCCTGATAATTTACTCACCCCCATGTCATCCAAGATGTTTATGTCTTTCTTTCTTCAGTCGAAAAGAAATTGAGGTTTTTGAGGAAAATATTCCAGGATTTTTCTCCATATAGTGGACTTCAGTGGGGACCAACGGGTTGAAGGTCCAAATGTCAGTTTCAGTGCAGCTCTACACGATCCCAGACGAGGAATAAGAGTCTTATCTCACAAAACAATTGGCCATTTTCTAAAAAAACATCTAAAAATGTATATACTTTTTATCCACAAATGCTTGTCTTGCACTAATCTGCGATGTGCCACGCATTACATAATCACGTTGGAAAGGTCACGCGAGAAGTACCGCGGTAGGGCGAAAAACTCCATCTAATTTTCTCCTCCAACTTCAAAATCGTCCAACATCGTTAGTCTTTGCACGTTCGGTACTTCGCCTACGTCACATGTGACCTTTCCTACGTGAGTACGTAATTTTTTTAGAAATGGCCGATCGTTTCCTCGTCTGACATTTGGACCGTCAACCTGTTGAAGTCCACTATATGGAGAAAAATCCTGGAATGTTTATCTCAAAAACCTTAATTTCTTTTCAACTGAAGAAAGAAAGACAAACATTTTGGATGACATGGGGGTGAGTAAATTATCAGGAAATTTTAATTCTGAAGTGAACTAATCCTTTAATTCATCAGGTTATTGCATATGGATTGCTGGAGTATTAACAGACCATTTGTCTAATGTTTCTTTAGAGACAGATGTCTTTGCATATTATGTTGTGACAAGTGTTTTGGTGAAAGATACCATCCAGAATTTGTATTTTTTTGTATATTTCAAATCCTTAAAAACTCTGGTGTATTACACTGTTTGTAGAAACAAACAAGCAAAAATGAAGAAAGAAAGAAAAAGTCTGAAGTGAAATTGTTTATATGGCTTTATTTTTGGAGCTCACACGGCTTTACCTCTCTGTTCAACATCGGCAAAGCTTGAAATCACATTCTGACTCATGTGGTCAACAGGTAGCAACAAATGCTCTGCATTTTTATGAAAATATAAGCAAAATGTATTGTACATCTCTTCCACCGGGGACAGGCAATACATGGCCCAGAGAACTTTAACGTTGTTAACACGGCTCTGAAAAATCAACAACATTTACAAGAGAATTTGTGTATTTGGAACACTTCCCGATTCCATTTAGAATTGTAAATCGCGTCCATTAATTCCTCAGTCCTGGGCCCGTGTAATCTTAAAATGGTGCGTGATGGCTTTCTCTCTCACTCCGTTAATTGCAAATAAACCTGCAAATCCTGGCAGGTCTGTTTACCCAAAAGCCTCATCGTTCTCTATTTACATAAATACGTTGAACCTGCAACACAACAACGTCTGTGATAACATACATTTGCAAGTTAGTGCGCATTGACGTGAGCGTAAAGGCCCCGGTCTGTACGGGAATATTACTTGTACAAGCCCTGAGACACGTCAATGCCTCCTTTAATAGTTTAATTATGCATAATATATTACTGAAACTAAAAAGTAGCTTTACCAAACAAGAGTACCAGACTTCTCTTTTTAATCCTGTATGCTTGTATACATACATACACACGTATGTAAAATTGCATGTATTTTTTAGTGCTGTCAAACTATTAATCGTGATTAATCGCATCCAAAATAAAAGTTTGTGTTTACATAATATATATATGTGTGTGTGTACTGTGTATATTTATGTATAATAAATACACAAAGTACATAAATATACAAAGTACACACATATTATGCACATAGAACAAACTTTTATTTTCAATGTGATTAATCGCAATTAATCGTTTGACAGCACTAGTTTTTTTTTTGTTGTAGTTTTTCCCCACACGTGGCACAAGCGATGCATGTCCCTTGACCCCAACCCCAAATCACAAACACGCCCACCCTCCCTCCCCTGTTTATCTTATATATATATCAATTTTAATACTTGATGTAGCACTCACACTCCGCAGAAACAAATATAATAATACTAAAGTGAAATCTCCACATAGAAAAGCCAGCACAGGCCGCGCAATCACGAGGCCCAGCCCTCGGACAGACGCATGCGCTTGACAGACGGGCTGTGCCGCTCGTCCTGAGAGGGTCTCAGCAGTCCCATGGGCGAGTGGAAGTCGGCTCGGTGCTCCTCACGGTCGCTGCCCTCGTACGAGCTGCCGCAGCTGCTCAGGCTGTCGACCGGGGAGCGGCCCGCGTCCTGCCGTAGCTGACCCTGCTGGGACGCCGGCTGGGGCGGAGGAGGGGGCAGAGGCTGAGCGTAGCCGCCCGGAGTGCCTCCCGCCCGGTCTCGGGGAGGAGAGACGGGTTCGGATTTGATGTGCAGGCTCTGATTGGACGGCAGCGAGAGGGTGGAGCTTTGACATAACTGTGTGCTGGTGCAGTTCCTGTGGGTAGAGAGGAAAGACACGGTTATAAGCTGAGGAAAAATGTGCCAGCTCCCTGACACTAGTTACACTGCTGTTTACACAATACAGGTTGTGACAGTATGTGAATATCAATGGCAAAAAGTATAAATTTCCCACAATTTTTGAGAGATTAATGCAAACTATCACTTTTCTAAGACTAATGTTTAATGTATCATGTGCTTTTAAAATTGTACATTGGACTTCAAAATTCTGAAACAGCTTTTTTTTTTTTTTGACAAATTATATTATCAGCAAAAAAATTGAAAATAAAAAAAAATAAAATGTTAAAGTGAAAGTTAAAAAAATGTATTATATTATATTATAGTTTGATATTTTTTTATTGAAAATTTTGCATTTGAATAAATATAAAGATTCCCAGCAATATAATTAAAGTGAAAAGTTGAACTGAACAAAAAAAAAAAACACATGAATTTGAAAATGTATATTATATTTTTATTGAAAATTTTGCATTTTAATAAAAATAAATCCCAGATTCCCAGCAAAATAATTAAAGCGAAAAGTTGAACTGAACAACAAAAAAAAAAAACATGAATTTGAAAATGTATTATATTATGCATTTTGATTAATATTTTTAATTTAAGATTTTGCATTCCAATAAAAATAAAATAAATTGTTTTCCTAGGAATTGGTTAAGTAAAAAGTTGAACTGAAAACGTTAACATAAATTTGACATTACATTATATTATTCTGCATTATATCAGTTTGACGTCTTTAATGAAAAATTTTTGCATTGTATTAAAAATAAAATCCCAGATTACCAGCAAAACAATTTAAGTGAAAAGTTGAACTGAAAAATTAACATGAATTTGACAATTTATATTATATTATATTATATGTTTCATATTAGTATGTTAAAATGTTGAATTTTAATTTTTTAAAAATCATACATTTCTACTGTATTTCTAGCCCTTACATTATGATGACACTGCACATGGCCACAGTGATTTGTCTGTGGTTATAGTGAGCATTACAGCTGTTCTTTAGTGTGTTTTGGGTGCACAGATCAGGGTGAAGACGCTCACCCTAGATGTCCTAGACCAGAATGCTGCATGTTTTGCTGCCAGCCGGTCATCGAACCCAGATGAAGAGAAGCCGAGCTGTTAAATCCGGACAGAGAGGACAGGTCTCCACTGCTGAGAGAATATTCTAGAAGGGGAGAGAAAGATCTCTATTCAACACACTACATATAGACTGTACTGAATCTCCTGGGTTACTGCAACAGGAAGATGCTGAAAGAATATTGAGTCAATGACGCCACCTGGTGGTGTAATTAAGACGTACACATTTAGTAAACCATAAATGTGCCTACAAAAATACTGAATTATGAAAAACAGATAATGTTAGTAAAAATTAATTAAAAAAAAATATACATAATAAATTAAATTAAAATATTAAAAATAATTTAAATATACACTATTGTTCAAAAATTTGGGGTCAGTGAGTTATTTTTTTTAATAAAGAAATTCATTTTATTCAGCAAGTTTGAATTGAATTGATCAAAAGTGACAGTAAAGACATTTATAATGTTACAAAATATTTCTATTTCAAAGAAATGCTCACAAATGTTATTTTAAATTGTAATAATTTCACAATATTACTGTATTCAAATCAAATAAACACAGATTTTGTGAGCATAAGAGACTTCTTACTGAAAGTCTTACTGAACTAAAACTTTGTAATGGTAATCTATAATATATATATATATATATATATATATATATATATAATACAAGTGCTGTCAAATCAATAAATCACATCTAACATATATATATATATATATATATATATGTATATGTGTGTGTGTATATATATATATATATATATATATATATACACACACACACATACACACACATACAGGCATACAGCACTTGTGTTTTCAAATACCTATGTCAGATGTGATTAATCGATTTGACAGCAGTATATATAATATAATATAGGATAAAAACATCTGCTAAATGCATAAATGTATAAATTAAACATTATTTTCGAATAAAAAAAAAGTGAATTGAGTTATTGATATTGTTTATAAGTAAAAAGTTGTACTGAAAAAGTAAACATTAATTTGACAGTGTATTATATTATATTATATACTGATTGTTTTCAGCAGCACTCACCTGTACCGTATGAGGTAGAGATGGCTGATGGGTAGCCACCCATTCCCTGGCCTGGCAGAGTGGGCGTGGCTATAGACACCACTGGTGTGCTCAGAGACTGGGCGGACTGGGAGTTGTTTATTCTCTGGTTCTGTGGGAAAGAAATATGATATTTAAAACAACAGCAACAGAATTCAATTGCACAGTACAAACAGTAAATGTGCAGGCGGTGTCATATCTGCTCCGTCTAACTAATTAATAGATCATGTGACCAATAACCCTCCACCCTGCAATCATCTAACATCCAACCATCACTGTTCACTGTTGCTATGGGAACCACTAAAGCAGTCCCCATGGCAACAGAGGAATGAGAGTGTTTTGTGTCACAAAACTTTTTGTTTGTCTGTACTCTGTTTGATGGTTAATCATGTTTTACTGCAAGTGTGCAATGATGCTACTTACCAGCAACATGTCAACATCCTCCGACTGGTGAGCAGTTAAAAGAATACAGTTCTAATTAGTTCTAGTAAAAGTGAAGAAACTTCTCTACGGCATATATTAGATGATCTGAGCTTGTTTTATATGGGTAATGCTGGTATGTTTAGCGTTAAAGGGCACACAGGTTTAAATCCAAACCTAATTACAACTGAACTTGACGGCCAGTGATCATATTTTGATGTGTAAACTTACAATGGAGGGCATGGTGTTCTTTGAGCCAGGGGGGATCAGGACGCGCAGGTCGGGCTTGCGGTTGCTCATGCTCATGCTCATGGGCGGAGGAGACTTGGCCTGCATGTTCTTACTCATGCTCCCCGGAGAGACCAGCAGACCAGGGGAGTTGCGGTGGTTTCCATACCCGTTTCCTGTGGGACAGTCAAAGAGGACACATCAGTCTAACACTAGTGACCATACAGCACACTTTCACAGTACTATAGTGGACCTGTCTACAGCAACCACTGCTAAACATGTCAGAGTAATTTCACTTTTCATAAATACAATATAGAAGTATTACCAAAACACTGACGGAGATCTTTAAACAATAGGAAAAAAAAAGGAAAAAAAAAATTTTTTTTTATATATATATATGTATATTTTTAACATAATAAAGCTTTACATGTCAAGAAATTATGACTGTGTGTCCCCATATTTGCATAATTGATCATTTAACCACATAAATGTAAATTTCACAGCATATTTAGTCGAAATAACGGATAAACACTCTTCTGTATTGTTTAGTAATTTTCTGGATAATTTATTATTATTTATAATAAAAATTAAAGTAAATAAAAAAATATTAATTTTAATAATTATAAACAGTTAAACGCAGACGCAGGTAATTCACACATCTCTCTCTCGATAGGCAAATTCATTGTTGCATTTACACGGCTTTAACCAGCAGATGTCCTCAGCATGCTATGTTTCGAGTGAATAGCTAGCGTAATCGAGCTAATGTGAATTTAGCTGACTAAATCAATGTAGTGGAATAAAAACAACACCGAGTCATTTTCACTGCAACTTCAAAGCAAGACAATGTTGTCGAATCTAGCGCTCGATACCTGAGGTAATTTTATTTTTGCTAGCCTGGCATAATGATCTCATCGTTAATACTTCTCACCATTTATTCCGAGGGTATGACCGACTGGCTTCCATATATCCTTTTTTTTTTTTTTTTTTTTTTAAGTATCCTTGAAAAGAGGGGTTTGACTTGTCAAACAGCGGTGGCTTTTTCTGGACCTCTGCGATTAACTTCTCCGCAATGTCGCCCGCCATTTTAAATGGGCGAACCCTTAAATTAGAATGGATTCTGATTGGCTGTCAGTGTTTAATCGTTCTACAGCTGGAAAAAAATAGTTCTTAAAGTGATCCCAACAATCTATATCGTTATCATTATAGCTGTGGTGTGGACAGTGCTATTCTTTTATATTTAGAACTATATCTTTATAGTTATCATTCTTGGTCTGAAAGGGCCTTAACTATTCGATTTTAACCCTTCCAGTCAAACATCAATGGCAGCTTTAACCTGTCAATCCGCTTCACGTCGAATGGTTCTTTGCCTCCACGTTGTGCATTAAAATCATTTAAAGCACAGCTAACTGTGGATTATCCTTTATATATCCAAGTTACTTTTCCATACTTGGAAGAAAAAAAAAAATCTTTAAAAAAAGAACTATTCCTTGTTTGAAGAGGTCAGGAAAAATTTGGCAGTTGAACTTAAAATGACTTGGTGAATCTGACTGCTGTCACAGTTGTCACATTTTATCGTATCTGTGGTTGTTTTCATTATATTTTATCTTTTCATAGATATTTTATGTTTCCACATGCCCTCTAAGAAGTCAGCTACAATATTAGTTCTGTGGTCTTTTTGAAGACGCTGTCACTAAATTGTTGCCATCTGTCACAATAACACCACAGAACTATGGAAAAAATGATTTGGGGGAAAAAAAAATTAACATTATGGAAGAAAAAATGTCAAATGTAGAGCAGCAGCCATCTTTCCAAAAGTTTACTTGTGGACATTTTCTCAGAAAGTATATAATCACTCTTAGATGTTGATCATGTTGTCCTTCTGTCATACACGTTTTCAACATTTGCATTTCATTATGGTCTGCTTGAGTCTTCTGCACCAAAGCAGTGATGGTGTTGACAGCCAGTGAGTCTAAACCCGCTACTGTGACAATGTGCAAAGTCCATTTTCTTTGAGCTTCGCTAACACTCTTTCATGCACGCGTTGGCTCAAATGTTAGCGGCTCATAATCTTTTTCATGAATGAACTGCGTTCACAGACTTTGGAACTACAAACGGTACATAATTTAGGCTTTTTTTAGACCTTTTGTGGTGGAATCACAGCCTCAAATCTTGACATTCTATGAATATATCACGTTATGCTTCCTCTCGCCTAACGGAGGTGTTGACGGCTTCATCATATTAGAATTCACCATAGGATGTTTTTTATGAAACGGTTCTTTAAGTATACTATTTAAGACGCCTTGCCGCAACATCCTACAGCGGTGCACTGGGTAAATATCCGGGGAGGAACTAGCCAAGGACAAGGAAGCTTTGAATCAAACCAAGTGGCTCCGTCTGTCTATTGAGACAGCAAACATATACACGTATGGTAAATATACTGTACATCACTCTTACCAGCACTGGTGCCCACTCCGCTGCTGAGGTCTGGACCCATAAGGCCACCTGAGGATAGGACAGAGAAGACATTAAACAAGACTGACACTCAAAACACATACGCCACGCCTGACTGCCGCCTCTTTCCTGCGGCCAGACGGACCATTCGACATTCGAGCGTTCACTAAGATGCATGCATGAAAGCCAGCATGAAAAAAAAATCCCGTCTGTAAGTCTATCCGAACCCACAAACCCCTGTTCGGCCCTATGGAGAAGATGTCACCGTCCAAGAAAAACCTTTGAAAAGTCTGCGCGGTTTCAGACGTCGTGATCCATGCCAAGACTCATATTTAGTTTTGCTCCTGTAATACGAAGCAAATTGTTCCAGGAGGGCCAAGGATAATGACAGGACAGACACTGCGGTCAGAAGGACTCTGACCAGAGCACAAAATAGATCTTTTTAGACAATAATAACAAGCCCACAGAAGGATTACACTTCCCACACGTACGCCACCACAGACTGTCTTTTTCTACCACTTTGTTCATTTTTCTTCCCATTGCTTCCTCTTTTTCTTATATATACATTCTAAACACACATATCTGGATGTTTCTTTTGGCCCTGTGGACCTTTAGAAATTAAACTTCCTTAAGACTTTTCACACTGTCACACTTGTCTACTAACACTATCTAATGGCACATATACATGCAACACAGGAGAATTCTGACAGGTTTTTTGTGCAAATGTCATTTCCACACATCAAATCAGTCTGTGGTGGAAATGACGGTGGTTGAAATGATATTTTAAACATTTTTGGAATATATTCCTATATTTCTATATATCTAAAGCATATTATAGCTTCTGTTTCATTGCTGCATTCAATTAATGTAAATACATACGAGTAAAAAAAAAATATATATATATATATATATATATATATATAATATAGATTATTATAGTAACATAAGTTTAACATAATTTAACTAATTCATTAAATTACATTTTGAGTTTTATAGTTTACTAATTTTTAATTTAAAAATAAAATATTTAAAACTACATAAATATACAAATATATACAGATATATTAGTGCTGTTGAATCGATTAATCGCGATTAATTGCATACATACACACACTAATACATACATTTATGTTAGATGCAATTAATCGTGATTAATTGATCTGACAGCACTAATGTGTGTATATATATATATATATATATATATATATATATATATATATATATATATATATATATACACACATATATTAATTTACAAATATAAATAAATATAACCAATAAAGAAATATATATAATATTAGTGCTGTCGAATCGATTAGTCACGATTAATCACACACACACACTTTTGTTAGATGCAATTGATCACGATTAATCGATTTGACAGCACTAATATATATATATATATATATATATATATATATATATATATATATATATATATATTACAAATATAACCAAAAAAGAAATATAAACATGCAAAATATTTTTCAACGTTTTTCATTATTTTTTAATTTAATAAAATATTTTTTGATGGATTTTCACATTTTCAGATTGACAGTCTGAGTCTGGTCAAACAAATCATTCTCTTTTATGTAAAAGATGGAGGCATGGTAACATTCATATAACAAAAATAAAGTCTAAAATCTGTATGTTTTCATAATAATCAATCCTTGCGACAGTTGAAGAAACACCCATACACATGTGCTCAGAGTACGGATAATGTGTTTTGATAAATCCTAAACTGACCAAACTTCCTCTCGATGAAACCTAGACCACAAACGCAGACTTTTCAAAAGGCAGAACAGGAGTTAAAAGGAAAATATGGTCATCTTTATTTGCCCGTTGAAAACCGGGAGTTCCTTTACAAGCAGCCAAAAACTCCCATTGAGACAGACACTTTTTTTCGGCTCTGGGACAACCTCAGGAGTTCTGCGGAGTACACAGTGTTTATATTATAGGCCCGGCCCGGCACAGCTGAGTATGGCTGAAAGAAATATTTGAGCGTATGTAATGATCTGTATGTGGTGTTTGAATACATGCGAGGCGTGTTTTCATAGCCTCGGTGGAGCTGTTGGTGGTCCTCAGCAGAGCTGCTCTCTAATGATGTCAGTAAAGTGTGTAAATGAACATTATTTGAAACTGATCCGGAGTCCCTGGCAAAGTGGAGAGCCTGGTCAGGGGTCGGTACCTGTGTTGCCTGCACTCGGGGGCCGGTGGGTCACTCCAGGGGACATGCTGTTCCTCTGGAGGGAAGGGTGGGCCAGTGGCAGCAGGTTGGGGTTGCCCAGGGACGCTCCTGGATGGCTGTAGATCAGGCTGTTGGGGTTGCTCACAGGGATTGAGATGGGCATGTCGTAATTAGACTGGGGGATGGCCTATAAACCAAAATGCATGAAAATCATTCAGTCTTGTAAAATGTTTACATTCACAAAGCTGAAAAATGTACTGTGTCAAAGTGAATTATCAGTCAGGTTGATTAATCTGCTAATAATTTGGCTGTTTTAAGATTCCAAATTGGTCGGCCACCAGTTCTGCACTTACACACAGTCTCTGCCTGCTGATCATCAGGTCAATGTCCTCGTTGATTTTGCGATATTTGTCCTCAGATTCTGGGCTGTGGCCTGAATCTTCAGCATCAATATCAGGACTGTCACAGCCGTTTAGACCCTTCTTCCTCAGAGTCTGAAACAAATACACAAACATGATTAAACGCTACAGTCAAAATGTGAAGATATATATAAAGTGTGTGAGTGTGTGTCTGTATATATATGTGTCTTGTATTCAACCCTGAATATCACTTAATGAATATGGAGCATTTTCCTGTTTGACCACACGAGGGCTACATTTGAAAACAAATCAAGCTTTTCCTGCTTGTGAAACATGAGCCTTTGATTCCTCTGAAGAGCTTAATCCTTTCATCTGAAGCCTCTGAGAGTCTAGTTTGAGCAACCTTTGACTTAAAATGGAATAAAACTGTACAGTAATCACTTTGCTGTCATTAGCGGTGCTTGTTAAGCAAAACAACACTATTAATATTACTCATACCAGAAGATGAATGTTTGATTTCAGGTTTAAGTGTTTCCCATGTCAGAATAAGACACTTCCAGAGTGTTTCGTCTCCATTTTTGTGAGTTAAATTCAGGGGAAAAGCTAATCTCAAGTGACATTGAGCTATGCGGCTTTGCTTATCTTTCTGCTGGGTCTCT
The DNA here is from genome assembly GCA_037101425.1 of Elopichthys bambusa. Lineage (NCBI taxonomy): Eukaryota > Metazoa > Chordata > Actinopteri > Cypriniformes > Xenocyprididae > Elopichthys > Elopichthys bambusa. The sequence goes on from CM074433.1 coordinate 42,690,491, forward strand.
GCGCTTCGCTCGCCGGCAAGCGGCCACATCGCTGGACCACAGCAATTCCACTCATTCAAGACATCTCCACCTGTCAGGGCGTTTGCACCTGTCCAACAAATCTCCTCAGCTCAAGAGGAGGGGGAGGGTCCGGGGCCACAGCCAATCACAGCCTCAAACCCCAGGGATGGCCGTAGAAGGCTATTTTTTGCCCCAGTACCACCCAGCAGCATCCCAGCAACCCTACACCAGCCATCTGTGGGTCGCTGACACCTCCAGCTCACAGCCCGACCCAGCTCGGTGCTTTTAGCAGCACGGCTGGATCCCAAAGCCTGACATCAGCAGACTAAACATTCAGACCGGCACGAACCGCTCCAGACCAACAGGGGGAGGGTCGTGATCAGCAGAGCATTCCTGTTTAGTTCATTACACACCAGAGACAGGACAACGACAAGAGCGTGACAGAACTTTAATATCTCAATTATTTCTTCTAGACAGCATGAATAACAAGTGAAGATATTTGCTTAAAATAGTTGTTCACCCACCAAAAAAAAAAAAAAAAAAAAAAAATGTACTCCCCCTCATGTCACAGAAGAAGAGATTTTGAAGAACACAGCATTGGTCCCTGATGACTTTCAGTGTTATTTATTTATTATTACACTGTAAAAAATTATTTTCATGATTTGTTATCTCAACTTATTTTATTTTGTCAAATCAACCTAGATAATTAATGTGGTTCAGATAACATAATATTTTGAGTTTCTATTTGTTAAACCAATCTCCTTTATTGTATTAATTCAAATTTTTAATTTTAATGAACTCTAAATTTTAAGGCAACCAGGTAACTTACTTTTTTAAAGTTTAATCAACAATAATTTTTTTTACAGTGTATAAATATGCGATTTTTATTAATATTTTGAATTAGCTTTTATTTAGAGTTAATTTTTTTTTTTTTTTTTAGTAATTTTGTTGTGTTTTTGACCGTTTTTTTTTTTTTATATATTTCAATTTAGGTTTAATTTACTTTTCAGTTCTAGTTCAGTTTTATGTTTTATTTAGTAATTCAGTTAGTAATTTTAGTGGTTAAACAAACTTATTTCAGTTAGTTGCCAGAGCAACATTTCTAATTTTCGTTTAGTTCAGGATATTATATATTATTTTAGCTTTATTTCAATTAACTGATAATAACCATGGTATGGACAAAAAAAACCAAAAAAAAAAAAAAAACACTGAGGCATCAGTTAAGTTTGGAACAACCAAGTAAATGATGACAGAATTGTCATTTTGGGGGAACTATCCCTTTAAGTTGGATATTTAACCTTGGAAAAAGACCTTGTGTTATGTCACATCTCAATATAAATTCATATATTTTCCATCAATTTCTCCCAAGACCAAATTATCTGGCATATGCCATCCAGATTCATTTTATATCTCTATATTCCTATGCATATTTTAACTTCTATAAAGAATGTTAGGAGAAAGTTCAAACATGGTCTAAGTATTTAAACCCATAAACTTGCATTTTGTTGTTACGAAATGCCCAGGTGAGATTCATGACACAATTAAAGTTGCATCCCTTTGCCAAAAAAAAAAAAAAAGAGTCTAATTTATCCATTTAAATTTTTGCAAAGGTCTTATAAGTAGTTAATTGATTCTTAGACCCAAAATGCTTGCATTTTGTTGCATTTCAAAATGTTTCTGGCTGTAAATAAAACATCTCCTGCGCTCTGAGAGCAACCTCTGAGCACTTTTTACAGTACAACAATCAGAATGATGTCTCCTGCCTTTTTAAAAGTTTGTTGATTACTTTACTTCAAATAAAGTAAAAGAAAAATGAATTCAGCAAGTTGAAGTGTGCCGTCATGAGGACGGAGAGGAGAAGAAAGGAGAGGAGAAACACAGCCATCAGCGCCTCCTTCTGCTCCTAGTCTTCTCAACTCTATGGAGACTTGCTCCTAATTAAACCAGCGCTGCATCCCTCTCCCACACGGCAAAGACAGCCCCAGTCTGTCCGCATGTAGACATGGCGTCCTATATAGCGTGCTAGCCGGTAACCTTCAGCGGAGAAACCATGTTGTACGTGCAGTAGCAGGTGGTAACATGTGGAGACAGCTGACCAATGCCGTTTGCTGGCCAGCAGCTGACGGACTGAGTGCGTCACGTCACCTTGTACCCTTGTTCTGGGTCCACATGGGTGGTCTCCCCTCACCTCAAACCAGGCTCATTACAATCCACTGTGTCAGGAGACACTTTAAACAAGGGCAAAGTCTGAGAAATGGGAGTCAAACGGCACACACCAAACCCAGAGGAAAATTATATTACTCATAGGTTGCTCAATCACAACTCGGGAGACTTCATGGAGTTCTCATTCACATTTCCTCTCAGCTTTGTTGATGTTTCTCCTCAAATACATAAGGAGAAATAAAAATTAGACAATTGCTGACATTATATTGTTGACAATGATTGCATTTCTCATTGGTTGCTCTTTTATAGCTCAAGAGACTTATTGGAGTTGTTTCAAGTAAGTATCAACATTGTCTCATAAAATGTTATAGGATATATTAAAATATAAACAAATAGAGTGTATTGTTCAGAGGTTGCTCCTTCATAAATCAGGAGACTATGGATTTCTCAATTATGTTTCATTTAAGCATCAGCTTCATCTCAGATGCATCTCCTCAAATGCCTAAAGAGAAATAATAATATTAAAAAAACTTGAGTTTATATCTCACAATTTGGAAACTTTTTTTCTCAGAACTGCAAGATAAAACTCACAGTTGTGAGTTGTAAAGTCAAAATTGCGTGATATAAAGTCAGAAATGCGACTTATAAAGTCAGAATTGTGCATTATAGACTTTATAGAGTTATAGACTTTATATCTTGTTTATAACTTTATAATACGCAATTCTGACTTTATAACTCGCAATTGTGAGATAAAAAGTCACAATTACCTTTTTTATTTTTTTTTTATTTAGTGGTGGAACCAATCTTCCATAAGTATAAGATGTTTCTTTAAAAATTCTTAAGGAGAAATAAATATAGAAACGAATGAGATTTGTTAAAATACAGTAAGAGAGCTGAACGACATGAAAAGCAGGAAAATCTCTAGCCACGTTGCTGTCTAGGAGAAACAATCGAAACATTGAAGAGGCCTCATGTGTGACTTGTCTTCCCTTTAAGGAACACACACACACACACACACACACACACACACACACACACCAAGGTGGCACTGCATTTTGCCCGTCTACATAAACACAGACCACATCCAAGACGCCCAGAAAAAAAGCAATCAAACTGAGAGCATGTGACCACAAAAAGGCAGCTCGGTTCAAGGAATTGTCGTCTTATTGTCTCGTGTGTCGGTAGGGATAATCAACTAAGAACTTATTCCACCTCTTCAGATGTGCACGTGTACGTGTGTCATGTTTGCCTGCATGGAAAGTTGTTGATTTACGCAGTGAGTCACAAACTGGCAGCACAAAACTATGAAAAGACAAGTGCAGCAGCAGTTATTGTAACAGAAAAGCATGTTAAAAGAGAAAGGAAATGGCAAATTATCAGTCCGAATGTCACAGAAAGGACCTAAATAAGAGTCGATTTGTGTTGCCTAAACACTGGTAGATCAAGCTTGGTTTATCAAAAGCAGATGGATCTGGGTGGAAAACGAAAGCCATACTGATTCCGACCGTAAAAGAGGCAGAATCCTATTAGAGATGTACGGGTGAGCAATCAGGGACGCCCCCGTTCCTGCGGCAGGTCGCATGGCCAATGCGTGGCACAGTCTGGCCTTCCTCCAGGGCTCTTTCCACCAGCTGCTCTGACCACAGCAGCTGGGCAACGTTTAGAAAATGCCACACTGGGGACTTCTGGGTAATTTACCTCCTTTGATGCTCTCAGTACCCTATAATAACGAATCAAAGGCCCTCTCTTTTACTGCCACGAGTTGAGCGCCGTGTGTTTGGTATTAAACGCACTCGAGAGCATAATTACGACAGTAACCGGCCCAATGGATATCCAATCCAACCGCAAGGAAGCGGAAGAGTGTCCCGAAACCAAGTTGGGCTCGAAAAAAAGTGAACGTCCTTATGCTCCCTGGTGTTCTTGGGTGGCTTCGGAAATGACACCTCCTGGTTTTGCAGCTGACACGATGCAAGAATTCCTCACCAGGATCATTCCTAAGATAATCGAGCCAAAGCAGGCCCACATTTATGAATTTTTAAGGGGTGGTTGATTATGATTTCACTTTTTTAACTTTAGTTAGTCTGTAATGTTGCTGTTAGAGCATAACATCTGCAAAGTTACGACACTCAACGTTCAGTGCAAAGGGAGATATTTTCTTTTAAAAAATTTGCTGTTTAAGGACTACAGCAAACAGCTGGTAGGGACTACAACGAGCTTCTTTCCAGGTTGGTGACATCACTAACCCTAAAATTTACATAAACCCCGCCCCCGAGAATACAACCATTCAGAAACGTCCAGTTGCATTCTAAAAATTGTAAGTTCTTCCTGAGTCTCTCCATCAGTGTCCGACTCCGGTTTGAACAATGTAAGGCTGAACACTGTGACTGACAATCCTCATTTTGGCTGTGTGAGATTCTCCAGCTTTGTTGTTGTTGAGCAACTGAAGTGCGAGCTATGCCCTCTTCTGGAAAGAGGGCCGGGAGCAGCAGCTCATTTGCATTTAAAGGGACACACACAAAAACAGTGTTTTTGCTCACACCCAAATAGGAGCAAATTTGACAAGCTATAATAAATTATCTGTGGGGAATTTTGAGCTGAAACTCACATTGAGTCCCATATTCTGGGGACACCAGAGATTTATATTACATCTTTTAAAAGGGGCATTATAGGTCCCCTTTAAAGAATTCCCTCTTGGGCCTTTCTGTACATAATCACACATTATCAGACACAAGCATGTCATTACTTTACATTTGTTGTCATGTGACCATTCAGCAGTCTAGCACTGTCCTTGTTTTTCCATTGCCACATCTATAGAGGACAGTATGGTTATTCATGTTAAATTATGACTGATCAAGCCCTTTAGAACACAAAGCCCTTTACTGTAGCCCAATAATGGGCTCTTGTGAGCCCCAATCATTCACAGTCACCAGACTGAACTGTCTATTCTGCCACAATAACGGACCTGACTTGCCACGGCATCTACGATCAGTTGCAACACTAAAGAGAAATAAAGCGTTCCTCCCTCACCATCAATTAACAGCTTTTGTCTTTTCAAACTCCTTATCAAGGGCAGTAAATCTGGAAATAGGCTTCAAAAACATTATTGTTGCCGGCTAACAATTAGCACTCTTAGAAAGAATAGAGTCCTGGTAAAAGCGAACTATTTTGTGCTGCGTTGGCTCGGCGTTGGGTCTTGGAAAACCTGACTCACGCAACAAGGTTCAGATTAATCGTGGAATGTAAAACCGCCCTCTGATGTCGTTCAATCGAGGATGAAGAAAACAGGGCAGTAAATACTGCGTTTCAAACTCTAAGCATGAGCGGATCAGAACAATGACCCAAATGTGGGCTGAGTTCACTGCACGCTCGAATTTCACACCGTGTTTTCAAGTTTACATAGCAGAACAGATGGCAGATATGAGCCGACTGAAACAGTCTGGGAAGTATAGAGGAGCATGCCACGAGAAGTCACGTAATCAAATGAACTCTTCATTTCCCCTTTTAAAAGTGTGAAAACGCCACCCTTACAAGTTTGATTTAAGCTTTAGTGAAGTACACAGCTGTCTCTGGTCAGTTTTTCTCAGAGAAAAAATCGAGTAGGGGGAAAAACAAGCGTGGTTGTCCTCTCCCTCTCTCTCTCTCCAGCACTCAAAGCCTATTCTTCTCCATTTTCCTTGGCACGACTGCCGGGCCGGAGCTATTTTTAGCTGTGCTGCTTTCTATTTTTAGTAAACTACCGGTTTTCAGGCATTTAATGGGGAAGGACCACATAAAAACACAAAGGGTTGGAATGGGGAGGAGGTCTGGCACACAAGTTGGGCGTCTGCTCCTTATTTCCAATGCTATGAGAACTTGAGCTGCTTTCTGCCCAGGACAGAGGACGGAAAAGGGGCAGCGGGGTAAAGAATGTGAAAGTCCTCCATCTTATAAATAACCACGAGTCTCAGGCCAAAAGCACAAAATACAACACGCTGTTACTAAGTGAAGCAGTATACTCATGTTAACCCGTTTGTGAAATAGGAGGGGTGAAGGAATGCAAAACAAAGACGTCTCTCTTTTGGTGAAATTCCTGAAGGGAAGAACTGAGTGTGGCACTGATTTCTCTTCAAAAGAAAAAAAAAACACTGTATATACACTGCCCGGCCAAAAAAGAAAAGGAATTAAATAGGCAAATGCTTAAGAGTCTATGATTGGATCATTATTGCAGTGATTATTATGTTTGACAACAGTTCTTCTAACCCTAATTGATAGAGTGTGTAGCTTTTCATTTCTTAAACAACCACATAGGAAGACGTATCATAGCCATATTCCAGGAAGACAATGTCAAGATTCATCAGGCTCAAATTGTGTAAGAATGGTTGGGAGGGAGAATGAAGAATCATTTTCACACATGAATTGGCACCTCTGAGTCTAGACCTTAAATTCAATGAAAGTCTTTGGAAGTGCTCTTGATGGAAATAAATGTTGTGATGTTATTTCCAACAAGAGGTGCATACATTTTTGGTCAAGATCTTGTATTGACAATGCAAGAGGTGAGCACTCTGAAAAGTCTTCTCCACCACATCCCAAAGACTTTCAATGAATTTAAGGTCTGGACTAATTCATGCGTGAAAATGATTGCTCCCTCCCAACCATTCTTTCACAATTGAACCTGATGAATCTTGACATTGTCATCCTGGAATATGGCCATGATGTGTCTTCCTACATGGTTTTTTAAGAAATGAAAAGCTACACACTCTATCAATTAGGATTAGAAGAACTGTTGCCAAACATATAACATTCTAGAAACATAATAATCACTGCAATAATGATCCAATCATAGACTCTTAAGCATTTGCCTATTTAGATCCATACAGGAACTTAATTTTTTTGGCCAGGCATATATACATATATACACATATATATTTAATCAAATTGTTGATCAGAAATGGTCTGTAATGGCAGTAAGCTCTAGTTCCTGACATCCTCTTGATGTTGTGACTGCAATGTGACAGTGTTAACACAGAGCAGTATAAGCCCCCCAAATCTGATTCAGGGATTTAATCTGTCAATCGTCATCAAGGTTCAACAGAAGATCAAGAGCCATCATGCGTGCATGCAAACAACAACTCTGAATACACCGGAGGACCATTGCTGCAGCAAACAATCACATCAACACACTTCTAATCATAAATTTAACAAAAGACGTAACAAAGTCAACACTAGACGCAGCTACGATTTTAGACAAACCTTTTCACATGGAGAACAGTGAGTGAACCGAGCATGCAAAAAAATTTAAAGTGCTTAAGAATGCATTGGCATGCAACTACATGAAGACAAATTATCTAAATTAGGAGAGTATAAAAACGTTTGAGGCAAATGTACCTGAAATGGAGCCAGCTTATAAAAGTAGGTTGACTATGTTTTCCTCGTTACATTTGAAATCATATCGACGTGCCAAGCGCTGGAGGCATGTTTTTTCAGAGGTTTGTGTGGGTGAAATTGGAGGAAGGGAAGGTTGTCACCTCCAGTGCCTTCCAGCACAAGACCAAACACAAGAGGTCAACTACCATACGCACAGAGCTTTGCTCAATCTCATTAGCCGGCCATGTAGTCATTAACAGCACGACCTTTGGAAATAATTAACATTTTCCTTCCTTGCGCCAATGGTCTCATTGACAATTCTCAGTAGAGAGGGAAATCTAAGGTGTGGGGTCTGGAAAACATGCGTTTCGGGGGGACGACATGGGGTTATAGTGCACGCTGTTCGTTTTTAGGATTAAAAGGAGCATTTTCAGATTACACTAATCAAGGAAATGGGATTATCCTGGCTCCTTACTGGCTTGGCAGGGTGTCCATGAGATTTGCCTCGTGGAGACGTGATGTTTCTTCCCTCATGAGGCAAGCCATGCTGTTTTCCCTCTCAGCCTCATAAAAAACCAGCAGAATCCCAGCTAAGTCTGACCCCAGGGCTTTGCTTGTAATGCATGTGTCAACGTTGCAAATGGCCTGTCGAACAGTGTTACACTAGACTGAACAGTCAAAGTATAATAATAGAGTTTGAATTTGCAGCTTGTTATGTGCAAGTGAAGTGAGTTGTGAAACAATAACCGGCTCATGCTCGAACGCACAGAGATAAAGGCATCCTTCACCGCAACTGAGCTATTACAAATGCCCCTTTCAGCATCTATACTGTTATTCCTCATCGTTACAGCGTGTTTTTCTTCATCCCTTACTTAGTAAGAGAAGAGTTTGTTTGTGTGGCACCACCAGGGCTCTACACAAATCAATCGGGTGTTTTTACTGCAAAAGGGACTTTTCCAGGGGAAATATTTTTCCCACTGCTCCCACTGGGAGCGCCATGGCCTTTCATGCATGTGGGGTGGGAACCTTCAAGTTCTCTCTTCCCAAAGTCAGGCTTGACAGGTGGTTTGGAAGAGCTGAGAGCAGTTTCACAGTTGCTCTTTGGTCTTTCAGTGATGATTTCAGCAGAAGACGCTGTGTGGACAAGGAAACCCTTACCTAGAGCAACCCCATGCTTGCCCCGTGACATTTTCAGATGGCTCACATGTCACAAAAGGTGGAGGTGATGTGCCAGCAAGATCTTAAGTCTCTGCGTACACCACCTGTCTTGAACGGTGGCACCTGCCGTGTCCTCCTAAACCTGTTGCGTAATGCAGTTCATGACGAGATACAGTAAAGTCCTCGTCCCTGTCCTTCAGCTCAGCCTGATCCGTTCTTACAGACCACAACGGCATGTGCCAAACATCTTTTGCAAGGACTTTCACAACATGTTCCCTAACAAATCACCACCAAACACGGGCCAGGTGTCAAGTTCTACAACTTGCTTACTCTACCGAAAATAACTGCCGGCCAAAAGCAGAACAAAGCTTCTTGATGCTTGATGATTAAAATGATGCTTGATGATTCCAATTTGGTAAAAACTTTGATTGGGATCTCTAAATTGTGCTTACTGCCAAGAGGAACTCACCTCCACGATGTCCGAATTCGTCCGACTCTCATGGGGCTCATTGTACTCAGTGTATTTAAGCAGAACTTTGTCCATGTCGGTGCTGGCGTACTGGAACAGTTTATTAGTGCTGTTGAAGATGATGAGGGCGATCTCACAGTCGCACAGAACGCTCAGCTCGTAGGCCTTTTTCATTAGTCCAAACTTCCTCTTTGTAAACGTAACCTGATAAACAAAAGAACAAGGAGAGGGTTACACTTGGATAGACTTGATACCTCTCGTTCAATGACAAAGACAAAACATTACTACTTTGGCAATGATATCATAATAGTTCACATCCTAGATAGACGGTTTGATGTCAGCCTTGTTGTAGTAAACATTTTAACTAGTTTATCCTACAAGACTTCCTCATCAGATTCAGCAGGCAATTAGATCTTTTCAGCAATTCAGTAATTAGCATTTCTGTCCAATCAATGCTTATAACTTTCAAACACTTACTACCCACAATTTGTGAGCTGATACAATAAAATATGAACTTAATTGTCTTGTACTTTGCAATTCATTTCATTAGCATTTGCATGACTTGCGTAGAAAGGCCCCATAAAAACGAAACTTATTGCTTGAGTGTACAGGGCGCCATCCGTCCAAAACCAAATTGTTTGACAGGGTACTCTGGTTAGAGAGCTATCAGAGCTCTACGTGCCATGCTAAATTTAGACTTGGGAGTTCAAGGTGAAATTCTGCCCAGCACGCTTCACAAATTGACAGCCCTTGGGTGGCAGGGTTCATAGGATTGCTTTGGCTAATGATGACCCAGCATCACCTAGGCACGCCGGCAGCATTGCACACATTCCATTTGGAAAGGACAATTTCCCAAAGACACCATTTAAACCCTCACAGAACAAACTCTCCATCTGTGTTGAGATGGCAATGAAATTTAGTGAGAAACAGCCGCACAAACCCAAAGAACTCTCTTGGGCATCTGCCTGAAATATTCAAACTCTGGATTATTAAATTCCGGCATCAAAACAAGATAGAAAGGAAATGTTATTGCTAAGAGTTGGCTCTTTGAAAGCTTATAGGAACCTTAATGGAATTCTCATTTATGTCTCATTTAAGTAGCAGATAATTCTCCTGAGGAAGAATGAATTAAGAAACAAATTAGACAACTGCTGACATACAGTAGTGTACTGCTCTTTTTTAATATCTCAAGAGTTATCTCAAGAGTCTCAATTATGTCTCAATGAAGTATCAATTTTCTCAAATGTTTCTCTTAAAATGAAATAAAAGATGATGGACACAAATTCTTAGAGCTCTCCCAATTCCCAAATATGTCTCATTTAAGTATCAACTTTAGTCTCATTTAGGCCCTGTTCACACCTGGTATTAAGATGCGTTTTGGTCGATTGGATCACAAGTGGACGACACTAAATACAGGTGTAAATGGAGTCTAAAACGTTTTGAGCTTGTCCACTTTCGACAACTTCCAGAGGTAGTCGAAAACACATTAGACCGGATTGCTTTCGTAGTGTAAATGCTCATGTGATCGAAAGTGTTCGAACAGCCACTAAAGACCACCTACACTCCACCTACTGACCTAATGCGTAAACATTATGGGAGGCGCGCGAGCCAGACATGATTTAAACTTTGACGGCTGAAGACCCAAGTTTGGTTTGAAGATAAAAACGTACCAAGTACAATGTTCTCTCACCATTCCTGATTTCTAATGGTTTACTTTGTCCATTAGATCGAAAGATCTGAAAAAACCCATTCATTTACCGGCCCATAGATTCTCCCCTCAAAGAAATCAGGACAGAAGTGGTTGAAATGGACAAAAGAGACGGATTAAAATACCAGGTGTAAACGGGAATGTGTCTCCCTCATCCACTTGTGATCGACCAAAACACATCTTAATACCAGGTGTAAACAGCGCCTTGGCTAGCATATGCCTTTTAACCAATGTATTGCTTTACAGTTTGAGCAAGAGTATTTGTCTGAAATGTTTCTCTTAAAATTCCTCAAGAGAAATAAAAATACCAAAAAGACACAAAGATAGACATAAAAAAACAATACATCTCAGATCATTTGACTAAACTGTAGAGGAGACATATGTGAGATTGCTGGGGTCATTTTCTATCAAATTTGAGAAGCAGGAGACTATTTGTTCTCCATTTATTCTAATTTCTGTCAAAGAGAGACATTTTAAAGAGATTTTAGACTTTCAACGTGCAAAAGACATGCATGTGAAGGCCCTAATCTACATGGTAATGCCAGTGTTTGTGTGTTGCTGATCCCTGTGCGTGAGTTCAGACGTCATGCGCCCTGTCACAAACAAACTCCAGCAGGGTGATCTTCTCACTCCTACCGCTCAGCACGCTGATGCTCTCACCTCCACATGATTTAGATTATGCTCTCTCACACACACATGCACATGCACCGGGAGCGACAGATGTCTTACACATGCTCACGGAGACGCCCCCACACACACATACGCACACAAAAAAAAACGCTCGCCTTTCACACACTGCATGCGTTCAGTTCCATGTTCAGCCTGTCTTTACCTTAGATGTCTGAGTCACAAAGACTTTTTTTTTTTTTTTTTTTACATTTTCCTACATGCTTTCTGATGCTAAACTGCACTAACCTTATATGAGTGAGCGTGCTGCCCTTGTAAAAAAAATCATGCAAGTTTATTTCGGAGAATCTGCTCCACCACCACAACACGGGAAAGGGTGGGCGTGGAGGGGGGCTAATCGTGCTACTGCACTGGGGGTCAGGAAGCACATTTCAGTGCATTTCCTGTCATAACAGGAAGGGTCCAATGGCTTCCCCTGCACAATGGCTTTGCCTCGGTTTCCGGCCCTGTGCTGGTCATTGAAGGGGGTGGAGACAGGTGGAGGGGGGGGGGACATAGATGACAGGCAACCATTTATCCTGCGCCCTGAGCTGTTGTCCACTTGAACACTAAAGCATTGTTCAGAGGCAAAGGACAACAAGTAAAGTAACAGGCTGAACACTTAACCTTTTTTCATTAAAGCACTCTACTGATAAAACCTCTGCGAAAAATAAACTATTTATTCAGTCATGGATACTCTCTTAAAAATAAAGGTTCTTGAATGGATGCTCTTCATCATAGAGTTCCTGAGTTGGCTAAAGTTCTTGATGTTACATTATATACTCTAAAAAGTAATTCAGGGGACTTGTTACCACAACTTTAAGAAGTTAAAAATTCTAATGTATTGTTTTAATTAAAACTTTTAAGTTGCAAACATTATTTTGTAGAGTTCTGTAGACATAATAATGTTGATCATTACATCAGCTTAATATCATCTGTAATTTAAACTCAAATTTCTGCGTTAATTGGCTTTTTTTGTTTGTTTTAAATTAGGTTGTAGTAACTTAATGAAATTGTCTTGATAACTTCGGAAATTAGGCAGTGGATTTCTAGTTCCCAGCATGCATGCATAAGGAGAATAAATGTTGAAATTGAGTGTTAATTTATTTGTTTTTAGTGAAGGGAAAGACCTGTTAGTGTTTAATGCTGTCATGTTTGACATTTAAAAGAGTTTCTGTAATGTTGAAGTTTTTGTGGTTAGTTACCATTATGCTGAAGAGTAGATAAATGAAGGTAAACACTACATTGACTCTATAAGCAATGACTGTGCTAATGCCAGTGACGAGTAATATCTTACTTGTTCCTTAAATATATATGTTAAATAAGTTATGCTAGCATGTGCTATGATAGCTGTTGATTTGAACTTAAATAGATAAGATTAGCTAACTGGTTCCAAGGCTACAACTCTGGTAGTTGGAGCGACTTTCTTTGAGTAATCAACTTAAAAATTTGTGTTTATGCTGTAAATTATTAGGTTCCTCTAACTTAGTGTAGCTTGTTGGTTGAACGTAAATTCACTCAAATTGAGCCAACACATTATTTTTTAGAGTGATCAGCGTTTTGGTTCTTGGATTTCCCAGAATTCATCACCTGTATTGAATTTCTGTATTGAATCTAACTGTCATTCCAATTCAAATACCAACTTGAGTTTAACTGAGTTCACACTGGCTGAAACCTGAAGACGTTGAGTTCAATTCTCAGGGATATGTGACGGTTATTATCTCATTAAAAGCTTGCGCTCTGGTGGTATGACCCGCAGCTATCCGTGTTAGCCATGAAATTGAATAGTTCCCGCTCCAAATCATGATTTCACATTTGGCCCTGTGCTACACTCTTAAAAATAAAGTTTCCAATAGGGGGTTTTTGTAACGATGCCATAGAAGAACCATTTTGGGTTCCCCAAAAAACCTTTCAGTGAATAGTTCTGAAACTCAACCATTTTTTTTTAGAATATTTTAATAATCTAAAGAACCTTTTTCCACTATAAAGAATCCTTTGTCCAATGGAAATGTTCCGTGGATGTTAAAGTTTCATGCTAATAAATAACCTTTATTTTTGTAGAGTTCAAGCCCAACTTTATATATGTTTAGGGGGTCAGGACAAATACAACAACAAAAAAAGAATACTAAAAACCTTACGACTTTCCAAATGAAATAAAGGATGTGAAATCAAAGTCACAACCCCTAAACCATCAGGACAGAGAAACGCTGGTTCAATCAGGAAGGTAAGAGGTTGATGTGCTTCATAAGTGTTGTCAGATGTGGCTACAGATCCTGCCTGTCTAATTGCCTGGGTGAGTAATAAGTTGGAACTGCTCATTGTGGTGAATGACACACCCGCTGGTGGAGGCACGGTTTCCTCTACTCCATTACAAACCTCAATTATTCAGACTCTCCACATCTTATCATCTAATGCAAGAGCAATGAATTTAATATTGCAATTAAAGAAGTATTAAAAATAGCAATTATGATGATTTAGGATAATTATATTTCACATTCACACACAAACACCCAACACACGTGGGCAAAACTACAGCAGCCAGTCCGAAGTGAGAATCCAGCTTGTGAGTGTCTTGTGACGCTGTCGTCAGAAGCTGCTGGCACTTCCTTAAGTGATGCATACTATCTGTGTGTGTGTGTGTGTGTGTGTGTGCGTGAAAGAGTATGCGCTAAAGATTTATTGCATTTCTGTGAAATGAGCACTCCATTCTTTCCTTCCAGATAACATCTCTTTTACCTGTCTGTTGCGTTCGTCCATTATCCGCGCAATCTGAATCTTTTTCCTCCCCATTATTTTGGCCTGGTATTCCTTCCTATTCCAAAAGTACTGTACACACTCGTCTTCCTTCCTCTCTCGCTCGCTCTCTCCGATCCTCAATGCAGTCTTTCCTCTTTTCTTGTTCCTCTTATTTCAAAGACTCCGGCATCCGTTCCTGAGCAGACAAGACAAAGAAAGAGATACAGATTTAATCAGACAGACGTTGATATCTCTCCATGCTCAACTGTGGGAAGAAACGGAGCATTTTGGTTAACAGCGTACAAAATCAGGACTTTCTGGAAAACGCGACTGATTTATAAACATGTTTCACACTGAGAAAAAAAACAGTGCTTTAAACCCTTTTGCTTTAAAATAGTAAATCAGTATATATATACACACACACACATATATATATATATATATATATATATATATATATATATATATAACCAGGATTTTCCCTGTAGCATTTTGAGCAGGTTCCAACTAACTTAAACACCTGTGATTGGCCATTGTGTTCACACGCTCAACAGATATGTCTGTGACAAATAGACATTGACACTCTTCAAATGCATGCCTTCAAACGCTCCCATGTGTATCTGTATAAGCGCTCAGTGAAGAGCGTCATCGATGACTGTTTACAACATGTTTTTGTAGTGTTGATCATTGTAGCCAATCACAGACATATCTGATGAACACGTGAATACAATGCCCAATCAAAGGTGTTTACAAATCTGCTCAACAGCACTCAAATGCTATAGCGAAAAGCTGGTATAGTCACATTTTTAAAATTTCAGTAGAGACTACCAAAGCCGATAAATTTGACAACACACACATATACATATATATATATATATATATATATATATATATATATATATATATATATATATATATATATATATATATATATATATATATATATATATCACACACACACTATATTGCTAAAAGTTTTGGGACGCCTGCCTTTACGTGCACATGAACTTTAATGACATCCCATTCTTAATCGGTAGGGTTTGATATGGAGTTGGCCAACCCTTTGTAGCTAAAACAGCTTCAACTCTTCTGGGAAGGCTTTCCACAAGGTTTAGGAGTGTGTTTATGGGAATTTTTGACCATTCTTCTAGAAGCGCATTTGTGAGGTCAGGCAGTGATATTAGACGAGAAGGCCTGGCTCGCCGTCTCCGCTCTAATTCATCCCAAAGCTGTTCTATCGGGTTGAGGTCAGGACTCTGTGCAGGCCAGTCAAGTTCCTCCACACCAGACTCGCTCATCCATGTCTTTATGGACCTTGCTTTGTGCACTGGTGAGCAGTCACGTTGGAACAGGAAGGGGCCATCCCCAAACTGTTCCCACAAAGTTGGGAGCATGAAATTGTCCAAAATGTCTTGGTATGCTGAAGCATTAAGAGTTCCTTTTATTGGAACTAAGGGGCCAAGCCCAACCCCTGAAAAACAACCCCACACCATAATCCCCCCTCCACCAAACTTGGCACAATGCAGTCAGCCAAGTACCGTTCTCCTGGCAACCGCCAAACCCAGACTCGTCCGTCGGATTGCCAGACAGAGAAGCATGATTCGTCACTCCAGAAAACACGTCTCCACTGCTCTAGAGTCCAGTGGTGGCATGCTTTACACCACTGCATCCGGCGCTTTGCATTGCACTTGGTGATGTAAGGCTTGGATGCAGCTGCTCAGCCATGGAAACCCATTCCATGAAGCTCTCTACGCACTGTTCTTGAGCTAATCTGAAGACCACACGACATGATTTTATACACCTGTGGCCATGGAAGTGATTTGAACACCTGAATTCAATGATTTGGAGGGGTGTCCCAATACTTTTGGCAATATAGTGTGTATATATATATATATATATATATATATATGGAATTAAGTTTATTTGGCATATTGTTTTGTCACATTGTTTTAAGTAAACATTTAATGATGTTTTGCTTTTATGCAAATAAAATATAATAGTTGATTTTATAAGTAACTACATATTCTGAAAATTTTTTGGCAAATGTAAGTATATATATCCAAAACTTGCTGCCATATTTAAATAATAAAATATAAAAATATAGAAATATGTACTTAAGTAATAAAAATGTTTTAGACAGTAAGATTTGTTTTTTCATACACCATTGGCATATAGTTTTTATATATTGTTTTAAACAAATGAGTGATGTTTATGCTTAAATATAAATTGAAAATAATTAATTGAAACAATTTGTTGAGAATTTTCACATTTAGTTGATTTTTTAAAAAGTAACTACATCTTCACATTTTATGGAAAAAATTAAATAAATTTGAGTCAAGTTAGCATGTGCAAAACTCGCTGTCATAATGACAGAGAAAGTAGGTAGTTCCCATGGTGTTGCTATGTGGTTTCTCGGGTGTTCTGGGTTGTTCCTAGGTGGTTTAGTCAATAAAAATATTCCGGTCCCTTAGAAAAGTGTAAGTGCAATATTAAGTATGAGCATCTGCAATAGTTTAGGAAGCACTGTTACCTACAATGAGCCCTACAATGTCCCCAGAGAGCACAAGCACTTGGTTGAAGACCATAGCAACTTGTACAAGAGGAAATAAAACTCAAGGGCAACCCACAATGCAAATGAGAGAAAGCAGCGAGCTTTGGGGAGGAGAGATGAAACGTTCACACTCACAACAAGAGGGAGGGAAAACACGCGGCCAGCATAGAAACTGAAAATTGGCAGCAGAAATCTTCCAGGGTCAACTGCTTCTTTTCACTTAAACATGGTCAACAACTTGGCAATGCATGCATCAAGATGTGACATTTTGATTACGCTTCAAGTCAGCTGATAAAAGCCAGAGAGATGTTAAGGATTTATAAAGGAGGGATGGAAAAAGCAGATGATACATCAGAAGAGAAAGTTACAGGAATGTTGTGACAGCTTTTCATTTGAATTTGAAAAGCATACCAAACGATAAAAGCCTCGGCAAGCTCCGCTCGGACAGAGAGTGTGCCAATAAAAATGGAAACTTACGGTAAATTCAAGACAGCGAGATCAAATACTGAGTGTCTTTTGGCATAGGTAAAAACTGCATTCAAAGTCCCATAAAACACTATTTCATATTGACTTTTAATGTGTAAAAACACCATTCTACTCAAGATCTACATGTACCTTAGCTTACAGCCTGATGGATGGTCACCCAGTGAGCAACACCTTACGTAACTTTAAGCTGTTCAGGACATGTAATCCATTAAACCCAGACTCAAAGAGTTCCCTTTAGCCACTGGGCCGATGATGTCCAACTCACTCATCTCCAATAACTGATCAGTCTGCTTATGTGTAGCGGTTTCATTTTAGGATTAGCATACATGCTGTGTGTCTTGTTTGACTAAAGTCATTTATGCAGTTAAGCAGTCATATTTGTGCAAAGAATCAATCACAATCAAGTATCCAAATTATTCTTATATTATGGCCAATAACCAGATTTGTAAACTACAGGTAAAATTCTTTAAAAAGATTATAAGGAGTTGACTGGGAGTTTAATACAAATAAATAATAATAAAGAGTTGAATATAAATAAATAAAACAAAATAGAATAAATAAAATAAATTAAATTAAAATAGTTTTATTACATAAAGTAAAGAAATATATATAATAAAATCTAATATAATATAAATAAAATAAATTCAATTTAAATAGTTTTATTACATAATATATTATGTATTAAAAATATAATATTCTAGTATTATAAAACATAATATTATTATATAATATTATTATAAAAAATTTAAATTAAAATATTAAATATTTCTAACATAATCTGCTTCCAATATCAGATCAATGGCAATAATTCATCAAATTTAATAAAAAATATAAATAAAAATAAATAAATAAAAAATTAAATTAAATTAAAAAAAAAAAATCAATAGTCCTCACATAATCTGCTTTTAATATCAGGTCAATGGCAATAATAAATCAGAGGATAGTAATATTTACAAAAAAAAAAAAAATTAAATAATATTAATATTTTTTAGGAAAATTTCAAAAAAAAAAAAAAAAAAAAAAAAAAGGTAAAATAAAATAAATAGTCCTAACAACCTGCTTTAAATATCAGACCAACGCTAAAAATTAACCAATAATTAAGAAGCTAACACTAGAAAATATTAAAATAAAATAAAACATATTCTGATTCCAATATCAGACCAAAGGCATGAGTTTTTAAAGAGGGAATTGCCAGATAAACATAGTAAAATTGTGAACACGCACTCTGCAAAAAACCCCACAGGAACTGGACATGTCGAGGCAAAATGGCTTCGAGGTCAGAGATGCTAGTGTGTTTACCCATGTGACGGAAAGATAAAGACAGAGAGAGAGACAGGCGTGGGAGGAGCTGCTGTGTTACTTGAGTAGGAGGGAGGGCGGCCCAGTGCCAAGAAGCCAGGAGCAGGGATCTCCAGAGAGTAATGTGCAACATTAAGTCACTTTGTTAATCTGCCTCTCTGCTTCTCCCGAGGGCACCAGGAGAGGACAGATATCTTCTCGTCCTGTGAAGAGCGGCATGGTGCCACCGAAATAAAACAGCGCTGAGATAACACCTAGATATGACTGAGACAGTCTCCTGAGGGGCCATTAGACCCAGGACAACTTCCAGAGAAGGGCAGAAAGGCCTCCTAGCAAACCCTTTGCAAATTAGCTGTGGTAAAAGGGCAACCTGAAGGGGAATGTCATTCATGCCTACATAAGTACATTTTGACATGCAACTGTACAATCAATGAAAATGTGTCTAAAAATACGCCTCAGAGCATCAGATTAGCGGTTAGCGCACATGCTCACCACAATGCATCGCAAACCTCACAGACAGCGCAAATTAAATCGCCATTTTACAATAATTTCATCACAATTATACCAATAAGCAAGATTTTCTGAAGAAAAAGTGACTGGTGCTTGCACATTCGTAACTCACTTTCACAATGCTAATGTGTTTTTAGCATGTTGCTAAGTGTTCTAGGTAATACTTTAATACTTTTAAAGTTTCCATGATATTCTGATCCCTAAAGGCCTGTTCACACCAAGTACGATAACTATAACGTTAACTACAACGTTTTAGAGAATGAGAATAGGAAAGTCCACAACTAAAACGAGAACAACACAGAGGAACATTTACTGGAATCCCAATTTTTTTTTTTTTTCCAGCTAATGAATGATAAAAACATTAACAGCCAATCAGAATCCATCTTGATTTAAAGAGCTTGAAGCATTTAGCAGATGACAGATATCTGATATAGATATCGTTCTTGGTGTGAATGGGCCTTAAATATGGCTCATATGAATTTCTATTCGAAAAGGCAATAGCACTCCTCTCCTAATGAAGTTGCATGATTTGAGGTACAGCAATGTTTGCAAACAGTGTGAAATAAGCTTAAAGTATAGTTGTTAGGTGATCTCAAAAGTATGAGCAATAAGAACAGTGAAGACACCGCTAATAAAGACATCAAAAAGACAGAAATAAACAAAAGAAAATCCCCAAACTAGCATTTTTAAGGCAGCCTCTGGCATAACTTGGCTAATGTCAGTTAACACAATTGAGATTGGAGCCTGTACAACTTCATTATCACCATCTTTCAGGGCATCTGAAACACTGAAGATGTGCCAGGCAGCAGAGGAACTTGTCGGAGCATGTTGAAGCACATCCTTAGAGCTCTTGGCAGACCCCCAGAGGTGTCAGACAGCTGACTCTGACTCGAAGGAGGAAGCAACTCTTTGCAAACAACACCCAGCAGCTTGCACAAATGGACATAATGACAGGAAGTTTTTTTTCACAGACTACCTCATAAGGAAGTGACATCAGTGATTAGAAACAATACAAGATGCCTCTTCCCATAAACCTTTTACTAATGCAGAAAATGGAAACAAACATCATTGTTCTGAAGTGACTGATGAGGTTTGCAAGTTATACCAATCCCTTTCAGTGTTTGATAGCAAGCCACCACAAAAATCCTCTTATATATCACCTTTCAAAATCATAATATGTTACACAGCAATTGTAATATATGGAAATATATATATGGAAGTCCATCAACTGTTTGGTTACCCATATTCTTCAAAATATCTTCTTTTGTGTTCAGCAGAAGAAAGAAATTCATACAGGTTTGGAACAACTTGAGGGTGAGTAAATGATGACAATTTTCATTTTTAGGTGAACTATCCCTTTAAGGTTAGGGGTTTATTCAAGTATGAGCAATAGTAATAGTGATATTTGCTTTAGCAAACACTGCCAATCAACCAACCTCATCCCTCAACAACCCAGCGGCCTTCAAAACATGCTCAAAATGTTCAAGAACATGCGTTCTGCCAGCTTTCCCCCCAGCTGTATCTCATGGAGAGGACTCCAGCATCTCTTTGGTGTCTATCAAGGGAGCCCACTATGGCTCAGAGCAGTGGCCGCCAAGAGACTGTATCAATCAGTGCCGGAATGGGGACAAGTCACTCTCCACCCCACCCTTACGACTCGCCTCAAAACTTCCCAAGGACAAAGAGGAGACAGCGTCTGTCTTTCTCAATGAGAGCACACGAGCTGTGGAGGTTAGTCGTACCACGGAACGAGACCAGCTCCCAGACGCCCCTCTACATTCCCATATCCTGAACCCGCGGTTCCTCACGGAGCACTGTGCGTGAACAGCCGTGGGCCATGTGAATCCAGGATGATGCTGTCCGCTTAGCGCGAGATTAGAGAGATCTGGCTTTGGCTCACATTACAGTGGTCTTGTATTACAAGTTTTCAGAAATTCTATGTTTAAATATGCTAATTAGGAAGTATCTAATTAAATATGCACTAATTTGAATAAACGTCCACCACAGAAATGTGAACATCAGAGCCAGGTTCAAAATTCTGGTTTCATTTTGTTCATATAGAGATTTTCTACAGATGAAATTTTGGATATCTTTTGTTGTCACTCCATAAATCAGAAAATACGGTCAACAGCCAGCATGATTTTAGGAATGAAATGTTAACTATATAAATATATAAAATGTTAAATATAGTGCTGTCAAATCGATTAATCGCATCTAACATAAAAGTTTGTATATAATATATGTGTGTGTGTGTGTATATATATATATATATTTATATTATTCACTATAGTTAAAAAAACTCACTATAACTCACTATAGTTGAGTTAAACTGTGTCAGAAAGAATTAATCTTAACACTTAAGCAAAACATGGTCAGGTCAAAGTATCTGAATAATTTTTGGTTCGACATTTTTATCAATTTTACTGGTAGTCCACTGTATGAAGATTTTTTGACTGTGTGTGTGTATATAATATATATATATATATATATATATATATATATATATACACACACACACACACACACACACACACACACACATATCTATAAAATGTCTAAAAGAAGATAATTAATGTGGTTCAGATAACATCATATTTTGAGTATCTGTTGATTAAACCAATCGCCTTCACTGTATTAACTCAATTTTTTAATTTCAATTAACTCAAAATTTTAAGGCAACCAGGTAACTTACTTTTTTTTTTAAGTTAAACCAACAATTTTTTTTACAGTGCAAAATGTCTTGCCTTAAAAACATAATAGATTTCGCAAAATGTGATAAGACAGAAAATATATATTGTGAATTAAGCACATATAAAGTGTTTAAAACATAAATCTCATACAATTATATTACATTTATGCTTAAAAAAAAAAAATATATATATATATATATATATATATATATATATACATATATATATATATATATATATATATATATATATATATATATATATATATATATATATATATATATATATATATATATATATATATATATTCGCTAATGGGGTAAAATAAACAAGTTTAGCCAAGCCTGGTGCTACACTTCCTTATATTGCCAAAATCAATGGAAAATCTCAAATTATGTCCCAGTTCTTTGGAGGACTTTCAGCGACCTAATTACAAAAGCTAAGCTAGCAGATACAATCAAGCTATTAGCAACAATTCGGTTAGTATTCTGGAAAATAACTATCAAAACTACGACAGCGAGAGCACAAGGCATTTTGACACTGTGTTCATAGTTGGGTGCGCATTTGCATGGCTTCCTTTTGCTGTCGAGATGTGTGTCACACAGCTGTGTTCTCGCAGTGTGTGTGCGTCGCGTTTGTGCTTCACCGCTAACCGATACCCACTGCCAACTGAAACTCTGTGGCCATTCATAGCCACATGCTAAGATATCACTTCTCCTTTCTGTTACATTATTTGAAATGCTCTCAATTCATGACATTAAAGACTGTGGTGCTTGATATGTGCTTATTTAAATCTACAATTTAGCTAAAATAATGAAACTTTTGATCTATATGTTTTACATAACATAGTTAAAAATGAAAATGTGCAGTTGTTAGCATAACAAGCACAAATACCTGATTTGACCCATACTTTTATTTTCATTAGTGTATTATTTATTTAATATTATGGCATACTTTTTTTTTTTTTTTTTCGATTTGAACAAGACTGTGCTAGTTATTAAATAAATAAATAATATTTTTAACTTGATAAATAATGAATACAATTCATTTGAGTTGAAATCATTTTACTTTGTAAGAATAATAAGATGACAGAATGATATGAGGCCTAAACTAACATTTGTTATGCATAAATATTTGTCCACATATAAATCTATATCTGACCAATCAGAATCACGTATTCTAGAAAGCTAGCTTAGGTTTCAAAAACATTAAAGAATCTTTCCATCCTCAAATCAAACTCTAACAACAATAATATGATGTGAATTTTATGCCAAACCAGACTGTTTATGATTTGCCAAGAGTAAATGCACACTTGCCCTGCTGTTAGCGGTTCATGGCTTAGACACGGACCTGTGATCGATATTCTTAAGTGTTTTTGTCAGGCTGCCCGACGTGGAGAAGAGATCTTGCCAGTTGGTTGGCTCTGACATCAGAGCAAGTCTCACGGTGTAGGCTGATCTCTCCGCTCTTGGCAGCGTTTACGGGACCGCGCTCTCACGCAGCAGGTGAGTGACCTGAAGAAAGCAGGTGGCCATTTCTACCTCTGATCCTTTGAATTACACCCTGAAGCTTAATATTTGATCTTGGTGATTTGTTCAAATCCTTAAGTACGAGCAACAGTAATCATGCAAGTCTTTAATAAGAGGTTTTTCTAATGGATTGAGATGTTGTTCTGTGGTTGACAGAGAGGTTTAGACGTAAAGACCAAGACTAGAAAGACTAGATTATCAAAAGTCAAAACTAGTTCTGTCAGTTTTTGGCATGGTAATGGATATAACAACGTTGATATGTTTGGTCTTGGTGGAATAGATCTGCTACGCTGCTGCTGTTGTTTATTACAGGACTGGCTACAGCCAATAAACGACACGCTGCTGTGAGCAAGTAAGACATGCTGCTGCTGTACAATATAGCACACATGAATTACCCGTAGCAGATCTATACAGGTGGAGCTGGGGAAGGTGGAGGGTTTCTGAAAGCATACTGCACTGCTACAGCAAATGCTGAGCAAGTATTTAAAGGTTGAGTTCATTGGCTACTGATACAGCAGGAACCAATCAGCTGTGCTATATAGAGAATGATGTGATTGCAAGCATGACAGTTTCATGACAGAACTTTGTATGAAAATTTGAAGATAATGTAGAACTTGTCTTGAATCCCCAAAGTTAAGATGTTTAATAAATGTATTTATTAAAATACATTGTCACCCCCATGTCATCCAAGATGTTTAAGTCTTTCTTTCTTCAATTAAAAAAGAAATTAAAGGTTTTGAGGAAAACATTCCAGGATTTTTCTCCATATAGTGGACTTCAACAGTTACCAACGGGTTGAAGGTCCAAATTGCAGTTTCAATGCGGCTTCAAAGGGCTCTACACGATCCCAGCTGAGGAATGATCTTATCTAGCAATCTAAAAAAATTAAAATGTATATACTTTTTAACCACAAATGCTCATCTTGCACTAGCGTAATCATGTTGGAAAGGTCACGTGTGAATAGGGGTGTGCCTGAATACTAAATACGTATTCGGAAAGGCACGGGTGGAAAAAAAAACACAGTCTACTGAGGCCCGAAAGGGACATGGTTAGTCGTTTGCTAGCAGGAGTCACTTACCACGTAAAGAGAGCAAGGAGAGATGGCTGATAGGTCAATGGTGGTTTGCAGTTCCTGGGCATCATTAACAAATATCTAATCTTGTGAAATGTGTAATAAGTACTGACGCTCTCTAGTATACAAACAGCACTTGTGACTGTGAATCTCGAAAGTGAAAGTAAAAATTTTTTTTAAAAAATAAGGATGTTGGATGATTTTGAAGTTAGAGGAGTTTTTCACCCTACCGCGGTACTTCCGCCTACGTCACGCATGACCAACGCATCGCAGAGCTAGTGCAAGACGAGCATTTGTGGTTTTTAGAAAATGGCTGATCGTTTCACTAAATAAGACCCTTATTCCTCGTCTGGGATCGTGTAGAGCTCTTTGAAGCTGCACTGAAACTGACATTTGGACCTTCAACCTGTTGAACCCCAGTGAAGTCCACTATATGGAGAAAAATATTTTCCTCAAAAACCTTAATTTCTTTTCGACTGAAGAAAGACAAACATAAACATCTTGGATGACATGAGTAAATTATCAGGAAATTTTAATTCTGAAGTGAACTAATCCTTTATGAAGAATAAAAATGTTCTTGAGTAATTATTTGCAAAGTTCTTAAGAATACATTTAAGAACTGACCTTGCGAACGTTATAGAACTTAACTTAGGAAATGTCCTAACTTCTTTCTTAAGAAGATTTTCATGAATCAGGCCCTCACTAGATCTGTTTATCTCACACAGTGTCTGCATCATAAGAATTGGATTTGATCTCGCAGTGGCGGCCTGGAGGTCTGGGTGTGGGTGTTTACAGCAGCATGGGAACGATCTTACGGGGAGGAAGTGACGTGGAAGCTAGGGAGCATTGTAAACCAAACCAGGATGACGGCAGCCCGACAACAGCCACCTCAAACTCCCCCTCACAGACTTCCTCTTCCAAATATACTGCACGTGTAAATGGAGCAGAACCAAAAATAAAATTATGAACTTTTTACCTCAAACAACAAAAGCAGTGGCTAAACTTGATAGCTCATCACAACCGAAGCAAACGTTGTTTACATTACGAGAGGCAAATCTGGGGTGTTGTGGGATTTGCAACTTCTAAAAGATCAACATTTTATTTAATTTACAGCTCTCTACGCAGATCACACTCTGTGATTTCAAATGCAAAATAAAGACGCAGTCATCTGTAGATGCTCATTTTGAAAGTAAACCTCATTGTGGGAATTGGCAGAAAAAATATTCTGACACATAATCAAAGAACAAACTTACATGAGTGAAGCAACATTGTCAGGCCTAAAAAAGGCCACAAACATGCAAGTTTGCAACAACCAAACATGGATTGCACCTCTGTAATTTTGAGGATGGAGAAAATTTGAGGGTTTTGGCTACACTCTGTGCTATATTTAAGCAAGACGGCATGAGATTATCACTGTATATCACAGCCGTGAGTGTCTTAAAGGGATAGTTCACCAAAAAAGAATTCGGTCAACATTTACTCACCCTAATGTTGGTCATAACCTCTCTGACTTATTCTTCTGAGGAACACAATGGGTTCCAAACAACATTTGACCCCATTGACTTTCATTGTATGTTGTGTTCCACTGAATAAAGAAAGACAAGTTTTTACCAACATGAGGGTGAGTAAATGATGACAGAATATCCCTTGCTTTTCAACAGTTACTATAAATTATTATTTTAAATCAATTTATTAATTAGCACTCTTCCGCTAGACAACCTAGTCACTGTAAAAAATTATTGTTGGTTTAACTTAAAAAAGTAAGTTACCTGGTTGCCTTAAAATTTTGAGTTCATTCAAATTAAAAATTCGAGTTAATACAATGAATGAGATTGGTTTAATCAACAGATACTCAAAATAGTATGTTATCTGAACCACATTTATTATCTAAGTTAATCTGACAAAAAAAAAAAATTTTTTTTTACAGTGTGACATAAACTAAGGATAATACTTGCATGCTGCAGTTACTTGTAAACAGGTATTTCACATCATAGCTGGTGCTATTATTGTATTTTAGCACGACTTGAACACTGTATAGACCCAATTGGCCTCCTGAAATGAATCTATACAGTTTATGGACACACAAAGTATTCCGCTGTCAAGATTTGTCAGTAACTGTCCTTGATCAGCTGGACTTCTGTAAGACCTCAGGAGGTCAAGAATGTCCATTTGTCATTTGGAAGACACCTGGCTTGGGATTCTTGCTGAAGACACTGTTTGAAACCTGTCTGTGTACAGATGTCATAACAACCAAGTCCAAAAGATGGACAGACTGAACCAGGAGCTCAAGAAATCTGCTGACTATCCAGTTAATGGGAATAACTGGACAGGATTCCAGTGGCATGTTACAGTGGATGCAGTATCTGTTACCTTAGAGCCGACAAGTCACATTTTAAATACTTTAACTAACCCCACTCTAAACTATGAACACATGATTCACTAAAAATATCCCCCAACGCACGCGTCGAGCTGATTAATGCTATATACGGCCCACCGTACAAAGAGTTCTCTGTGCGAAACCTACTCACTGGAGGATGCAACACAGTGAATTGAACATTTTACACCAGTGACAAAGATAGATTACGTGACGGGGGAAAAAACCTGATTTTTTTTTTTTTTTTTTGTGGCAAAATCAAGTTGTGCCAAAAAACTGCTTTGAGAGCAAGATCAGCAAAACCACAGACTAGGAGAGCTTAGGTTTCATTTATACATTTGTCTAGGGTTAAAACAAGGTTGATTATGCATAGTGCAAATTCTTCATTTACAATGAATCCATAAAATATACATTTTATATTTTATATATATATATATATATATATATATATATATATATATATATACACACACACACACACACAGTCAAACCAAAATTTAGTCAGACACCTTAAACATTTCATTCATTAATACAGTTTATTCACTATAGTTTAAAAAAACGGTTATAAAATATGACAAGTTGTCAGAGTTAAACTGTCAGAAAAAAATAATCTTAATTATGTCAGATAACACTTAAGCAAAACATGGTCAGGTCAAAGTGTCTAAATAATTTTTGGTTCCAAATTTTTATCAGTTTTACTGGTATTCCACTGTATGAAGAATTTTTGGGTATAATATGTCACAGTTCACTTTATTTTGCTATCCTTATTTACATAAATGAACTATAGTGTCCTGCACCCACTAGTAAAAATATATCAAAAAATATTAAAAATAAATAATTTTTGGTTGGACTGGGGTCGGAAAGATTTGTAATGTTTTTAAAAGAAGTCTTTTCTGCTCACCAAGGCTTTGTTTGATCAAAAATACAGTAAAAACAGTAATATTATGAAATATTATTGCAATTAAATATAACTGGTCTCTATTTGAATACATTTAAAAATGTAATTTATTCCTGTGATGCAAAGCTGAATTTTCAGCATCATTACTCCAGTCTTCAGTGTCACGTGATCCTTCAGAAATCATTCTAATATGCTGATTTGCTCAAGAAACGTTTCTTATTTCTGTATGTATAAGAAATGAGTTTAGAAATTTATCATGAAAATATTTATGAGTCTGCATAAAAAAACTTGGCTTTCATATAATGACACTGAACATTTTTTCAAATGTCTTCATTCAGGAGTTATAATCAGCACAGCTGTTTTTCGAGAACGTTGATGGTGACATACTTTTGGGGTTTTGCTGCATTTCACTCAGTGGCTAATGAAGAAAACCAAGGAAAGTGCCATGGAGGTCTGACCAGTACCCAGACCACCCAGCAGGACAACCTACACAACCCATATACTGAGTGCACTCTTCTCCATATATGCCATACTAGCTGTTAATACCACAATTACAACTTCATCCCACCAAGCCCTTTATGAAACTGCTGGGTATTTCTTAATATGACAAACTGAGATCATTAAAATCATCTACAGGCCTGAGGTTTTTGGATGGTCAGTTTTTTTTTTTTAAATACATCAACATTAGTTTTGCTTACAATATTTATTAATTACCTTCTCAGCATCAAGTGACTTGTGTTAATGAAAACAAATTGGCTGTTGTCATAATTTATTGCTGTTAAGTTGTCATCATTCACCGGTAACTAATGCAATCACACGTCAGGTTTATAGTTTCCTGATGGCAATAAACAGTTGAAGTGTGTGCCATTCTTTGAGAGGCACATCTCAGAGGCATGGCACACGTTTCCTGTTTGTATACAAGTATTTCACCTTGCTCTTCTCTATAAGAGCACTAAAGCATCAAGAATCATGTGCATTTGTTCATTCTTGCATACTAACAACATGCATACTTAAACACTTTCACAAAAAGGGCACAATGAATGTTATTAAGCACAGGGAGAAGCATTAGGCTTTCCTGGATCACATTTTGCCCTTTGGCCATTATTATTGTACAAGCACCAGTGGAAAGCACTTCTCTCAACTAAACTGCTGTCGTTTCACCCAGGGAAGCCCATCCTGGATATTCCGGGTTAACTGTAAAGTCATTAGGTTCAGTAAGCGCTGCCATATAAAATAACTTGTTTACAGTTCTCCAATTACCACAGCGGGGTATAAATAGAGATGCTATTCACATAATTACACCATTTTGGAAAAGTTGTTTGTTTAGTGTTACCTAAACCACTCCAGACAACATTTAAATTATATTTGAAAAAACATAAAAAAAATAAAAAAAAATAGTACAGCCAATGCACAACTCCAAATTATCAGGAATTTTTAAATCGCACCCATTACTTGTTATATTCCACACTGTAAAAAATTATTTTCATGATTTGTTATCACAACATTTTTTCTTTCGTAAAGTCAACTTAGATAATTAATGTGGTTCAGCTAACATAATATTTTGAGTTTCTGTTGATTAAGCCAATCGCCTTCATTGTATCAACTCAAATTTTTAATTTCAATTAACTCAAAATGTTAAGGCAACCAGGTAACTTACTTTTTTTTTTTTTTAAGTTAAACCAACAATTCTTTATTGGCATCTATGGTTCCGTGAAGAACCTTTAACATCTATGGAACCTTTACATTACACAAAAGGTTCTTTAAATGATTATGTTTTCTGCACTAAGAAAACTGTTCAACCCAAAATGGTATTTCTATGGGATCACTATGGAAGAAGGAGGGAAAAAACTTTTGGAACCTTTATTTATTTATTTATTTTAAGAGTGTATTATTTTCTATTCTATTACTTTTTAACTATACTATTCTAACATTTAATATTACTTTTTCGTACTTCATTAAGCTATTCTAAACTAGTGTATACTATCACAGACTATTCTATATTACACTAGATCTGCATATACTATTTTACAGCTTATTAAACTATATTTAATTCATCAATACTATAACCTATTGTACTATTCTATTTTATTAATCCAACATAATTTTAAAAAAACAAAAGCGTCTAGTTATGACATTTCAACTTACTTTGTAATGCATGAGTGTCCAGAAAGCGTGCGCGCGCTGGTGTTAATGATCAGACACGCACTGGTCCAGAACTCCTCACGCGCTCTTCCAAATCCAGAACCGCGTCAAAGCGCTTCATGTGCGCGTCAATGTGAGAATGATCACAGAACTCCGCGTCTCTCATTGGCTTTGACACATGCAGCGATGGAAAGCGTCTTTTAAATAACAGGAAAAAACAACTGAAGATGTCCAGAGTTATCCTGGATAGATCAGTAGTGTTTGAGATCTCCTCTAGTTTACTGACACGATCCTCACGAGCGTCTGTTCGTCACACAGGAGAGAGAATCATTCTCTCCCTCTCTTTGTAAAGGGGGCGGGTCTATCGCGTACAGTAACTCACACTAGTCTACACTGCGAGCGCGTGACGCGACGCGTCCTACTAAAACGCTCTTATTTTAATCCCGAAAATGTTCTAGTCTGTTGCGTCGCGTCGAGTGTACAGACGTGAGAGCTCAAGCGGATAAACGTTTTCAATTATTCCACTTAAGTGGAAATCTGTTTTAATTTTATCCAGTTATTTAAAGGGAAACTTACTGTACTGAAAGTACTTATTTCTCTGTGACTATCTTTTCTCTAAAATAAAATAAATATGAAAACGTAAACTGTAAAAAAAGTAAAAAAATTGTTTGAAGAAAATAAAAAATGTATCATTCTTACCAATCACTTGCTCATAACCTTTAGTTTCAACTTCACTATCTTCTCCCTCTGAATCTTCACTGCTTTTGTGTCTCCATCAAATGGCTTTTTGAGGCTTTCAGGTCCTTCGTTTTGGCACCTAGAAAAATGAAATATTAATCAAATTATATGAATTAGTTATTAGTCTGGGGGATAATCAGTGAACATCAGAAATGCACATTAAAACGCATCAGTGAAGTTTAGAAACTGGCGGCAGAAACATACGTGACTCATTACCGCACACTAGTGGCGGGTTTGTGTATTACATTTCAATACACACCATATATCCTTCAATAACCATAACCGCTCTATCAGAGGGCTTATGTATTTGTTCATTCAGCTGAGACCGAGTCTGTTAAAGTTTTTTTTTTTTTTTTTTTTTTTTTAAGTTTAGTTTATCTCGATAACTGAGCATTAGGGAGAGAGCAGAAAAAGAGTTCAACCACTCTTGTCCAAGAAAAGCTATATGCGTATTTTAATAGACACAGAACACTGACAACCCTTTACCTTTCCAACACTTTTCCTGGCAGGGCACTAATGCTGACACTCACAAAGGAACATGGGCGCTCTCAGGGGCCGTGTTTTTCATTTCCCCCAGAGCTGCCAAGTGCGGGTAAGGGTAAAACCTCCATGTGAAGTTTAGCAATACTTCGAGCTTAATCTTAAGTGTCTGTGAAGCTTTTAGGATTTTGCAGTTGTTTTTGTTTTCTAAGATCCGTGCATTTCTATGATATGCTTGATAAATTTATATCAAGATGAAAATTAGTAATAGAACAGAGATGCAGCGAAATCAAAGTTGACAGGTCTTGTTTTTTTATGGAATATCACAGTGTTTATTATAAATTATTTATCTGCGCACATCTTTTTTCATGTGGGTAGACTTTAATCAAAATATCTTCCCCTCCCTCTTGCACTGACATCTCTGATGACATGTTTACTGGCATGAGGGCGGGGCAACCTGTCACTCATATGAGATCCACCAATAGCAAACCACAATCATCCAATCAAATCCCCATGGACAAAAAGTCCCGCTATACATTTCATCTTGTACCAGAAACAGTTTCACTTGGATATACGCCACAATAGGGAATAAAAGACTATCACAACTTCCATTTCATGCCAACTTTAACTGCTTTACAAAAAAAAAAGAGAGTAGGTCAAAAGATAAAATAAACAGTCTGTCTTCAAGCATAGCTTTACTTTCAGTTTCTGCTTCAAAGCAAATAACAGGTCATGATTATCTTTACTTTAAACCTTTTTGGACAAAGTAAATATTTTTGAGTGTGTCTTTCTGTATTATTTGATTAAAATATAACAATAACAGAATAAAGGAAAAACTCATAGAGATTTTGAATGACCTAGGTAAAGAATGACTGAATGACTCATTTTTACTAGAACTATTCCTTAAAAATGAAGTTTACTGTAAAGTACCAGTGTTTTTGCTCAATTTAGGGTATGTTTACATGACAACGATGTAATAAAAATAGAAAGGTTTTTCCTTTGTGTTTTTCACGTACAGATGATCCCCGTTCACACGCGAAAATGACTAAAAACGTATTATGCTTCCAGGCCAGTAGATGGCGATGTCACTATAGACACTACGTGCTTATAGACTGAACACCTAATACACATGCACGATGTCACAGTTTTCACAGATTTTGTTTTTGTAGTTTACAGATGTAGTTTACAGACGATAACGGTATCTTTTTCAAAAACCGCCACTTTGAAACCCATTTTCAAAAGTTTGCATTTTCAGGCCCCCAAAACACTGTTGTTGTGTAAATGAACAACCAAAACACATAAAAAGTTTTCCATTTTTAGTTGAAAATGGTGTTGTGTAAAAGGCCCCTCATTTTGTTGCAACATAATGTAACTGTCAGGTGTATGCTTTGGTTCTGTTTAGTTTTGGTGTGTATTTGGGGCTGTTTACACAACACCGTTTTCAACTAAAAATGGAAAACATTTTATGCGTTTTGGCCGTTCATTTACACAACTTTTGAAAACGATTCCGTTATTGTCTACGTGTACAAAAACGTGAATATGTGAAAACGATTACATTATGTGTATGCGCATTATGTGTTCAGTCTATAGGCGCGTAGCGTTTCTTTACAAAATGACATTGCCACCTACTGGCCTGGCAGCATAATACAGAATTTTTAATCGTTTTCGTGGATCCGTGTGAATGGGGATCATTGACAACGTTGTCATCTGTACACAATAAACTCAAAGGAAAAACTTTTCAGTTTTTAGTATATCATTGTTGACCTTCATGTCCTCAGTTCTTTGTTCCGTGTCGTATTCGAATTATGTGGTTGTGTTTTCATATTTGCTAATTACTACAACCACACATTACAGCAACTGTGCTGCAAAATTATTTAACACAGGCTATTCGTGTCTAAGCCCTTCACAGAGAGCCATTTAGTTGTTTGCATTGTCGCTGAGCTCACAGCTAGACATCTGTAATCCACAACATATAAGCCTGAATACAGAAAACATGCTTTCTATTGTTATAGCTCACACTCTGGTTTCACTGGCCTTAAAGACATATCATCTATGAGTATGTCACATAACCTGATACCTATGCTTACAAGTATGCTTTTGTAAATATATCTCACATTACACTACATCATGCCAAAAATGTTACATTACGATGTTGCATGAAAACCCATGTGCAGAAGTACACAGCATCAAACAAAAGAAAAATTAATAAATCAATTTGAGACTTTAATACTCCAAAACTACCTAATCACATTTATATTAAAGAAAAACACACATAATACAGTATTTTCTTGATGTTTATCATGTTATTTAGGAAAAAAAAAATGTTTAAAAAGAATATATACAATTTAACAAATCTATTGTATAATGTATATATAGAGAGGCTATATATATATATATATATGCATACACTTCTTCATTTTAAATAATCCTATTTTCAAATATTTAAATTAATGTATCCTTAAATAAATTATATGTATCCCAACATGTACAGTAATCTGTCTTCTGCTTTGGCCATTGAAAAACCCATGATGCATTTTTATTTTTATTTTTTTAATCATCATCTTCATATTTATTAAAATAGCAGACACTTATTCAAAGTGCTTCAACAAATATGGAAATGCGCCTTTTATCAAAACACAATATTCTGTTAAAACAATCACGCTGTGTAGCTACACTCTACTATACTCAAAGTACAAACTCATGCAGTAAAAACTGAGCATGGAGCAGCTGAACATGCAAATCTTGCTGCATTTACGTTCAACATCCAAAGTGGGTCAGTTTGCTCTTCCTCCTCCAACACATTCAGCTTTTTTAGAGCATCAACCATTGGGACAGCCAGAGAGTCTAAACTGTATAAACAATGGATCAAACACTCACACTCAGTACATAAGGATAGCATTATCACGGCGTCTTGTTTTAAAACTGAAGCCGTAAGCGGAGAAGTCTGCAGTGGTTGTGGGCAGGAATCGGTGGTTTTGTGGGCAACTCAAATGCCCTTGATGTGCCTTTCATTATCTCAAACACTCTTGATGGATTCCCTACAGCTGTGGCCTCTAGAGAAAGAAATGAGGGGATCTAGCGCCAGCAATGAGCATTAATGCCCGTTCACACCATGAATGATAACTATAAAGACATCTATATTAGCATCCACACCAGCGGACGATATCGTTGTGTTTATTGTAGGCACGCATTAGTTTTGTCGTCTGCTGCTTTAAATGCTCGAGCTCTTTAAAGCAGGATGGATTCTGATTGGCTGTCAATGTTTTTATCGATCATCAGCTGGAAAAAATCGTTCTGAAAGTGATTCCAACGATATTGTTTCTCATTGCTGTTATCGTTATAGTTGTGGTTTGAATTCTGCTATTCTTTTATATTTAGAAAGATTTTTAGAACAATATCTTTATTGTTATCTTTAAGGCCCGGTCACACCAAGAACGATAACTATAAAGACAACTATACACTGTAAAAAATTATTGTTGGTTTAACTTAAAAAAGTAAGTTATCTGGTTGCCTTAGAAATTTTGAGTTCATTGAAATTCAAAATTTGAGTTAAT
The DNA here is from genome assembly GCA_037101425.1 of Elopichthys bambusa. Taxonomy (NCBI): domain Eukaryota; kingdom Metazoa; phylum Chordata; class Actinopteri; order Cypriniformes; family Xenocyprididae; genus Elopichthys; species Elopichthys bambusa. The sequence continues at coordinate 42,725,057 of CM074433.1, forward strand.
GCAATGAAGGCGATTGGTTTAATCAACAGAAACTCAAAATATTATGTTATCTGAACCACATTAATTATTGAAGTTGATTTGACAAAAGAAAAATGTGATAAATCATGAAAATAATTTTTTACAATGTAACGACAACTATATTAGCATTCAGCGGACGATATCGTTCTGTTTATTCTAAGCGTGCACTGCAGTTTTGTCGTCTACCACTTTAAATCCTAGAGCTCTTTAAAGCAGGATGGACTCTGATTGGCTGTCAGTGTTTTTATAGTTCTTAAGCTGGAAAAAAAAATGGTTCTGAAAGTGATTCCAATGATATCGTTTCTCGGTTCCAATACAGTTATAAGGGGCTTTCTCACTGGGTAGTTATAGGAACTTATATATATAGGAACTAGCCACCAGGGCGGTTCCCATACAACTAAATATTCTCCTATATAGGGCCATTTTCCTAGTTGCATTTGCACCACAAGTAGGAACTCTGAAGTGAAGTAACACAGCTGACAGCGACGTTATTTAAGCATGGCATGAACCAACATCAACAACTGGAGAATGGAGGTTGCCGTAATTTGAGCTATGTTTTTGTTGTGTAGTGGGATTTGTGTTAATGGAAATGGAATGTAGAAGTATAAGTTATGCGATGGAAAGAGCAAAAAAGAGGGCTAACAGATTTTTTATGTTTCGCTTGGTCCCTTCAAAGTTGTGTTGTATTTCCTCAGTGCTTTAAAGGTTAGTGCTTGGACTTCGGCATTGGTCCATCTATCGCTGCTTTCCATCGTGGAGTTTGTTCATGGAGTAAACTGTGTGTGTTTTTAAAAACGGCGGGTGCTGTTTCGTATGGCATGCGTTCGACCAATCAGTGTACACTTGTGTCTATTGTGTTCCTATTGTGCTGGTTTATACCATACTCTGAAATCGATACTTTATTTCCCCACAAAACGCGTTCTTAGAACTAAATTCATTCCCAATTCCTGCAGTGCGAACACACCAAAAAAAGTGGGTACTTCCGCCGGAACTATGAAAAGTTTCCTCTAGTGCAAAAGCCACTATACTTTTTCTTTTATATTTTGAATGATATTTATAACTATATCTTTATCGTTATCATAGTTATTGTCCTTAGTGTGAACGGGCCTTTAGCTTCGGAAACCTGTGCACACTTACTGTATTTAATCCAAATTTGAACACATATTCATCTTTTTATTCCAATATTATGAACACTGGCACCAAACAAAATCACTTTTAAATATATAATGGCTTGAAAGTCCTCAAAATGTCAGACAAAGACAGCCACGGTCACCGTCAAAGCTCTTTTTGTCATAAAAGGAGTCGTAAACAAGCTTGACTCAATATTAGTCAACGTGACCCGCTCCCGCATTCATCTCCTAGACAAACATATCTATTTACGAAGGCAAACTATGTCCCGAAAAAAAGCCCACCTCTCTAAATTTGTATCTCTCTATTTCTATTCTCAGGTCCGCATTCCCCAAACGAGACGTGTTGAAACACCGTGTCACACTAGCACAGGCACTTTATTGACTTACATTCGCCACAGACACATCGCTTTTTTGCCAACATCAAGTGTTTAATTTAGATACTTTTTGGTCACTTACCAGTCCGATAATGTTCTTCTCCAGGAAGGTCAACCCTCCAGCACCTGCTGTGGGTCAGTCTTTGTAGAAAAAGAAAAAAAGATTGTTAATATGTCAAAAAAAGGCTAAGGAAAAAGTAATCAAGCCAGACCAGCTGGCTTTGAAGAGAAACCCAAAATTGGGTTGCGTTTGGTTCAGATCTCGATCCACAGTGAAGGGGAGATGGCATCCTCACCCTAACCGCACCCAACAAGGACATACACACTCACACACATAAGCACATGTATGCGTGATCATTCAGGGCGAGCGTCTGGCAGGGCCCCCTCACCTGCTCCCGTCAGTCTCGTGTATATTTAGATGAAAGTATCACTGTCATGCAGACCTCTGTTGGCCTTGGCACAAGTGCCCAGGATTATTGCGCCTTCAAGAAGATATTGCAGCTTTTCATGCAGATTAATTTAATTTAGATGAAATTCAATTTGTATTTGACAGGACAAGAGCATGCTGTTCTTGGGAAAGCAACATCTCTGTAGTCAAATGGGTGAAGCTCACAGCAGTGTTATTTTAGTATCATTACTATTATAGTTACACACTAAAAATGCTGGGTTAAAAACAACCCAAGTTGGGTTGAAAATAGACAAACCCAGCGGTTGGGTTAAATGTTTGCCCAACGTGCTGGGCAGTTTTATTTAACCCAACTGTTGTTTAAAAATTACTATATGGCTGGCTTAAAATGAACCCAAAATGGAAATTAAAAATCAGACACATAATTACTAGAGGCAACAATAATAATCAAAAGATGAACATTTATTAATAAGCAATTTAATAAATGTTTATTCTTTAATTATTATTCACTAAACTTATTAGTAAATGTTCAATTATTAAACATATTAATAAATGTTAATTTCCAGCATACTTTGGGTTTATTTTTAGCAAGCAATACAGTCATTTTTACATAATAGTTGAGTTAAATAAAACTACCCAGCAGGTTGGGCAAACATTTAACCCAACCGCTGGGTTAAAACAACCCAATTGCTGGGTTTGACCATTTTCAACCCAAAAACCTGTTTTTAACCCAGCATTTTATAGTTTTAGTAATTTTGTTGTGTTTTTGTCAGTTTTTAAATTTTGTAAATTTTAGTTTTTTTTTTTTTTAGTTTATTTAGTATTAGTTATTTTAGTACTTTAACTTCAATTAAACAAAAATGAGAAATATTGCTTTGGCAACATGCTAAAAAAATTATTATTATTATTATTATTTTATTTTATTTCAGCTCATGTTTATTTTATTTGAAGCAATGAAAATGTTATTTATGGTTATAGTTTTAATTATAGCTATTTTAATCCAGAAAGAAAGAAATAATATTTCACATAAAGAAAATTAGGTCTTTTTTAGGACCATTATAACATTTTTCATGACATCTTTCCATTATCGTAATGTGTCCGGAATTTTTTTAGATTTGGTTTGTAATTTCCATTATTCTCAATGATGATTGTCAATTAAATTCTCATTATAGTAATACTCTACATTTTTCTTCACTATAATTTACTGAAACATAAATACATCTCTCTCTTCTCTTCGCTCTCGCTCTCTCTCTCTCACACACACATACATACATACACACACACACATCCATCCATCCATCCATCCATCCATCCATCCATCCATCTATCTATATATATATAGGGATGAAATATGACATTAATCAAAACATCAACTTATCCGATTCATCCAGTACTGTTGAGTGACTATGCATTATTTCTGTAGCATTGCTTTGAACATACAGTCATAACTGCCATCAATGTAAAGTTTGCATTCACATGCATCTTTTGCAATGGGATACTCTGAGAAAGAGGACACTAGCGGTCACATGACTCTTATGGAACATATCCCTGGTCAGCATGTGGTAATGGGAGGGCCCTGCTGGTCTGTCCTGGTATGCATGTCGACCAGTCCCAGAGAGACACTGAACCTCCAGCTGAAACCAAAGATAACAAACATTTGCCCACGCAGTGGCTGTCTTAACATGGATGGGTGAAAACGTATAACCCTGTTGCTGAGCTTTTGGGAAATGACAGTGGCATAAAATTTACCTGAGATTTACCGGAATTGTCCAATTCGACAAAGACAATATCTCAATCATCATCTGAAAACACCAAGCGGCAAGCACCGTGCAGTTGTCCAAGACTTGATTTCAGGATGGATTGGATTTGGACTGCTCACAACCTGTTTATAGAGAGACAATTTAAACAAACTTGCATGGAATATAGAGAAAGTCAATTATCTGTCTCCACAGCAGCAGTTCCAGTAAAATGCGTCTGAAGCGGCTGAAAATGGTTTTTCCACTCAGTATTTTTGACTTTTTTTTCCCCAGTACAAATATCTAAACATTCTTAAATCAACATTAACTTGAGATACTTAAGGAATTAAGTCTTGCTTTCTGAATAATGTATTTCACTATGAAATCAAAATTGAGAATTATTTTTTAATGGAATATTGCAGTATTTACTACAAATGATTTATCTGTGCTCATCATAATTTTTTTAAAATGTGCTCTCGTGAACTTTATTCAGAATAACTTCCCCTCCTTCTTGCAGCCACATCTCTTCTCTGATAACGTGTTTACTGGAGCGAGACCAGAACAACCTGTCACTGAATGATAAATAGTATACTAATAGTAATAATAAAACCATAACTATCCAACCATCCAATTAATTTCAAATAGACAAGTCCCACCCTACATTTTTTCCCTCTCTTTTCCTCATTTATCCCCAGAAGCCTTTAACTCAGATATACATCACAATAGAGAAAAAAAGACTATTGCAAATTGCATTTCATGCCAGTTTTAGAACTTTTCACATTTACCAACTTTTGGGGTCTACTAGAATAGATTTCCATGCTTAAATGTTCAAAAAACACATTATTTTTCACATATTTTACATTTTTGCACCACCTCTCTTCCCAGTCTGTCAGTAATGGTCAGTGTTGCCAAGACTGTGGTTTTCCCGTGGAATTGGGCTACTTAAAGTTGTTGCCACGGGTAAAAAAAAACACCCCCAAAACAACGCCCAGACGTACAAATTCAGTGGATAAGTCAGATGGAGAAAATTGCATTGGGCTATTTTTGGGCTACTTTTGACTGGCCATTGGGCTACTTTTGTTGCACAGACCTGGCAACCTAATGGTACATTCCATTTGTCCTCAGATGTGGGAAATTCCCCAGTAGGACCTTTTTAACTGAAAATGCTCCCTCAAGTAGAATTTGTGACTGAGGAACTCGGGGAAAGAGCAAAAACCCCAACGTCAGAATCTAACATGGCTACTCAGCATATCAACTGAAACAGTAGTAATATATTATTTATCAGCACTTCTGTTTGTCTCAGTGAACTCAGTGGTGCACACAGTATTTGTGGACATAATTCTTCGGCATTTGCATTCTAAATAAACTAGCACAGGACGCGTCCATCTTCGCTTTCTGACCTATTAACTGGAACGCAGTCACCTCGGGTGTGACATCATTCCCAGCTCATACATCCCTCTTTCCAGGTAAAAGGAACACAGCATAACACTCTGGCTGTGTCCGAAATTGCCCCCATACCCTTAAATAGGGCACTATTTGAGGGGACAACCATTTCTAGTGGTGTCCGAAACCATAGTGGATGTTATCAACTGCACTCATTCAATCCCACAATGCACCACAATAATGAGTGTACAACCAATGAATGCTCAACAGCTAGAGAATACCCATAATGCACTGTGAGAGTCGAATTAATTCCTGCATCTGACCAGAAGATGGCGCCCGCAGCTGAATCATCCATCCATCCATTTTCCAAACCACTGGTCCAATGTGGCAACAGCGTAATATCATACAGGTATGATTATTAAATTTTTTAAATTAAGGTTTATACATAGTTTCCATGGCAGAGTTCAAGATAAATCTTTTCATCTTACTACTGTAGCTGCCAGTTAGCTAAGTTTCAAATAATTATTAAACAGCAAGTGTAACTCCTCCTGTTCAAACCACCCGCTCTAAGTGGGACTCGAACCCTGGTCCGCCGGCATGGGAGTCGGGCACTCTAACAAGGAGGGTAAAGACCGCAATCCCTAGTGTCAGTCGCGAGAGCGCCTTTTCAGATCAGTGGAATGAGGTTTACATGCATAGCTCTTATCGGCTTATGTCCGTTACACTCAACCCCCAAAACCTCACTCCCATCTGGGTCATGGCACCAATGTAACCCATCCTGTTCAAACCACCTGCTCTAAGTGGGACTCGAACCTGGGTCTGCCAGCATGGGAGTCTAACATGGAGGCTAAAGACCGCGCAGACTAAAGACCACAGTCCCTAGCGTCAGGTTTACACACACAGCTCCTACTGGCCTACGTCCGTTACACAAGCACATGCTATGCACTCAGTGTCCACGTTCACTCGTTTCATTTACTCCCTCAAGTAAACTATATTAGTGGACTAATGTAGGGAATAGTGAATGTGGCATAGGGGGCGGTTTCAGACATAGCCTCGGTTTAGTTCCTGTCTCTATAAAGCCCCTCCTTCCGGAAAGAATAATGTCCTCTGATTGGTCGGTTCGGCTGGACCAGTGTGTTGTGATTGGTCAACTTCTTCGAGCATGTTTTGGAAATGTCATGCCCTTTACTATACCCGTGATTTTCAACACTACTAATGCAACTTCACCTGGCCTCGCCCGTTTTATTGAGTGGGCTACGCCTTGGGCGGGAATTATTAGGAATAGGAACATTGTGACATGTTCATTCCCGGAAGAAAACTCAAGACTACAATGAATCAAGGCATTTCAGGGAGTTCAGAAACAGTGCGCACTGATAACTTCCTTTGGAGTGACTTTGTGCTTAGTAACTTTGCAGATCTTTTTCATGCTCAAACAGCAACATTACACACTAAAGATGTAAAAATGTAAAAAAAAACAAAAAACATAATAGGTCCTCTTTAAGAATGTTTAGATATTTTACTGAAAAACAAGACAAAAATACTGAGTAAGAAAATAATTTTTTGCAGTGTGAGGTTTGCTCAAGTGCTCTGGCAACAAAACCTGTGTCTCGTTGGCCTTGTGCTCCGCTCAGCACTAGGAGTGGCGTGTGGCACCGGTGGCAAGGCCTAATGACAGAGCACCCGCGCCAGAGAGATCTTGTGGGAACACCATGTCCGGCACACCCAGGAGGGGCTCCAACATTGTGACACATTTATAGGGAAGCCGTTCCCAACACAAAACTTTTGTTGTTTTTGTTGTTGGCGGCGCAATTGAGCTTCAACGGTGGTGTCGACCGTCAATATTTCACTCCTGTGCGTCCATCTGATGCACCGGCGACTTATCGCTCAAAGGCTTTTTGTTTTGTTATGGCATGGGGAAAAAAATCCACATGTCCGAGCTATTATCCTAATGAGTTGGCTGACAGATTTGCATGTGTGTTTCTGCTCTAGTCACCACAGAAAAAAAAGGTTGCATAAGAGACTCTGGCTAGTTTTATTCAAAAAGCCCTGAGGTTTGTGGCTGCGAGGTTTTTTGGCTTTCCATAGAGGTGCCTCTGTGTAGGAGAACAACCGTGCCGTTTCCCCAACACACTGTGGCGTGAGCTGACTTCAGCCTGTCAGGCCCTGAGCCGCCACACAAGGTCTCACTGTGTGTTTTAAGACCAGATGCTGTGAAGCAAAGCAGAAACAATGAGCACCGTGGCCCTTACTTACATTTTTCATCTGGAAAAAAAAAAAAAAAAAAATGTAAATGCTATTGAAGATACTGTTAAAACATCCCTGAGACACGGTAAGGAACAAAAAGCATGCAGCAGGAAAAGTGTGCGGCGAACAAGTGTCAGTTTGCGGGGGTTGGGAGAAGAAATGGTGTTCTGAGAAGTTCTACCTCCAAAGATAATATTTTCAAAAGATCTTTGCGCACACATCTGGTTCTTTTCAAGGGCGACTTATTGGTAGTGCCATAGCTTATTTTTCTTCACCCTGCACCTCTCCTACGGTGCTCTTCCAAGCATATCCCAGCGGCCCGGCTGAAAATGCTAATGTTCCTGACACTTAGTCAAGTCAGGCTCTTGGGAAGTGTTCTGAGGATGGGCCTCTCAGCTCCTTCCTCCACAGGATGAAGTGATGATATCTGAGGGCAGATCAGTGAGACTTAAATGCAGAAACTTCATTTAATATAAATATTAGTCTGAACAGCTCACCTGTTTCCTCTACTGTTTGGAGTCAATAAAAAGGTTGGGACATTTGAGTCATTCTATAAAATGGGTGCCAATAATAAAATAAATACATTTAAAATGTACAAAATGCAAAATTATATAGGCTATATATACACACACACACACCGATCAGGCATAACATTATGACCACTGACTGGTGAAGTGAATAACACTGATCATCTCTTCATCACGGCACCTGTTAGTGGGTGGGATATGTTAGGCAGCAAGTGAACATTTTGTCCTCAAAGTTGATGTGTTAGAAGCAGGAAAAATGGGCAAGCGTAAGGATTTGAGTGAGTTTGACAAGGGCCAAATTGTGATGGCTAGACGACTGGGTCAGAGCATCTCCAAAACTGCAGCTCTTGTGGGGTGTTCCCGGTCTGCAGTGGTCAGTATCTATCAAAAGTGGTCCAAGGAAGGAACAGTGGTGAACCAGTGACAGGGCGGCCAAGGTTCACTGATGCACGTGGGGAGCGAAGGCTGGCCCGTGTGGTCCGATCCAACGGACATGCTACTGTAGCTCAAATTGCTCAAGAAGTTAATGCTGGTTCTGATAGAAAGGTGTCAGAATACACAGTGCATCACAGTTTGTTGCGTATGGGGCTGCATAGCCACAGACCAGTCAGGGTGCCCATGCTGACCCCTGTCCACCGCTGAAAGAGCCAACAGTGGCCATCAGAACCGGACCATGGAGCAATGAAAGAAGGTGGCCTGGTCTGATGAATCATGTTTTCTTTTACATCACGTGGATGGCCGGGTGCGTGTGCGTCGCTTACCTGGGGAACACATGGCACCAGGATGCACTATGGGAAGAAGGCAAGCCGGCGGAGGCAGTGTGATGCTTTGGGCAATGTTCTACTCGGGTCCTGGCATCCATGTGGATGTTACTTTGACACGTACCACCTACCTAAGCATTGTTGCAGACCATGTACACCCTTTCATGGAAACGGTATTCCCTGATGGCTGTGGCCTCTTTCAGCAGGATAATGCGTCCTGCCACAAAGCAAAAATGGTTCAGGAATGGTTTGAGTAGCACAACAATAAGTTTGAGGTGTTTACTTGGCCTCCTTTTTATCAAATCAAACTAAAAAGCTGTGAACTCTTTTATGTATTATTTAGCTTTAAAATACTTCACAATTCAATACATTATTTCCCTAATAGAATACTTCAAATCTCAGAAAAAACTTAAAATGGACAAGACAGCCGACTCATATAATGATCCATTTCTTTTTGCTGACATGCAAGTGATGCAACTAATGTGGTGAACAAATAAACTACAACAAATAAAAGGGAGTTGAGGGCACAAGTATTGAGAGTGTCTACAAGAGCCTCATTCCTGGTTCTCAATAGCTTTTTGTTCACAGTTCATTTGGAGACATCAGCTGAATACTCATATTCATGGTATAAAAATGATGCACTGTCAGTTCGGACCATCATTTTCAGAGCCCAGACAACTTGTGCTTTTCTTTCCTTTCTATGTGTTTGCACAGCCCGAAATTATGGAACCGCCACTAACAGGATGTGTGCGTTCCTGAGGTACTTTGCGAGTATTCCGATTGCATCACATGTCCTGGATTTCATGGGTTTTTCACGGTACATTTACTGTGTCATTTATAAAAGCGGCTCTCTACTAATATGCTAAATACAACCGTGCTGAAAGAATATACGAGCCAGATCGTAATTTGATTCGAATTAAATTTTTCTAATGGCATCCTCCAGAAAGTGCAAAGTAAACATGCGCTCTTTCCCATCACTTTTCCACCAAGTGGTTTTGACAGGACCTTAAACATCTGGACAGTGTACATCATATGAAACACACACAATTCTTTCTTCCTTGCTGAGTAAACTGGCCTCAAGTAAGTCCGCCGAGAACCCACCAGTTAATCAAAACAAATACAACAAATTTTCTTTAACAAACAGAGCCTTATCTTTTCCGCCAGTGCGGAAAATCTTAAAACGAAGGAGAAAAATTTAACTTTCAATCAAATTTAAACATTTGTTGATTGTTTTTAAGACATAATACAGGGGGGGAAATTTCTATTGCTCCTAAGTTTTTGGAAATCAGTGTGGATTGACTTTGCACTGAGAAATTGGGGGGTGTGGGACATTACATGACGTCTGGACATCCTGCAGTGGAGCCATTATTCAGGGCCTGAGGGATCACAGCTAGGGGTCGTGGCCCCTGATGACCCTTGAATGATGGGCAGGACTCCATCCATGAGGCCGCATGACAGCAGGAAGTACTAGCTAATGTGGTTCTGATTAGAGTCCTTATCTCCAGCCCCCGATTAACGGTTCAATTATCTGACGGGAAGAAATGAACCGCTGACTTAAACGTAAAAGGAACAGAAAATAAAAATTGAAAATGAACTTCTTTCTACCGTAGAACATAAAAATGGAATTTTCAAATATATTATGACTTCTTATTTTCATGAAAATGTCAGTAAATGACCTCTAAGGGTGTGTAGTTCGATTCGCTTGATTCTCTGGTGAAGTAAATACTACAGAAAAAACAAATGTAATTTCTACCTGAATAAGTTAGTTCAGGTAAGAATTTAGAAAACAAAGTAAATTTTATATTAGCACTCAATTTAAGCTTGTAGAAATTAACTTTCTGATACTGGTGTTCCCATCATGCACTGCGGCATGAATAATTATTCACAGTTTTATCATTGCTTTCGTTGTTAGGTTTAGTAACTTGCTGTTTTGTCACATCTGGAGTTCATTTTCTACTCAAAATGACACATTCATACTCAAAAATGATCCAACGAATTTTACCGTTATTGTGTACCAAGTATTGAGGTCTCTGTGTTCGGGTGGGTACCACATTACTTCTATTATGTAGATATCTACTGTATTATTTACTTAGATGTTCTAAGTAAAGCATTTGGCTTAAAAAATGTACTTGAAAAAGAGTATTGCAAAGTAAACTTCAAGTAAGTAGAAATTACTCTGGCAAAGTTAAAGTTACTTTTAACTTTTATCTTCTTTGTTTATTTTACTTAACTTAGTTAAGTCGATTTAACTTAATTACATATAAATATGCGTGCAAAAACCTGCAAAAGAAAAATTAGGAAAATTGTACTTTTTTCAGTGCATAAAATTATCCTAAAAGTGGTTCATACCTACAGAAATGAGCGGTCAGGATTTTCTACAGAATTTCCCCGTTCCACTGAAAAAAGAAAGTAATACAATTTTCAGTATAAAGCATTCCTTTAAAACAGAAATAAAATTGCTTTTACATTAACAAACCTTTAAAAACCTGATTTAAATGAGACATTTAATCATGAAAATTTCAAATAGAAAATAATTAGAGAGTTATTGAACATAAATTGTCATATTAACAAATAAATTAGATTGACCAAACTACCTAAACTAATACAAATTTAGTTTATTAACAACAGTGAAGATGAATCATAAAACAAGGACTTTTGCAAATACACCAAGGCAACTTTTACTTTCCCGCCTATTTAGATGTCATTTTTAGTTGATATTTCACATGAATGCAGCTTTAAAATGTACTTTAGAAATATACTGAACTGTATTTTTTTTTTTTTTTTAAATCTCTGAAATTTATGGTAAAAAAAATAAAAGGCAGCTGTGGTTGCTGGAACTTCACAGGGGGAAAAAAAAAACAATGTTTTAAAAAAAACCTGAAATGTTTTTATAAAAGTTTTATAGAATTTTTTTATAGAAGTTTTTACTTTTATAATAAACTGACAACCACATTAAAAACACAGAATCAAATTCTTAATTAACAGGTTAGGATTTTACAGTTAAAATTACAATAATATTTACAGTCATATGAAAATTTAATATCAATTTAAATATAAATTTATTTGCCAACCAAAAGTATCTGGATAGTGGGATAAAGTGATCAACACGGTCTCCAGCATGAGATGAACCCTTACCTGCAGTTTTATCTTTTATAATCTTTTATTTGATTGTCAAAACCTGATTTTAGTCAACAATTACAACAAGTGCTAATTCCCAGCATGCAGCTCTGCACAGAATCCGTTATAACGGTGCATGATGGGAACTGGCAGGCACTAATATCTCTGCACTTAGGAGCTTGTCTGTGCTGCTCAGTGGATTGAGTTACTGTGAAAGCCATGATGGAGTGTAAAGTAATCTCCTGCTGTGGAGCTGCCGCGCATGCCTGGAGTCTGTCGCATGTTTCTGAGATTCCTTATCTGGTGTGAGGGGGGCTTCACCTGCTGCGCTAAGATGCCCTGGAGACTTTAACACAGCGCGCCAGCATTTCCCAGACAATGTTCGGCCTCTATCTAACATATTTTTTCTACATATCGTAGACTTTCGATAAAATACACATCCAAAATTGTATTTTAAAAAAGAATAACACCACAAATCCGGTTCAAATGATCTGAATGTTTAAGCTTCAAATGTAAGCTACATCTTTGGTATTTCTCCACAACATCTGTACACTTTACAATAAGGTCTCAGTTAATGCATTAGCTAACATGAACTAACAATGAGCAATTTATTTTTCAAAGCATGCTCGTTAATGTTAGACTACACTACGTCTATGTACACACTAATCCAGATAAACTTTTTCCTCTACATTTTGGTCTTTCGTCCACACTGAGACAGCGATTTTGTCCTTTGAAGACTCTCAAGTGGATACATTTGTAAACGCTGTTTTGAAGTTGTAGTGTGGACTGTTAAAAATAAGGTATTTGAAAACGATGACGCATGTTTAGTCATGTGACACATAGCTATTGTAACAACACAATGTTTATACTGGTGCTGTTCACTTTCACAGTGTTGTTAAAGATAAATGTTACTTTGTTCAATCTTCATATCACATTCCTGCAAAGATGACAGAAAATTCACTTGCAATTGACTGTTCGCAAAGACCCGCCCCCTTTAGTTATTGTTGCTACGTCCGACAGACCATGTCGCTCTCACGCAGTGAAAAATGCATCACGGAGCAAAGAGGACACTGACAATGCATCGAGACAAGACAGAGCAGGTTACTTTTGATATGAAACAAAGCCTCAAATTTTGTGATTTTTAAAGAAATTTGAACAATACCGATTTGTGGTTCTTTAATGTGTCGTGACTCGCGAGAGACCGCTGTAACACCTCATTCAAGCTGCTCATGAACCGATCATCTCATCCTACTAGTTCATTTATAGCATCAAATAAACATGAATGAACATCAGAAGGAATGTTGTTTCAACCGCGGAAAGCCGTCAGCACACACCACTTTTTAAGTTCAAGTCCACCTACATTAATCTACTAACATCCCTGACTGCTAAAATATAGCTTCCACCAGACCGCCTTCCATATTCAACTTACAAAGAAAGTGTAAAACTCTTGCAGTTCAAAAAGCTTACGGAACGTCCTACACCTTCCCTATTCAACTTGAATTCAAGTTGAATAGGGAGGGAGGTCTGGCGGAAGCTAGATATTTTACTTTATAACTTGTTAAATATGGATTTTTTTTTACACAAACGTTTATGATGGATGGATGTGGATGGAGGCACTTTCTTTAGCTTCATACTAGTTGATCCCGCTTACTGCCATTATAAAGCTTGGATGCGTCAGGATATTTATCAATATATCTCAGATTGTGTTCATCAGAAAGAAGAAAGTCATGTACACCTAGGATGTCTTGAGGGTGAGTAAAGCTTGGGCTAATTTTCATTTGAAAGTGAACTAAAGTTTTGTTCACTGTTAGTTCATGTTAACTAATATAATTTTAACAAATTGAACCTTATTGTTAAGTGTTAGCATTGTTTTTTTTGCTTCAGAGAACAAACAAACCCACATTTCACTGACATTATATACTGGAGCACATCACATAAGGTAAGTCTGGCTTGTCTCCTCATATGTATGAGTCTCAGTTTCAAAAGAGGAAGGATTTTTTTCCACCACAATCCAAAGAAGCAGCACACAAATGAATGGAGCCGTGCCACGGTGTGGAAAAGACGCATGTCCAGCCTCATGCTTCACGTCAGGGCCTCCGCCAAAGCAAACTGTGGTCGGAAGAATCCGTTAATAGTGCCTGATCTGTGTCACCTGAGACTGGAATCATCTGAAACTCAGAAACCACACAGCCACAGTCATCGACGTGGATATTTGCAGCAGCTGAGTCTCTCTAATGAAGGACTCCCACCGCAGACCACTCTGAACTGCCCCGCTGCATCACAATCTGCCCTACTTTCATATTTAAACGCCTGTGCTTTGGACAGGTCGTAATCCAGACGTTTATAACAAATGCACAGTGGTTTTCCCACAGACTCTTAGATTACAGTTTGCAGAAACGCAGATTGCCCTTATTAATCTCCATCATGACTGTCATGTGACAGTCGGGCACTTGAAAACGACTCACACTTCTCAGGGAACGGTGACAGAATTTTCCAACTGTGTGACTGATGCAATCTAACGGTGACAAAGCCTGTGCAGAATTCTACCATCCACAGTATACTGAGTGCTAGTGCTGTCTTGATAGCAAAATTTCAGTAATCCAAAATAATAGGGTATAGAGAGAGTCATTTACTCACCTGTATGACTTTCTTTCTTCTGTGGAAGATGAAAGAAGACATTTTGAAGATTGTTGATGTCCAAACACACATTGACTTTCATTGTATGGACAAAAAAACAATGAGAAATTAGTAAATGATGACAGAATTTTCATTTTCAACTATCTGTTTAAACACACTTTAATAAAAAAGAAAAAAAAAAGAAAAGAATAATTATTATTATTATTAAATATTAACACATTAAATTAAACTTACCAATAAACAAGGGGAGTGTTCAGGAAACCTTTTTGAAAACAATTATAAAATTATAATTAAATTATAATTATTATATTATAAATTATTCTTAGCATAGTCCACACCAAAAGACTATTAAATATTATATGTATGTATATATATATATTAAAATATGGGCCATTAAACAAGGGTATTGTTCAGGAAACCTGTTTGAAAACAATTATTTTGCAATAATTAAAATGATTCTTAGCATAGTCCACACTAAAACACTATTAAATATATATGTAAATATATATTTAATAAATATATTCTATTCTATTTATATATATATATATAATGAATTAATATGCCTTCGATATTAAAATATGGGCCAATAAACAAGGGGAGTGTATATATATATATATATATATATATATATATATATATATATATATATATATATATATATATACACACACACACACACACACAAACAGATATACATATTTAATATAATATTAAATATATATTTACATATAATATTTAATAGTCATTTAGTGTGGACTATGCCAAGAATCATTCAAAATAATTGTTTTCAAACAGGTTTCCTGAACACTCCCCTTGTTTATTGGCCCATATTTTAATATCGATGGCATATTAATTCATTTTATATATATATATATATACACACATATATATATATATATATATATATATATATATATATATATACACACACACACACACATATATATATATATATATATATATAGTCAATATTAAAGTTCTATGCTTTTTTTTTTAAACACTGAAAAATTAAACACTAAAAAATAAAAACTATGTTTAAATGCTACAAGTAAATTTAGGCATGACAGCATTATATGGATGGATAATCATTTTGAGATTGGCTAAAGAACAAATTTAATAGTGTATTAAATTATTAGTGTTTTTACAGATTACCTTTGCCACCATTTAACACACAAAGTTAATCAAAATGGCAGAAATAAATTCAAAATTAAATATCTAATATCGACCAATACCGATATGAATTACAATATATGATAACCGATAAGGTACCGATAAGTTGTGCATCCCTACTTTTAACTATAGTATACTATATAATTATAGTATTATCAATCATATTTTAGTATCAATAACCCCACTGAGCACACAAAAACTAAAACCAACATGATCACGCATCTTCAAGCCACAGAAAGTTGTGCTTTTTCAGATCTGCCAAGAAAAAGGAAGTCGTCATTTGGTGTTTCCACCAAACCTCTTCCAGTTCAGACCAACTGCTGGCAAAGAGACGGACAACACGCAGACATAGAAAAGACTGGCTAGTGTCACACAGGAGCAGGGCATCCATTAGGAAGACCACACAGGGCTCCAGACACTTCTCCAGTGAGATAGACGCTATCAGAGTGAGTGACAGGTGCTGGTTTTTCGTCCCATTTCATTCTCTGATAGTATAGATGAACAAGCCTCCCGACACGTTCCAACTGTTTATCATCAAGCGACTTGATTTCCTCTTACAGAGAACAGATGGCTTCCTTAACAGCTCTGTGCTCGCCTCTTTTGTCTTTAGTACTCAGCGT
This sequence comes from Elopichthys bambusa, assembly GCA_037101425.1. NCBI lineage: Eukaryota > Metazoa > Chordata > Actinopteri > Cypriniformes > Xenocyprididae > Elopichthys > Elopichthys bambusa. The sequence continues at coordinate 42,741,180 of CM074433.1, forward strand.
ATCTCCGCACAGACGTTTCGAGAGATCTGTGCCAGCACTAGATTCGTCCTAAAGAAGAAGAAAAAAATGGGAAAATTAGCACCTTCAATACCATTAAAAATACATATTAATGCAACAGTGGTGGGACAGAATATATAGGCTCTACCAGTTATGTTTTTCATATTCAAATAATGCAGATAAAAAGTGACAGTAAAGAAGTGACAAAAAAATAATATAGAAAAATGTGAATTAAAAAATTATTTTATTCTGAGAAGAAAGAGAACGGAGATTGATATGAGAGTTTGGCTGTCATTGAATACAGAATCCTGTGTTTGACCAATCACAATCAAGTATTCCAGAGTGCCATATAGTAAAGGATAACATACAACATTTTTCATTGACATTATGTCAGCTATAGCATTTGTCAAACTTCAATCACAGTACTTAGACTAATGTCAACGTCAATCCATTATGAAGTTTATACTGGCCTCAGCTGTCTGCAATGCATTCATGTAAGAATGCTTGGAAGTATAGGCTAGCATGTCAGCAATGTGTAGCAGGACTTTGAAGTGTCAGCCTGGGTCAATGTAAACAACAGGTACTGCAGTAACAAACCTCAGAAACAGGTGGTCCGGTCATGTCTGAAGCAATACATGCTGGTGGCCACATGAAATGTTTCCGTTCAAGGACTGGATCGATGTGATCAGTAGCTTTTGACCTGTTAATCAAAGTAGCAGGTTAGCAGGATTTTTACATTTTCTGGAGAAAAAAAAAAAAGAGCATTTTAGAATCATATTTTATAATCAAATTTTTTAGAATCATTGAAATACTACTGTAGTTTTTATTCATATTTTGAATTTTTATTTTTGAGTTTTTATTCTTTTTATTTATTTAAATATCGCAAAATAATTGTTTTCAAACAGGTTTCCTGAATACTCCCCGCGTTTATTGGTAAGAATTTTAATTTAATTGGTTAAAGTCCCCCTGTCGTCAATAATTTTATCCCTTAAAACTCATCTTTGATTACATATTTAAACATTTTTTCCTTGAATTTTGCCTTAAAATAGCTTGAATGTGACTCTACACCCTTGTCTCATATGCACGGTTCTATGAATATGCAAATTAGCCTCGCCTCCACTCACTCACACCAGTTCAAATATCCACTCATTGACGATCACACGTTGATGTGATTGGTAGTTTGTGACATCAGAAACACCAGCGATTTTTTTTAAGTAACAATAAGCAGATTTATTCTAGGTCACTAAAAGGAAAAGGAAAATTAGATACTCGAAAATTAAGTGGATAACCACACTAAATACACAGTGGTAGTACAATACAAAAAGTTCGAAAACTCATGCACTCACTTGGGGTACATGAACAGGAAAACTCTTCATCAAGATAGCTGACACATCAATCCCTAGCTTACTGATATAAGGCTTCCAGACATTATAAAACTGATCTGGCTGACCATTAACTAAACATGTTAAATATTCCAATGGGATTAGTTCCATTAAAATCTTATGCCATCCAGATATAGTCGGAGTCTTATCACTTATCCATCTCATTTATATGTTTTTCCTGGCTGCAAATGTGAGAAGATTGTAAAGTCTCTTTTCATTTGATAAAGTCAAAGCTTTATCCGGCAGACCAAGGATCAACAATAGAGGATCCAAAACCAACTCATTATCAAAGATATTACTCATTTCAAATACAATCTTGGCCCAGTATATTTGTAACTGAACTCACAAAGACAGTGAGTGAGAGTGCCAACTTGTGTTTTGCACTTAAGGCATAGAGGTAAAAGGGTGTTGTTAAATGCATGTCTACGGTTTGGTGAAATATGCATTCTGTGTACAATTTTAAATTGCATCGCCTTGGCACGATTGCATACTGAAATGGATTTGGCATATTTCCAAATATTACCCCATTCTTCCTCACTTATAGAGACAGAAAGTTCCCTCCCCCAAGCAAGTCTAGTATTTAAAACTACTTGTCCCTCAAATGTAACACTAAGAACCTTATATAACAAACTCACTGACTTCTTTCCAGGTGTTTGAAAAATTAGTTTTTCTATAAGAGACAGACCTCTATTTGTACATAATGAGGTATCCTTCACAATATAATATCTAATCTGTAGAAAACGAAAAAAAAAAAAAAAAAAGTCCTGTTTTAATAATTGGTATTTCTGTCTCAGATCCTCAAAGGACATTAGGCCTTCTTCATCAAACACATCCATTAGCCGATTAATGCCTTGATTCACCCAAAATTTAAACCTCCCATCCAATCTGCCTGAAGGGTTATTCACAATTGGACTAAGAGCAGAGGTTAGTTTAGTTCTTCCCTCAAAACGACAAACAGCCTTCTATGCCTTAAGTGCATTTACAGTTACAGGGTTATCACCGTTATCCAATAAGGACTTCATTTTTTTTTTTTTTGAAAAACAACAGATCCACAAGAAGAAGTTTCGACAATGACTGTTCAAGGTCCAATCAGGTAGGGGAGTTATCGAGAACAACCCAATGAGAAATGTATCTTATATGAGCAGACCACTGATATAGTTTAATACTAGGTAAATCCAGTCCTCCAGTCAAACCTGGTAATTGTAATACAGAAACTTGGTTTAAACTTACTCTAAATAAAAGAGCTAAGCCAACCATTCACATCTTTTAAAACCTCTTTAGAGAACAGAATAGGGATCATCTGAATTGGGTATAGAAGCTTGGGAAGAACAGTCATTTTTATAAGAGCCATTCTATCCAACCATGAAATAGGTAGTGTCCCATCGGTTTAAATCTCCTCTAATTTTACTAAACAACGGATTAAAATTGTCTTTGAATACATTTTTAAATACAGGGCTCACAAAAATACCCAAGTATATAAATCCTCCAGGGGACCACTTAAATGGAAATGAGGGGCTAATATTTGGCATTGTTTTCATAGAAACAACAGGCATAGCCTCTGACTTGCTTAAATTGATTTTGTATCCTGAGAAGGTACTGAAAGTATTAATAATAATCAAGAGATGGTACTGAAGAATCAGGATTTTAAGACCGTCTTAGTTTACATGTAGTTTTAAGAAGAAAATACTCAGCAATGGTGTTGACTTATGAATTTGCACATGGTTTGTCTTAAAGCACATTAAAAACACCACATCGACATATAAACAACATTAAAAACTTGATTTTCACCACAGGGGTACTTTAATATTTAATGTTAATAATATTTATTAATAATATTTTTTTTTAAATATCTGCTTACATATGCTTAAATGGATAGTTGAAAATGAAAATTCTGTCATCATTTACTTACATCATTATTTTTTTGTCCACACAATGAAAGTCAATGTGTGTTTGGACCTCAACGATCCTCAAAATATCTTTTATGTTCCACAGAAGAAAGTCAGTCGTACAGGTTTGGAACGACATGAGGTGAGTACATGACTGGGTGAACCATTTTTAAGTTAAACTAAATAAAAATGAGAAACATTAGCTTATATAAATTAATAAAATAAACAACTAGTTTATATAAATTAAGTTTAAGTTTAAGTTTTTTTTTATTATTATTATTTTAGTAATGAGATAATGAAAATGTTTTTTTTTTTTTTTTTTTTTTTTTTTTAGTTAGTTTTAAGTCAATAAAAACTTGCAAACTATAAAAAGTCTCCTTTGCTCACCACAATGTTGTTGGCCTATTTTATAATGTTACATATAAAATATGTGGGGTCAAAGGTTTTGAAAAATCCCTAAGTATAAGCAATAACAATAGTGATTAGCAAGCTCCTATATAATAAGTTTTATTGGACTGTTCCCAAACAATTGCACCTGATATTTCCACAGATATGGTTTGGTGTCTTTAAAAACTGGAACATAAGGGTGGAAACCACTCTGTACATCTTTGGAGAGCAGACGACAGTCATTGGCATGTCAAAGGGCCAAGTGTTCACATATGGTCACATAGCTGAACTAATGGCTGACAGGCCTCAGCAAGGGCATTAAAGTGACCCTGCCTCCAGGACAACACAAGCACGGACCAGTGCTCTGTAAACAGGGATCCAGAAATCTGTAAACATACAATTAGGCCATTAATGTTTCACAATGGACTACTCACTCCTGATATCTCAACCACAATATAAAAAGGTTTTTCTTTATTCCAAAGAACTTGTAGTTTAAATTACACACTCAGAAAGTCCACAATTATGTGAACTATAGAAAACATAAATCCAGTCTGTTGTATTTTAGTTTGCATTTGTATTTTATTTACTTGTCGTTTCTTGTAATTATTTGTAAAATTAGCTATTTCTGAGTAAAAATCATAGAGCAAAAACAAAGTGTGGAAAAACAAACACTTGAACATAAGTCAGCATGATAAAAGCTACCTAAAATAACAAACCATCTTGGGAAAAAAATTGGATGTGTAATTGGATTTTTTAGTTTTTTGGCTATTTTATATCGTCCTATTTGACTCCATGGAGAGGGCAGGATTTATGACCTATACTGCAGCCAGCCACCAGGAGGCAATCTAAATGTTTTGGCTTCACTTTTCAGGATGTGCAGGCACACTTGGTACTGAACAAAATTATCTTAAACATGTTGCTAACTACTGCATTTTTATTGGCCTTACTTAGATACTCAGGTATTTGTTCAAAACCTGTATAAATGTTGTTCCAGTGTTCCAAACTGAGTCATTTGAACCAACGCATTCTCACAGAAAACTATTTTACGAGGTTGCGATTTCGTATGAATTGTATGATTTTTAGAAAAAAGTAAACATAAAGATCCTCCCCTAACTCCACCCCTGAACCTGACAGCCACTGGAGCATAAGCAGATTGTAGGAAAACGCACGAATGCAATCATACAAATTTATACAAAATATTTTGTATACCAATTCACCAAAACACAAAAGTTACGAATTGTCATGGGATTGCGTTGTCTGAAACTATTTTAAATTGAATGTTTTGCAAGTTCCCAGCATGCATTGCAGCTTGAAATAATTATGTGGTAACTATTATTAAACTATTATTAAGCAGATGGTGCGAAAACGCGATTGTACGAATTTGCTACCAATTCGCCAAAACGTAAAGTAGTTGCAAATTGCCATGAAATTGTGTGGTTTGAACAAATAAATTTAAAATGGATGTTTTGCAAGCTCCCAGCATGCACTGCAGCTTGAAATAATTGTGGTAACTATTATTAAACTATTATTAAACAGATTGTGCGAAAACGTGCAAATGCGGTAAGAATTTGCCACTAATTCGACAAAACGTAAAATAGTTACGAATTGTCATGGGATTGCGTTGTCTGAAACTATTTTAAATTGAATGTTTTGCAAGTTCCCAGCATGCATTGCAGCTTGAAATAATTATGTGGTAACTATTATTAAACTATTATTAAGCAGATGGTGCGAAAATGCAATTGTACGAATTTGCTACCAATTCGCCAAAACGTAAAATAGTTATGAATTGCCATGAGACTGTGTTGTCTGAATAAACTATTTTAAATTGAATGTTTTGCAAGCTCCCAGCATGCACTGCAGCTTGAAATAATTATGTGGTAACTATTATTAAACTATTATTAAGCAGATGGTGCGAAAATGCAATTGTACGAATTTGCTACCAATTCGCCAAAACGTAAAATAGTTATGAATTGCCATGAAATTGTGTGGTTTGAACAAATAATTTTAAAATGGATGTTTTGCAAGTTCCCAGCATGCACTGCAGCTTGAAATAATTGTGGTAACTATTATTAAACTATTATTAAACAGATTGTGCGAAAACATGCAAATGCGATAAGAATTTGCCACTAATTTGACAAAACGTAAAATAGTTACGAATTGCCATGAGATTGTGTTGTCTGAATAAACAATTTTAAATTAAATGTTTTGCAAGTTCCCAGCATGCATTGCGGCTTGAAATAATTATGTGGTAACTATTGTTTAAAAATTATCATTGCTTTATGTGGTCTTAATTTACGATGCTGCTGTCACTGTTCGTTAGCTGTCATATTTTCACACTGAATTAACATTTGTTAATCTCACTGTGTTTGAGATTTGTGTATTTATATGTACATCTAATTGCAACTTTTAATATATTTACCCGAAATGCTAAACAATCATAATTTCCCTTGATAAGAATTTATAAATTCATTAGATGAACAAAAGTTAAGTTTTCAGTTGTTAGTTAAGTTAATGTAACACATTGATTGTAATATGTTGCCTTTTTTTTTTTTTTAAAGTTAGGTCAGCTTTTTTTGTTTTACAGTGATGTTATCTGAGACATATCTCAATCGTAGCAAAAACTAACAAACCTGTGGGATATCCTTCACAGATCTGACAGTGTGAGAAAGTTTGAAGCAGACAGCTTACAATGGACCTTATCTGTATTGAGTGTTTATGATAGATAAGGTTTGGGAAAAAACCTGCCTGCAGTGACAGCCATCAGACGGTCAGAGTGTTCTGATAGAAAGCCTGGACACATCTTGAGATTGTTAACAAATAGACTGCTTCATACAGATAAGCTCGACAGAGATTCAGTACAATCGCGGGGACGTTTTTCAACATATGAGACTATCTGAATACGCAATAGGATCAGCTTTGTTTGGTTTGAGTTTCAAGCATGACCATTTCATAATCAGCTTGTATCATCAGCTTGGCCTGAATTTGTACTTTGTCATCAGCATGCAATATTAGTTTTCTATTTAACAGTTACCTATTTAAATCTCTGTCACGGTAAGGGCAAGATTTGAATAATTCAAATATATTTGGACAGTACACGTAGATGATGGAAGAAGGACATAGAAAGGCTTTCATTTGAGATGGAACATTTTAATTTCCAACCGCCTGATATACAGTATTTTCTTTTGTTTTGCATGTTCCGCTCTAAAATTGGAAGTCAAAGAAGAAGTAATTATCCCTCTAAATTGAGCCATTTCACATAATTATTTCTTGGAATGTAATGTGTTTTACTGAGCTACAAAGAACATTGAAACTTGCCATTTTATATGCCGTTTGTGTCGCATAATGGGTTTTCCCATCAGCTCCAGACTGCGCTGGTTAATTTGGGAAGAGGTCTTGTTCCCTCCGAGAGCACAATTTAATGAGGGATATCATCCAACTGAGAGAAGTTATATTTATTTATATATTTTATATTTATTAATGTATTTGTCTTTCAAGATTTGTCATTGTACACACTTGATACAAATGAAGAAGGCCGTAATTTTTGTAATCAAATAAACGATTAAACTGATTCACACCTCAATATGTGTATAGTTAAGTATTAAAATATAAAAAATGTATATAGAAAAATTTACATAGACATTTACTTTTCATGTAAATGCAAAAGTACACAATTATATATTAAATATACAATTCTATACTAAAATTATAAAAAATATTTAGAGAAAAAAATAAATATGTTTTATATAAAAATATTTGTATTTTATTTATAATTTATACTATATTTTTCATTTTTATTATATTTGTTTTTATACATTTACATATATATGCATATAGACTAATATATAATAAACATATTTGTCAAAAAAATACACAATTAAATAGATGTTATACTAAAATGGAAAAAAAACTAAATATAATACAACATAATAAAATATATATATATATATATATATATATATATATATATATATATATATATATATATATATATATATATATATAAAGATATATGCACACACCTTATTGCATGTTTAAAATCTATAAATATCATGTCATGCTCTTTCGACTTGGTTCAGTAAAGAAATCACCTAGCAACCACCTACAACATATTCATATATTTGCAAGTGCAAAACTCCAGTCAGTAATTGTAACCACTCTAAACAAACGTGATTCTTAAGTTGAATCCATAAAATTGAGATTATACACTAACCAGGCAGCACTTTACTAAAATAAACTGCTGGGTCTTTATGCCTCTTTTTTAATCTGTCTGTGACCATTTAAAGTTCATTTAGCTCAAAACAGAGAGCACTTAATTCTTTGTTGCTCCCCAGATGACCAGTTCAGCCATACGAGTGTGAAGAGAATTATGACCCATTTTATGGGGCAAGTTAGTTACTCCATTGTTTATAACTGAATGTGACTAGTGTTGTGAGAACAGTGTAGCAAATGTGAAATTTATGTACAGCCTCAGGCAATGGTGATTTTTTTCCAGTGCTGCGTCAGTGAGTTGATCTTTGCATTCCTAGTCTTATCTGTAAATCTTTACGTAGCCGTAAACCACAACCCAGGGCCTGTATAATGCACATACGTGAAAAAGCTTCACATCTTGGAACCCTTGTTCTGCAGGACACATGATCATGAGCAAAGGAAGGATCTGAATGAAGGGTGACTTCTACTGAATGACAGCGGACATGACTTACATCACCCAACAATCTAAGGTCAAAGGTCACAACTGGAGTGATACACAGTGACCCCATGAAGTACTTGGACACTTAAAGGATTAGTTCACTTCAGAATTAAAATTTCCTGATAATTTACTCACCCCTATGTCATCCGAGATGTTTATATCTTTTTTTTTCTTCAGTTGAAAAGAAATTAAGGTTTTTGAGGAAAATATTCCAGGATTTTTCTCCATATAGTGGACTTCAACAGTTTCCAACGGGTTGAAGGTCCAAATGTCAGTTTCAGCGCAGCTTCAAAGGACTCTAGACGATCCCAGACGAGGAATAAGGGTCTTATCTAGCAAAACGATTGGTCATTTTCTAAAAAATTATATACTTTTAAACCACAAATGCTCTTCTTGCACTGCTCTGCGATGCGCCACGCATTACGTAATCACGTTGGAAAGGTCACGCTTGACGAAGACGGAAGTACCGATCCAGTGTCTACAAAGCGAACGTGCAAAGATTAAGTCAAACGGCCTTTACAAAAAAAAAGTTAAAACAACAATGTCAGACGATTTCGAAGTTGAAGACTCCCAACTTTTGAGCAATAGTGTACTTGTCTAAATACATTTGAGGTCATTGAGTGCACATTAAACTCAGCAAGTCATCTAGTCTTATAATGCAAAACAAAATAGTTCTGATCTACTGTAAAACACCCAATCGAGCGTAGCCAAATTTCCATCATCAAAAACGTAGATTTCATGGAATAGATTCCATGTTGGCAATTTTAAATTTGCAGACAATAGCATGGCAGGGTTTGCATGAGTTAATGGACTCTAAAAAGCCCTATTTCCTCAGTGGGAGAGTTGTTATTTTGCCGATGGGACAGCTGCCGCTTCTGTAGCTGAAAAGTCCACTCCTTTGGTTCCTCACAGCAAGACAGCAGTCTATATTGGGCGGCGATTGTTCTCAAGACAATATGACTTTTTAAAGGGTGCCACTGCGATGGTAAGTATATATATGAAATATTGTTATCCTGGTTCAGAGAAATCAGAGTGGTCAGGCTGTCTAACCACAGTCACGCAGTGGCGCCACAATCCCGTGGCCAGCTTCCATGCTTGTGCCACTCGAGGGACACACAAAGAACAGCGCCCACGGGTGTCTGGATTGTGAACTTGAGCAATTTTCTATAACAAAATAATTTCTTCTTTTTCAAAGTGACATTTCAAGGTGAACAACTGGTTCCTCAAAAGTGGTGAACAGGAAAAGGTTGGGAATCTTTTGTAAATGACTGGTCAGTCTCTTAAAGTCAACATGAAATGTTCACAGCCTGTTATTTGATGTATTTCTGAAAAAAAAAAAAAAAGGATATTAAAAGACTAATCGGTAGTCAGCTCTCTTACTCTATACCAGGAGTGTCCAAACTACGGCCCGCGGGCCAAATGCGGCCCGGGGGTGAATTTCAAACGGCCTGCAGCTTGGCTATTAAAACATACTATATGTGGCCCGCCATGCATAATTTACAAATCAAGCAGTTTCACAATGTCAACACTAGATTTTAGGCCAGGGAAATGACGCGAAATGAAACAGCGCTACTTTAGCGCACTACACAGTGCGCGACTCACAAGCTCACAAATGTGTTTACTTGTCTCGATCACAAGATCACTAAACAGCCAGTGAGAAGTGTTCGAGTTCAGAGTAGAGCAGGGCCATAACCACCATAGACACTGAGGGGGATTCAAATGATAACTTATGATTTTGCGTGCTCATTTATGCCTTGGAAGCTCTCCTCGCAAGCCTGGTGAATGTGCGTAAACTGAGTGGTGCACTGTGATGAGCAGTGAACTATTGACTAGAAAGTTGGGGGTTTGAGTCCCATATGGTGCAATATCCGAAATGTTACTGATATGCCAAGTACATGCAAGAGTTTATTTGGCTCTGTATTGAAGCTGTTGTTTTCTGTTATTTAAAAGTAACAAATCCTAATGTCTAGGATGATCCTTAACACTTAGAATCTCTTTTCCATGTCAAAACTGTGACATTACGTTTAACAAAAGAGTTTCCAAGATAAAGTTTGTTTCTGATTTTTTTTTTTTTTTTTAAGAATTTACAGAAATCAGTGTCTTAGGATGGGTGTCGGTAATGACCTTCCTGACTTTCAAAAATCTGAAAGCATTTTGTAGTAGGCCTAAAACATACCATCCTTCATGAAAACTATAAAACATTTTTTAAAACTTTACAAACCAAAGTATTTTTAGCTACTTTTTGAACTCATGGAACCCATTATTGCGCTAGCAGATATATTTTACAGTGAAAACCTGTAAATTGACTTTCCCAGAATTCTCTATGGACAGCTCACATTAGATGCTTTTTTTTTTAAACTGTTTTGTTCTTATTAGTTATGCACATTACATCTAATTTACATCTAATGTCACTAAAAATGCAGTAAACATTGATTTAATGTGTTGATGTAACATTTTGATGGTTTTGTGTATGTATGACACATCTATCTTTATTTTATTATTTACTTCAGCTTGTGGAAAAGCTACTTGTGATGAACTTTGATTCATCATGTGGTTTTCTCTTTACCACCTGTGCTTTTAAGGTAGCTGTCAGTATATTATATATTTTAGTAATTTGGCATATTTCAGTTAGTTAAATATACAGTTTTTTACTGAAATTTAAGGTCAATCTGTAAAACTTAAAACATTGCTACCATATATTTTACAGTTCTGGCAACCACATCTGCCTTTTTTTAACCACAATTTTTACATTTTTATTTACAGTGTAGGCTAGGATTGGGAATTAATTGGACTGTGAAAAGTGAGCGTACCAAAATGGAGTCAGCCAACAAGGAAAGTCGTTTTTAGAGGGAAAGATTTAAGACAAACTTTTTTTCTTTGGAACAACACGCATAATAATTTACAATAATACCAGGAATGTGTATTAAGAAAGTAAACGAGGTCAGTTTTTAGTTTCGTGTTGACTTTTAGGGTACTCTGGTGCACACTATTTTTGGCTTTAATACACATTTCTTGGCCTCAAAACGGCTGCAAACACTTTTAATTCATCAGTCCAAACGCATAATATTAAAATGGGTCAGCTGCCCTGCCTAAATATGACATCTTTCAAACCCCAAAATGTAGCCGTGCTCCTGTTTTTCGCATCAAGGCTTTCCCCTTCAGACCACCAGCACCCCGAAGAGAAACCACATGAGGGAGCAGGACCAGCCTGTAACCAGGAAGAACAGGGAGGCTGTTTATTTCTGGTGCATCTCTACTGAATGACTCACACGTTGGCTGCAAAACCGGTTCAGTCTCCAACAGCTGAGCATGTGCCAGCTCCAAAGGCATATAACTTGTGCGCTGCCCACCCGCTCCGCTTTACCCCCATCTCAATCGCAACGCTCGTCATCTGCCTATTTTCTCCTGCATTTAATCCCCCTGTAATCATCAGATGCAGCATTTTACAATCAACATTGGATCTGACCTTGAGCAGGTTTAGAAAAGGCCAGACACATTAGTGGATGGGTACGAGGCCGGGCAGGGAAGAGAGAGAGAGAGAGAGAGAGAGAGAGATAGTATAAGTGGGCAGCTCTCTGCTTCACTGGAGTTGAAACACACATGCGACGTCCCTATTATAGAAGACAGCGGGCCACCAAGTCCAAACAAGCACTGCAAAGCAAAACATATCCACATTAATAGTAGTATCATTAAGGATGTAAAAGGTACTTGAGGACTGTGTCAAAGTATTAATCAACTGAAAGATAAATTATCAACACATAAATTTGGTGTACCATTTTCTCTGAGAAATTGCTAGTAAATTTCACAATTACAGGCAAGTATTGGCAAGTATTTCCAATCAGCATGCTTGTTGACTCGACAAATAAAGTAATACATTTGTCTGAGTGGAAATATAGACATTTCCCATAAAATATTCATACCAAATTGACACGTAGGCAGTCAATGTTAGATGGAGATGCGCTTTTGAGCAGATATATTGAACTTTCTCTTGTATTGTACCTTTTGAAAGTTTGGAAAGAAAAAACTTTTATTTAGCAAGGATGCATTCAATTGATCAAAAATAACAATAAATGCAATTATAATGTAAAAAAAAAAAAATGCATCATGGTTTCCACAAAAATAGACACATTGAAATAAACATGACATTTCGAAGTAGTAGTATTTTCTTTGTAAAACTTTCTCCAATAATCTTTTTTATTTACAACTTCGAAAAAATACAATTTACAGTGTAGCTAGAACAAACAAAGTTGTCGCATTTTTAATAGCGTATTTAAAAGTAGTCTGACACCAGTTTAAAAAAAAAAAACACTGCCAATCAATAAGACTGACAAACAGTGCTTAATGAAGAAATGAGAAATTCATTACAGCTTTCATGCTGAATAGTAATGTACGTTGTTTTCTGTATCATACTAGGAGAAATAAACTTGCAAATACAATAAATGAAGCTCCAATTACTAGCATAAATACACAATGTGTGCTATTCACTCTTAATCTTACAAATGCAACAAGACAGGGCCTTCAAATCCATCCTTATTTTAGGCTTGACCCTCTCTGTACAAAGCGACACACAAATCTGAAGCATCATCTGGATTGCAACTGTGACATGGACAAAAATTGAAAAAGAGGGGGGGGAGGTTAAATATTTCCAATCAGCATGCATGTTGACTCAACCACAAATGAAGTAATGATTTGTCAGAGCAGGAATATAGACAAACATTTTTTCCTCATCAACATTTTCCCCATAAAACACTGACAAAACACAAACTGACACGAGAGCAGTCAGTCTAGGATTATATGGAAATGCCCTTTCTCATGTACACTACCTTGTGAAAGTTTGGGGATTTTTAGATAAAAAATATGCAAAAACCACTAGAACAATGTTATACATTTTGTTGACTTGTGTCAACATACATTATCCCAAACATTTCCAACAATGTTTAAATCCAAAGAAATCAGCAATTTTAACCAGGACATTTCGGCAACTGTCAATGACGTCATATCCACGCTATCCTCGATTTCCAGTTTTACTTTCATAGAAGTAAACGCATTATAACATAATACTTAATACATTTGAGTGTCGAGTTTTAACCATGTAAAACAGTGCTGCGTCACCCCACATATGCAACTAAAAGAGCAAAAGCATAATAAAAGCTCCGCTGGACTCCCGCGGCTCTCGGCCCACCCTGATTCATACCACAGTAACGTTAATAAAACTTTAATACATTAGCTCGCCATGAACATGATTTCTTCCCAAGTCCGTCAGATTGCTTTCCATTGGCTGTGGAGGTGATGACAGCTCACGGCATCATCAAGCTACACCTTTGTTTTGAATAGGCGACCTCTAGTGGCAAAAATTACATACTGTGCCTTTAAATTGACCAAAAGTGACAGTAAAGACATTTAATGCTACAAATAAATTCTTAAAACTTTGTAACTTTCTATTAATCAAAGAATGAATCAAAATCAGCACACTAGAATGATTTCTGAAGGATCATGTGATGCTGAAGACTGGAGCAATGATGCTGAAAATTGTAAAAAATAAAATAAATAAATAACCTAGTCCTCTAATTAACCCCTAGAAGATTACATTAAACCAAGTGCCCAAAATATAGGACAAAAATAGGATGTCTTTGGTAGGCTAACATAAAATAGTAGCCTGGACATATCTTAAATATTCAAACATGAGATTTTGCTATTTTAAACATTTCAATTAAGTTGAACATGCGTCAAGGAGGAAGGTTCAGAATTAATGAAAGGCTTTATACCCATTTTGGGTCTCTGATTCAAATCATCAGCTTATATTAGACTCTCCTGAAATAGAGTCTATGGTCATTATTTAATATGATAAACCTGGTTGTTTATTATCTCATCACCTTTTCAGTAGCCTACCGTCGGCGCTAATGAGCAGTGCGCCTTGGGTTTCAACTCTTACCAACCAACATAAGACTGTGTTCCCTCAACAACCAAACCAACCAACAAAAATGAAGACGTAGCTGTGACAGTCTCACAAATTCCCAATGAAGTCAGCTCTCAAAGCCCCCGTGGGCAAGCCTGAGTTCATGGGAACGGCTGAGGTGTCAGATCCCGGCATCTCTTCCCATAGAGCTCAGGGACAGAAGACATCACTTATCCTGACCTATAGTCAGTTAGACATGATGAGCTGCTTTCAGCAGTCAGCTGACCCTCTACGGACCAATCCGAGCAAAAGAAAACCCATGCTGGAGGTCATGGAAAACCTTTCCCTGAGAGGTCCAAATTTACTTGCTCAGCAGAATACATAAAATTGTTCTTGGACGACGCGTAACGAGGAAGACGGACATCACCAGGCCAACATGTCGCCCTCAAAAATGCATTTTTATTCACTGGAGAAATTTGTGGCTCGGAAGAGTTCATATGCGTTTCTAAAACGGATGAGCTTGTGTTCGAACGATAGTAATTGGATCGTATACACTCTAAAAATAAATTTAAAATGGATGGATATGCCAGTCTTTTTAACAAATGGTTCCCTCCAAGTTTAAATTACCGTGTGTGAGGGAAATGTCTTAGAAGGTTTTGAAATTTGTACGAGTAGGCCATGATCGTGTGGCTTTGACTTAAGATACACCAAAGTTAAATATGCTCCAAATTACAGTCGTTACGAGACCCTCAAAGCCAAAATTAGAGGGCAAACGCCCAGGCGGTACTATTGACTTCTTTATTGAATGGCTGCTCTGTATAATTAGCAAAGCAAACTAATCCATCTGATCTCAACCGTCTGAGTGCATTGTGCCGTGATTCAGTTGATGTCTCGTGATCATGGCACCTAATCTACAATCAACCGGTAGTTTTGTCACAAGAGACCTCTGATGTCCGTCTGCAGTCCATTCAAGGTTTCTGGTTGGTTTCTAAAGCGAAACATTCATCTGACGGAGGATGCTGTCCCTGGAGACTCTTTTGACAACTGAGAAGGAAGCCATTACTGCCACTACGGCCTGACGTTAATGACAGGATGACCTTTAACCTCGGTTTTCACTCATCTAAAGCACGCCAGAGATTTTCAGTGTATCGTATTACGACATTTGACCACATTTCGACATCAGATGATTTCAGCTCTAGATGAAATTGTTATTGTTTTCTGTTCTATATATAAACGCATGTCTTAAAATATCTCAAAAGAATTGTCTGTTTTTCCTACATATGATTTCAGGAACCAGGCCCAATTTTTTAAATAATGTGAATACAGGGAAAAAAAAAAAAAAAAATAGTAAAAATAAAATACACAATACAAACACACACACACACAAATATATATATATACATACACACACAATTATTATAATAAAATTATTCATCTCAAAACTGTTCAAACAACTTGTAGGTAATATTCCAGGTTTTTTTTAAGTAATTTGAAATCACTGACTGCAAACTGTATTGGTTCTTGTTTCTCATAAATGATTGTGAAGATTGTTGAAAATTTGAATATGCATAAATACAAGACTTAAATTTTAAATATTTAAAGAATCATAATGCTGCTATTTACATAGGAGTGACTTGAAAATACTGATTTTTGGGTGAACTATTCCTTTAATTTCTAAAATGTCTCCATTGTCTCTTGACTAAAATAATTAAGCACTTTATTAATTTTATTCTCATTAAAAATTCCTGTAAAAATAAATAAATAAAAGTTAGTTTATTCTTTAATATTGTAGATAGTACCGTCATGTGTGTTGGGGCGGAAATAACCATGCTTATTTGTTCCATTCCATTTGTGCCTGAGTTGTTTTGATGTAGCAGGTAAAATAAAATAAATATATATATTTTTTTTTAAAAACACGTGGCTTTATTTCCATCTTTGGTCTGCTGGCCTGTATCCATGACAACAGTTTCTGTGCTGATGTTCTGTGTAGGATTGTCCTTACCTCATGCAGCGCCACCTCTGCTTCCAGACAGAGACACACTGACCAAATTATCCTCACAGCGGCCCAGATACGCATGGAGTCATCGGTGTCAGCCTCTGCAAAGCTGCAGTCACATGTTTAATTTTGGATAGTGTTGTAAGAGGTGATGCTCAACACATTCAGCCATTTAAAGCCTTCCTGTCACATCGTTTTGACAGCTGAATTGATCCCACAAAGGCAGACATCTGGCCTAGGATCGGGCCAAGGAATGAAACTTTTGTAGACGTCAAACTTTTCCAATGAAACTGAGCAGATCTTTGAAAAAGTTGTTTGCAAAGTTTCCTTCACACAAATTCTCCCACAGATGTGAATTAGTATCAGATTTGAGATTCAATTTTGTGTTGTAATCATTGGTTTCCTTGACTTTGCATGGATTCTGATGGAATATTATAAAAACTTATGGCATTTACAAAAATCTCTCTTTTCCCTGGTCTATAACAACAACTGCAGTCTTTCTGAAAACCCAATGAATAAAACAGCAAAACAGATTTTCTATGAATAATGTCTCCCTCTATTGGCCAAGAGTGAAAAATCCCCTTTTAATCTTATTATCAACAAAATAACATGCCACTAAACAAACTAAATAAATAAAGATAAAAAATAAATTATTAAATGATAAAATCATGATTATTAAATAATGGATTAAGTACATACATAATCAGAATTTTAATTATAAAAAAGATCAACATGAGCATTATACGATACGGCTTTTATGTGGAATTAATAATAATGTAACTTACATTATTAATAAATAATATAATTATGAATTTAATTTATCATAATTTAAGTTAATAAGTTAATATAATCTTGCAGTAAGTGACCTTAAAAAGGTGGAAAAGAATTGCAATCCCATGCCGTTTCAGAAAAATTTAGCTTCATTGCCTGGAATCAGTTTAAAATCAACGATGTAAAGACATGACTGCAAAACAAATTTGCTATATATGCTATATTAACTGGTAGAAATCTGTCAGTCGGTAGAGATTTTGGACTATCGTCTCTATTGCGGTTATGCTCGCATGACGTTGTTCTGCATGGTCATGAAAGCTTATTGTTTACATGCGCTTTCAAGCATTGCGGTTTAAAAACAAGCGATGAAGTGCAGTAAGCAGCAAATAAGTACTCATTTCGCTATATGCGCATGCTGTCTGTACTGTACTTAAGTTCTTTTTGCCACGTAATTGGGCTTGAACGGTTAAATACACATACTTGCGTGTCAAAATGCCCATGTTTGCAAAGTATCCTCATTTTAAGTGAACAGTTGAGAAAAAAAAAAACGCATGTGTAGCAGTATACTGGATCTGTGCATTTGGTCTTAAAGTGACGGCAGCCTAATATACCTGCTGTCGTCTGTCTTTTTTAACTTTAGTTAGTGTGTGATGTTGCGGTTTGAGCATAAACAACATCTGCAATGTTACGATGCAGTTACGGTTGGTGACATCACAAACCCCAAAATTTACATAAACCCTGCCCCCGAGAACACACAACAAAGGGGGTGAGGCCATGTCGGGCTGCTTTAGAGAAGAGGAAGAGTCGTTGTAGTAGAGAGTTGTTGCCATGCCGTCATTTTACACCGGACTGCTTCACAAACGAGAGTCAATTCAACACAAAAGATTAACATGACGACACATGCTAGTCGATGAGTTGAATCAACTCCACATCAACTACATACATTTATCCACTAACCATTCAGAAACCTCCAGATGCATTCTAAAAGTTGTAAGTTCTTCCTGAGTCTCTCCATCAGTGTCCGACTCCGGTTTGAACAATGTAAGGCTGAACACCGTTACTGACAATCCTCATTTTGGCTGTGTGAGATTCCCAGCTTTGTTGTTGTTGAGAAACCAAAGCGTGAGCTGTTAAAGCTCCACGCTCTTCTGGAAAGGGGGCCGGGAGTAGCAGATCATTTGCATTTAAAGGAACACACACAAAAACAGTGTGTTTTTACCCTCAGAACAGACCTGTGACCCCCCAATTGAGAACCATAGTGGACCTTTCATCTCAATGTGGCTATAAAGACGATTCTGCCCTTTAGTCAAAGAGACGAGTGAAAAATTGTGTTTTTACTGTGTATTTACAATAAATAGTACTTTGGAATGTTATTTCAAATGCAAAATGAACAACTACAATGCAAACTATTAATATTAAAAGACATAACACATTTGCAATGATAAAACAACAAAGTATCCCTATAAAAATCTAACCAACCTATTCATGACCTGAAATGTTGTTCGTCCTTCGAGGCCAGTTCAGTTCAAACTTTAGCACCAACCGGACCTACCGTTCCATACATTTGAAATGAGGTTTACTGTTCATTAGATCAGTTTGTCTGATCGACTGGATCTTATGTGCAGCCAAATCTTCAGCAAACAGTCTACTTGAATCACAGCTGCTCACGAGTCTCCGGTCATGATGGAGATGAACTCCTCTTGATTAACTGAAAGACAGTACAAGAACAAATGTGATCACTTAAATTCACTTTGCTTTTAACCTACTTGTTCACAGCACAGACAATTAATATTTTGCTGATTAAATTACATATCATAGCTCTTCACAACGCCAAAGGACACACAAACAGCTTTCAACTCAGCCTTCATTTCCACTGTTCCCATTTTTGTTGGCTGCAATACATTAATTTGCTGGGTCTTAATTGAGAAAAGCACTTTGGGCCAACTGGGAAAAGCACAGTAATTACTTCCATTCATCAGAGGCAATAAAAATAGCACTTTGTTCCTCTCCCTAGATAAAAATCCAGCAACTTACTCTCTCCGTCCCCATCGGTGTCAAATTCATCAATCATGGCTCGCAGGTCTTCGTCACTCATGTCTTCACCCAGTTCACGAGCGACTCGCCGCAGATTTCTCAGGCTTATCTTTCCCGTTTCATCATCATCAAACAGTTTAAACGCCTTCATTATTTCCTCTTTTGGGTCTCGCTCCAATATCATGTCCGTCACTTTAAGAGAATGATATTACTTTGTCTGGAGTATAAACGCTAATGAAGTATTTACACAAAACAAGCAGAAGATTTATTATGTTACATACATTTATGTGCTCCAGATTTCAGCAATATCATTCCTGCGAAGCATTTCGTAGTCTAGGCCTGTTGATGAGTAGTGAACTCAACTTACCCACTTCTTTGAAATCTTCAAAAGTTATTTTCCCAGTTCCTTCTCTGTCATAGTCTTTTAAGATCTTCAACACGTCTACTTTCTTCACCTCAAAACCCAGAGCTCTCATCGCCACCTGGAACACAAATTTTAAATGTCAGCATTTTAGAGCTACTGTTGTTGATTTTAAAAGGTGCACTATGTAAGTTTGTTTGTTTTTTTTCTTTCAATATTATCAAAAATCTACATAAATCAATACAATCCTTCTTCCAAAACATGTTTTTGTCTTACCTTAATTCACTATGGTAAGCCTGTTATAAGTGTTTATATTTTAGACCAGGTGGGATGCTTTTCGCACAAAATTGTGTACTTATGTTACTCGTCTGTGTGTCTCGTCATATCCATAAATAGAGAAAAGTTGCTCTGGCTACTTTGACGCATATGGGAGTGGCAATGGTTAGTTGTCACAATGAGCGAGAAAGGTTGACATGGAGCAGCTAAATCTCCAACCTCTGGGAATCACCCATTTAAATAAAAAAAAAAAACAGAACAGAAGAGAAGAGAGTCTGCTGGCAAAAAGAGAATACGACAGAGCTAGTAATAAAACAAGAATCAACATTGCTTGGCTTTTCAGAGATGATGAGAACTGAGGGATTTGAAATGTTGTAAAAGAGATGGCATTTTTTATTACTCAACAGGTGAGTAAGGTATTTTATTGAACAGATAAAATGCCATATGTAGCTCTTTAACAGAGTTTATTGTAAAGCATTATCTATTGTGAAGGCTCATTTCATTATGGTTATTGTAGCGCAGTGCTGGAATTCATTTTCAAGGAAGTACTGTGTCTATTAATGGATAAAGCTACAGTAACATCTTCAGCTAATCAGCTTAAGATCCATATAAACTGGTTATATCTCTTAAGCCTAGTAGTGAATATTTTATGAGCAGTAGGATAAGTCGAGGAATGAGGGTCTTATCTAGCGAAACGATCTGTCATTTTCTAAAAAAAAAATATATATGTATACTTTTTAACCACAAATGCTCGTCTTGCACTAGCTCTGCGTTGTGCCATGCATTACATAATCATGTTGGAAAGGTCTTTACCTTTAATTCATGATAATCTATTTCTTTATCCTTGTCTGTGTCAAAGAGCTCGAATGCCTCCTTGATCTCATCCTTCTGCTCCTCTGTAAGTTCCCTCCTTTTCTTCCTTTTGCTCTTATCAGCAGTTAGGTCAGTCCTAAGGGCACAAGCATGGAAATCAATCATCTGATTCATTCTGATCTTCCATTAGTTTAGATACCATTCAATCACATACACACTTGCTACCTGCCTCCCTAGACAGCATTCTGAGGTCTCAGAAAACATGTATATGATTATGTCCACAAGTGCTGATTTGGCAGGTGGGTAATCAGGATTTGATAGTCTATATGAATATATGGGATTCATATAGCAATAAAATGAAGGACATGCGTGCTGGTTCTCTTGTTTGTAAATCAATATGACTTACATTTTTTATAAAACGTTCTCCATTTATGATACGTATAATAATTTTATTATTATAATCACTATTATTACTATTAATAATAAAAACTTTGTCAACAATTCACATGCACTGGCTAGCAATGCTCAACACACCAGCAGCTGGTCTCTAAATACACAGTAAATGACTAAACACCTCATAATTACCTCAGAGACAGACTCATTTTTGCAGTTTAGCAATAAATTCGCTGATACTGAAACCCAAATCCGTACAAGATTAGAGTTCGGCTTCAACACTCCTGCTAATCCCGAACACAGAGACGCCAAGCACAGCGCGTTGCTAGTTGATTGTGAAGGAAACGTTTCCGATTGGCTGCCGAGGTCTGAGCGTCAGGATGACGATACTTGTGATTGGTTGTTTGGGAACAGATTTGCGTATGAGCCTGTTTGATTGGCGGACTCGGTCTGGAATGGGCGGTCTTAATGATGGCGGTCAGACGGCGGCACATCCTACATGCAGAAAGAAAATGTAAACTTAACCAACCTGAGGTACTCAATATCCACATCGCTGTAAAGATTTTAGCCATTGTTTCAGCATTGTAGAGAAAACTGTGAGTTCTGATTGCCATTTCATTAGTTTCTGGCCCATTACTTTTAAAGTTTGTGTGTATAATGACATTAGGTTTAACAACTGATTGAGAAGCCTGACCCCCAAATTATCTCACAATAGGTCATATGTGATAATATCATAGTGTGCACAAACATTTGAGTTTCTTTAAGAGATATACATGGTCTTGTCATATGAAAACAGTTCAAATTTGTCTTAATAGTCTTAGACATTTTCTTAATATGGGCATCAAACTTAAAGGGTTAGTTCACCCAAAAACGATCTTCGTTCATCTTTCGGAACACAAATTAAGATATGTTTGATGAAATCCGATGGCTCAGTGAGGCCTCTATTGCTCTATTACATCTCAAGATCTAGAAAGGTACTCAAAACATATTTAAAACAGTTCATGTGAGTACAGTGGTTCGACCTTAATATTATAAAGCACCGAGAATACTCCCCCCTTTCGAAGCTTTACGAATCTTTTGTTTCGAATCAGTTGTTCGGAGCGCCAAAGTCACGTGATTTCAGCAGTTTGGTTGGAAGCAGTGTTTTGAAATCGGCCATCACTATATATTATTGAAAAGTCGTTATGTTGCTACTTAAGGTAGAACCACTGAACTCACATGAACTGTTTTAAATATGTTTTGAGTACCTTTCTAGATCTTGAGAGGTTCGGTGGCATTGCTGGCAATAGAGGCCTAAGATTGGATTTCATCAAAAATATCTTAATTTGTGTTCCGAAGATGAACAAAGGTCTGACGGGTTTGGAACGACATGAGGTTGAGTAATAAATGACATTATTTTTGGGTGAACTGACCCTTTAAGTTAAGTGTACAATGACACCTCAATATATAAATTCACTCACTTCCTTGATTTTCTTTTGGTCAATCCAGCGCTTTTGTTATTTAATGAAAAACACATTGATACTGTTTTGTTGTAATTTAAAGTTAAACAGTTGTCCTGCAGCCACTGGGAAACACCGACCAGTTGCCTGGTTAACATTTCTGCAGCCAACTGAGAAGTTTCTGCTGTTACATAAATAATTGTGTCATCTGCATACATTTGACAACCGACCTCCTTGCAACTTTCAGGTAAATCATATATATATATATATATATATATATATATAAAAACAGAAAAGCAAAGGACCCAATATTGATCCTTGTGGTACACCTAGTTTGCATTTTTGAAGTGATGACTTCACACCACTAATTTTAACACATTGCTGTCTACAACCCAGGTATGATTTGAACCAGTTTCGTGCTTGTTGAGAAAAGTTCATTCGTTTCATTTTCTTTTCATGATTCACAGTATCAAAGCCTTTATTTATGTATATGGCATGATGTAATATAATACAGGGTAATAGTAATAGTTTAGAAACTGAAGTGTTGTTGCCAAACATAAATTGTTAATAATATAAGCAACATTGATTAAAATGAAATAACGTAATTATGAGTATAAATGATTCAATATTATATATAATCGTTGCTGTTAATAGTATTATTGTATGTAATATAAACATAATAAATGTAAATGCAATATACATTTATGATAAATGCATAAACTTCAATAAATATAGGAATTGTTGAAATATTTAAGCTCTGGTGTAGTAACAGTGCCTTTTATTTCATTTTTCCTTTCTGTTGCTCTTTATAAACATAATTATTATTGATAATATTTAACAGCAATTTGTACAGCAACACCTATCCTCAATTTAGTAATTGCAGTCAACCACCAATAGAGGACGCCCTACACCATGACAACACTGACATCCTTTCTATATCCAGCTTGAACAGCAACAGGAAATCCAATAAACTGTTTTAAGACTTTTCACACACACACACAAATGGCTTTGTGTAATTAATTTAATATTATAGAATATTAGTATTCTCTTGCTGTAAAAGAATGATCGGTGGCATTATCTTTACAGCATGTTTAAGGAAGTTAGATGGGTGACTCCCAAACCACTTCCTCTGATGAGCACAAAATGTGTCTCTGGTCTCTTGAGGCTGTTGTGGGTTCAAGACTGAAAGGACTTAAGGTCATAAAACTACACCCTAATAGGCTCAGTCCTGGAGAAAAGTAAAACAGATTAATTCTGTGAGGTGCACTGATCAATGTTAAAGAAATAGGCATAGAGTAAAGTGTAAACTTTACCTTGCATGATGAGTATATACTTCTTTCTTTTTTCTTTTTTAACGTGGAATGTGGCAGTTCTTTTTTTAAAATGCAAACTGCATGCTTTCATGTTTTGACTGAACTTGCTTCTTTGATTTAGAGCACTTGGAACCAGAAAAGTCTTTCGTGACAACCAAGATTACAAACCGCTGACAATTGAAAGCCGTTGTATTAAGAAACAACAGGACTGTTCACATGCTTGCTAATCATTATGAGGTGTGAGTGGTAGCTGGCAATGCAGCTTTTGAACAGTTTCCATGTAAGATGATGCATGCATCCCAACACAAGAAAGAGGGTTTCAGAAAGTGAGGTCTATCTCAAGCATGGTTCTGTTAGTACAGATCACTGGCTATGAGTTAAATAGAACAGAGTTTGTGTATCCCACGACGCAAGTCTGTGCCTATTGGACGGTGCTGGTCACGTGACAGTCTATTCATTTCATTAGCCTACTTGTGACCGTCATGGTGCAGTGTCTTAGTCATAAGGACCCTCGAATGCCTGGACCATCTGGACTTGTTTGTGTTTTGCTAGACGATTGTGATGTTGTGTATTAAACACAATGATCATTTTAAAATATCTTCCGAGTACAAATTCATTTCACACACATTTACCTGTCATTTTAAGCTCACTACTATGGTTTACTCTGCTTGACCCTGTTTTATAGTGTGATGTTGTTGTGTGTGAGTTTGTAATGCATCGGTGGGGGAGGTTTGACTAAGCTATGACTGGCTCATGCTGAACAAAAGCAGATGAGGAACTACTGTGATGCTGCCGAGGCTGGAGAGATCTAGTTCAGACCGGTAGCTGGGTGCTGGCTTCAACACTAAAGGGTTCTTTGGCAGTGGGACTTTTTTTTTTTTTTTATTGTCGTCAGTGTGATTAATTTAGGGAAGACAGTCTTCAGAGGTTTCACAGTTACTATTGTAAGAGGTAATTAAGGTATGTACTGCCCTGAGATGGAGGAAGTCAAAATTCTGACTGCTTTTTAATCTGCCTGTTGTAAAGGTTATAGAAGTGTGTACTAATGATCTGAATAAAATTATGATTACACTAATACAATATCCAAAGGTATCATATACATGAACATTTATATTTATCATAGATAGATAGATGACAGAATAAAATGATCAATTATTATATTAATATGTATTCATTTAGAATATGCTTTTATACAAAGTAAGTTTATCATAAAATGTATTATATTTGATATATTAATTTAATTTATTGATAAAACTATTGTGTGTGTGTGTGTGTGTGTGTGTATATATATATATATATATATATATATATAATCTGTTGCATGAATTTAAACTGAATTTATAAAATTGTACATATTATAACTATTGTAACTAAATATATATATAGTTACTGAATTTTATGATTAATGATTGTACTTACATTAAAATTTAATAATTTGGAAGTTGTTTTAATCCAAAGATACTTTATCTCTCTCTCTCTCTGTGTGTGTGTATGTGTATATGTGTATATATATATATATATATATATATATATATATATAATATTAGGGCTGTCAATAGATTTTTTTTTTTTAATCGCGATTAATCACACACTTATCATGAAATTAAGCATACACCATTTATCTTGTTTAATACATCCATTTTGCCGTCATTGCCTATATCCAGCAAGGTAAACAAAACTGTATTTTTCAGTTTTTTCAAGGTAAATTTAGATGTCTTTCCAAAAAAGGACACCAAATAACCAAATGATATGATTTCATATAATTCATACATTTATGTACATCAAAGCACCCAAAAAAAAAAAAAGTTTCAGAATTCAGGGTATAGTATGCAACAGCAAAGAGCTTGTTTACATTTTAGACAAGTCAAGTTGCGATACTGAACAGGACCACGTGGAGATGCCAAAAAAAACCTAAACCAACCGCCTTGACCTACATATATACTAAAGTACACAGGAACATACACAGGATAAATCCGAACATTATCCTGAATGTGTGTGAAAACAGTGTGAATGTACTGAAACGTGTCTGTTCAGAAATACAATGTGCGATCAATGCGTCGAGAGCGCTCATACATGATTTGTTTGTCCATCAATATAACGGACTCGCGCGTGCTTCTGTGTGTCACCGCAATCGTCTTTACTTTGATTGCAATCCTCATCCATCAAAACATCCATCAGAAAGGTAGTTTTCATATCATCTGCCCATACAGCGGTGGGATGTTTCGACGTTCAGTTCAGACGGGAATAGCGATGATCAGTGTTGGATGTAACGCGTTACTGTAATTAAATTACTTATCCACTGAAAAAGTAAAGTAAGGGATTACTGTTCATTTTTAGGTAATTTAATTACAGTTACTTATAATGTACTTGCGTTACATACTGTAAATTAGTTCAACAGTTCTGTTTCAATAAATATTGAATTTAAAATCTAAATTTGTCGTCTGAAGGTAAAAATGAACGCTGCCTCTTTAAAATCGTTAGCTCTAGTGCAGTTGCGCGTGAGTTCGCACCAGTTGGCTGTGTAGTCGTTGCCTGAAGATGTCAGAAGTGGCTGTTTTGCAAAATGGAAATATTCTAATTCACTTTTTTTTGTCACAGGTAGGCAAGAACATTACGTTAAAATGTAAGCTATGTCCTAGAAAGAAAAAACTGCACGCGCTCTCTTAGAGACAGTCAGCGCGCATAGTCGCAAGTGTCAGATTTTTGCGGTTTATTACACATAAACGTTCAAATACACACAAAGTTATGTCAAAATGCCCGTCTTGGTGTATATTCGCGTTGGTTATGTGAATGTGAACAGCGTGTGTAACAGCATATTGTCTCCGTCCATTAGGTCTTAGTGACAGCAGTCTTTAAAACATGCTACTGTCTACTATTGGCTGTCTGTATTATAAATGATAATCAAACAACAAAAGAAAAGCTTTAATAAGGATTCATCTATATTTAATTTATACAGTTATGACTATGCAGAGTTATTTTATATTTGATTATTCAATTTCTGTGGTATTTTTACTTACTACTATTAGACCTAGGCTACCTGGAAAAAAATATAGCATTGTTTTATTTGTATTTTTATATATTTTTACCGTGGTATCGACTTTGGTATCGAGTATTGTGCACTTTTGGTGGTATCGGTACTGACTATTAGATTTTTGGTATAGTGACATCCCTATTTGTTACTAAAGAAAATTTAAGTATTATAAAGTAAATAAAAGTATTATAGTATATGTTTTAATAAAGCTAAAATATTTAAAAAAGCTATAAAAGGCTAAACTATTCCATGTTTCACTAAATTATTAAAAGAGTTTCCTTTCTATTGTCTATCCAGTTAAGGTTTATAGGGATTTTAAGAAGTAATTTGTAATAAGTTATTTATTGAGTAATTAAATTACTTTTCAGCCAGAGTATTTAGAAAAGTATTTTAAATACAACATTGATGATGTAATTAGTAATTAATTACTTTTTTGAAGTAACTTACCCAACACTGCAGAATATGAGTTGGTGTTTTAAAGCGAAACAGACACTGGAATTAATAATTCTCTCTGCCATCTCTGATATAATCAGCATGGACTTTAAGATCATCTAACTGCGTGACCTAAATTATGTTATGACGCAATTTTACATGCTTTCGTAAGTTTTTATTTTTTTTTGCATTAAATGCATCAAATTATTTTAACGCGTTAAGGATTTTGGATTAATCGCATGTGTTAACGCGTTAACGTTGACAGCCCTAATTTATATATATATATATATATATATATATATACACACACACACACACACTAACACATAATAGTTTTATCAATAAATCAAATTAATAAATAAAAAATATATATATAAAAATGGAACATATTGTAACAAATATATAACATGCATATATAACATGATTTATTAATTTATTGATAAAACTATTGTGAGTGTGTGTGTATATATATATATATATATATATATAATACATCTGTTGCGTGAATTTAAACTGAATTTATCCAAATTTAACATATTGTAACAAATTTTATGTATAACTATTGTTACTGAATTTCATGATTAAGGATTACATTTACATTAAAATGTAAAAATTTGTGAAAAAAAATGTGAAATTAAGCATACACCATTTATGTTGTTTAATCCAAAGATACTTTATCATATATATATATATATTTGTTTACCAGATGTAGGCTAATTTATGGTTGTCAAGTACTTCATTTTCCCTGCTGCCAATGTTTTGTTAATTTTTGCATTTGTGAATTTCTGTTATAATATAAGCGATAAACAGATGCAGTGAGAACAAGGTCACATGAAAGACTAGCATCATTAGTATAGCTTACTGACTCATTATGATATGGGTGGGGAAACTATGAGTTACAGTAAGTACACATCTTATTGACCTTACCACTCCTTGAGCTCCTCCCCAAATACCTGTTCTTTCAGCTCAGTGGTGGTGTGATGTTCTAGACACGCCCCCTCATTGTTTCTGCATTCTCATTGGATGAAGTAGATAATGTATGATGAAGCCATGGAGATGATGGTCTGTGCAGCCCATAAGGTCTCATAGCTAAGTTTAACATATAATTTAGTAGAGAAACCCACATAAAAAACATTTTTAATAAGCTAACACTTTATCTTTGTGAGGTCACATAAAAGCTCCTCCAGTAGTCGTATTTATCTAGACATCAGAGGGACGTGTGACTCTGCGGGGCCGTCGCAGTGATAATCATGTTGTTGATGTTTTTCTTGTGGCAGAAGGTTAAAGACCACATGCGCTCATGTGGCTTCTCGCTTGCTTTCTCTCACTGAGAAAGAAGGAAAGGCAGATGTTGTTCCAAATCATGCCGCCACAGGAGATCCTGGGATCCAGCCAATCTCCCCCAAAGCCAAGAAAAACAAACCAGTTATTCTGAGGCCATCTGATCAATCTTCTGTATGCAATAGCTTATGATATGATGCATGATGTAAAGTTAAAACTGCAATCAGGTTCACAGTGACTGAGAAGTTTAGGACAATTCTGAACACAAAATGAGTGCGCATGTCTAAGTGGCTACGTTATTGAGAAGAGAATTTTAGTTTAGTATTTTAAAAATGTTCAAGCAAATTAATTCAAATGAAGAGTAACTTGTATTACTTTTTTTAAAAAGTAACTCAAATATTGTGTAAATTCATAAAGTAATGCGTTACTTGTTACATCAAAAAAGTAATCTGATTATGTAATGCAAATTACTTGTAATGCGTTACTCCCAACACTGATCCAGGGTTCAAATCCAGACTAAATATGCAGTTTTAATAAACCAAGAAGTGCAACTTTTGCTTTAAAGGGTTAGCTCACCCAAAAATTAAACTTCTGGCGTTTGGATGTGAACACGGAAGCACTGTGCTGTGTTCACTACGTCGACTGCATATGACAACAGTTCAAATTGTTAAATAAAGTCATTATTTTTGTTTTGTTTTTCACTATTTTAACGATGTCTTTAATACCTTTCTGGACCTCAAAAGGTGCAATGAGTGTGGTTTAGAAACCCTTGGATTTCATCAAAAATATCTTAATTTGTGTTATGAAGACAAATGAAGGTCTTATGGGTTAAGGATGACATAAGGGTGAGTACTTAATGGCAGAAATTTCATTTTTGGGTGAACTAACCCTTTAATGAAAAGCAGGACATTTTGCAACATTTTTTATTTTGTGTTCCACAAGAACGCCACAAAAGGTTTCAAGTGACTTGAGAATGGGTAAATAATGATGAGGTGAAGTATGACTTTAAACTTTGAATCTGGACCTTCCACATGTTTTTTATGGTTTTATTTTGTGTTTTACTTAATGATAATAACCCTGCCTCATATTAAATGCCATATATTTTCCCCTATGGATCGTGATGCAGAACCTGAAGTGCAACATGTTCCTGGATCAACATCTTTGATAATCCTGGAACAACATTTCAATCAACCAATCAGATTTGAGGAACATGTTTACAGTTTATGTTAAGTTTAGGCTTATAACCAGGGTTAGGTGCTTCTACATCTGTTATTCATCTATCATTTCCCTCTGATTTTATGGATAACTTATGAGTAAGGTTAGGTTTAGGGGTTGGGATATAGTTAGGATTAAATATTTGGTCAGGAATGTTGTTCCAGGATCAACAAAATATGTTGAGTCCAACATGGCAAAATCAGGACGTCCGGTTTGTGACACCCATTTTTTAATTATCCAGTCAATTGCAGAAGGCCTATACAATCAACTCCTACATTTTTTTTTTTTCTTTCACTTTCACTTAGAAATATTACAGAAACAAATTGGATTGTGAATATGATTTCATAGTTCACTTTACTACACTGAATAGCAACTTTGCTCTGAATCTTTTTGTAAAATCTGCCAATATAGGTCAAAATGTTTTGGATTCATCTGGCTGCTTATCAGAGGGTTATTTATGAGTGATTATGGAAGGAGTAAAGCTGATTTGGATGAGAAAGTAAGGGTTTGACCATCGCCAGGCTGTGAATAGCTCATAGGCGCTCAGTAACTGGTACAAAAAGGTCATCCCATAACAGAACAGACTAACTTGACCTCAAAAGAGTGAACGTCAGGAGTTTTATACCTGCATGTGATTGCTTAAAGGTTGCAAATTATATCATCAATACCATTGAAAAAGATGTTGTCCTGTGAGAGAAGCATACACAGATTCTCTGTGCTGTGAGAAATGAGCTGTTTCTTGCCGATAGGATATCTGGTTCAAGCTGGTTTGTTTTCGCCCTGAAATGAACCTCCTCTGCTTTGTCGTTCACACAGGTGTGAAGCCGAACCCTCCCCCCCCCCCCATCCCGCATTGCTCTGAGCACGTAACACCTGCCTGCCGCTCGGCAGTGGTACAAGATGTTCTCTCGATTACTCCTGGTGCAAAAGAGGAACAACCGCTTTCACTTTCTCTTGCTGCTTGTTTGTTTTGTAATGTCTGCTGTAAGTGCTGAGATCAGGTTCAGGATGTCTGGTTCATGTGAAGGTATACAAAAGAAAAATGCATTTTCCACTTTTTAGGGAGCAAGAAGTTGTGTATAGGATATTAGGGGTGTAACGATTCACTCGTTTTCTCGATGCATCGATTACAAATCCTGACAAATCTCAAAACATGTTTTTTTTAATCGTGAATTGTTAATTTAGGCCGCTAATCGCTAATGTAAAATGCTAAGAATCGGATTAATCGTGCTTCTATAGCGATTCAGTGCTTTAAAATATATAAACAATAAATTACTTCATGCACAAATTGATGGAGACGTCATTTGCGCACTCCCTCACAGCTCTCCGTCACAGATACGCGCGGCTGCACTCTTACTGGCTCAGTAAGATTGCGCTCGCGCTCCGTCCGTAGCCCACGTTTGAGCTCTCCTCAGGACGGCCACTGCTATTCACATGAGCAGATGACAGCTCTCTATTAAGACATCAGTAGTTCTGAGTCAAAATGCTCAAGCCATTGATAAAGCTGCCAAGTCATTGCGTGGTCACTGCTGTTGAAATAAAACGCTTTTATTGCGTGGAAACAATACTTAAGTTTTAAGGAAATGGGTCATTGACATTACCTGAGCAATTTCAAGGCGCGCATTTATTGCATGGACAGAGCAAACACATAATGTAAGTGTCTAAATGCATACTCACAGTTCAGTTAATGATAAATTAAATTATGAACTTAATGTCGTTAAACTGAATGTACGAGGGAAACTGCTGAACTAACTACAACATTAACAACACTGACATAAGAGCGTGCGGTTTTCTTTCAGAATCATCGTAAGGAAAATGCTCCTTATAAAGAGGACAAAGAGGGCTTTTCTTACTATTAAAAGTTAGTTTAGGATTATTTGGGAAAGTGCATGATATTCTGTAGTCTCTCCATGTAAGCATTAGTATGTTTAATGTACCTGGAACACTTTATTAAGGTTGTGTAGTCTTTAACACTATCCTCCACTAGTTAACTATATATGAACTAGGCCTAACAATACTTTTAAAGCCCTTTTAAAGTTTTGGCTTATGTAAATTTACACAAATGCCAATTTTTATAGGCTATTAAAATAAAGTTATGTAGCATCATTAAGAACTAACATGAACTAACATTAACAATGGACAGAAGTTTTTTTTGTTTTGTTTGTTTTTTGCCCTTACTCTCTGACCTCCTGAAGGCCGCTGTGTAATTTGCCTTTAACTAAAATGAAAATATAAAAATTTAATTGGAAAATGTTAATAAAAACTAAAATAGTATCTCAGTGATGCCAAAACCAGTGATACCACTTGGCTGTAAATAGCAAAAGAAGTTGGTTTTGCTGATGTCTGAGAAGAGTGTGGGCATGTGGTTGCGTTTGTAAAACTTTTAACCCCCGCTGCATTTCAATCACGCAGAGCCATTTTTGAGAAAACATCTCCAGGAGTTCAAGTCAAACGTGCAGTTAAAGGACAACAGCAGGGTTTAGAATTACATCTGCACTACTGTCTGACGCACACAGAGGTACATAAAATCAGAGATGGCCGAAGATTATCGCCCGCTTTGACATCAAATCCACAACCACCAGCTGCCCTCACGATTCAATGCATTACACTCTTGATTGCACTAAATCAGACCCTGCAGCCTTCAATCATCAGTAAAATAACTGTGATTTGTCTTTAATAGAAACTTTCTCTACATGACAAAAAGGCAGCATGTTGCACATGTCTGAAAGTGACAAATGGCTGTAATCAGCTTTGTTTGTATTTTACTAGTGGTACATTTAGCTGTTTTGTGATTCTAAATCACTGTTTGGACAGAATTTGCCTTTGAAATAACATTTAGAAATTATAAATTATTTATCTATAATACCTGGCCAATCATGTGAGTGGCCAATCAAAATGTCATGTGACTGATAACTCATATAGCGTGTATTAGTGCCCATCCACTTTTTCAGCGGTGTTGGTTCCGGAAGTATCTTTTCGATTCATTTTTCCCATAGGGATTTCAAAAAAAATCTTTGTTAAAGTGTAATAAGCCATGAACGAGCTACGAGGTGAATCACAACATTACAAACTTTGATTTGAAGCAAAAAAGTATTTGAAAATCAGACAAAAATACAAAAGGTTTTAGGGATAGAAAGAACTACAATCCCATGGAGCATTGTGAACAGCATAATCAAAATAAAAATTATGGAGAAATATGAAACTACTTGTTTAAAAATGTTAAAAATGTATTTTCTATACAGCATCATGGGTAATGTAGTTTTCCACCATGAATTCTGCTATTAAAACTACGTTGAAATAATGCAGGCTG
This sequence comes from Elopichthys bambusa, assembly GCA_037101425.1. Classification (NCBI taxonomy): domain Eukaryota; kingdom Metazoa; phylum Chordata; class Actinopteri; order Cypriniformes; family Xenocyprididae; genus Elopichthys; species Elopichthys bambusa. The sequence goes on from CM074433.1 coordinate 42,774,080, forward strand.
GCAGCTTCAATAGAAGCAAATACTATTGATTAACAACCACAGTAAGGCTGTCTTTAAAGGTTTATAAGTTATCGTTAAAAATCAATTTCCCTATGAGAAAATTAATGGAGCTTTTACTTCCAGAATGTTGCACTCTATTGAGAGCTGCAGTGATGATGTATTTTTGTAGGCCAACCTGTAAGTAGCATCACCCTGGTTCCCTCGACAAAAAAGAAAAACACATATTGTTCAGTCCAGATGGAACTGAAATCACAAAGTTAACAGAACTTAACCTGACCACCATGACTAGTCGTGTCTGAATAGAAATCACTGAATGTGAATCAGTAACTACACTTTAGTATTGATTTCTTTCAGACATTCTGCAGCTTTCTCACTTGAGAGAACCTCGACTAATGAAGACTTTCTTCAGTCTTTTGTTTGTTCAAACTTTCCAGCAGTGCCAGCACAGCATTTTCACGGGCAATTCCTTCTCTCTTTGCTGAAGATCATTGTCTCGGTGAAGTGCGTCACTGGCGCCCCTGTTTGCATGCAACACCACTGTGTGAATGAGGCTGTTGTGCTGCGCTTTGATATTTTTTAAACGATGTCTCATGCTCAGAGAAGACTGTAAGGAGCTGTAGGCCTGAATCATATCTAAGACACAAAGTTTGTTCTTGTGAAATGTGCTGACCCATGTCATTTCCTGTTTTAAGATATGAGAGCATCAGGCAGGATGATGGTGTTTTTTGTTTTCACTATCTGCGTTGAGATACTCTCAACTCTGTTCACAGACAGGGACTCCTTGGAAAATCCAGCTAAAACCAGCAAGCTTCTGAGACACCAGAACTGGTTTTGACCTGAAAAGCCATCTTGGTCAACATGGTTAGGGCTGGTAGGCCATCTATGCTCACACCAAGACTGCTTTATTTGATCAAAAATACAGTAAAATACTGTGACAGATTATTACAATTTAAAATAACTCATTTCTATATATATATATATATATATATATATATTTATATATTATTATTTTTTATTTTTTTTATTAAAATATATAAAAATATTCCAGCATCATTCTTCAGTGTCATATGATCCTTCAGAAATCATTCTAATATATGATTTGCTGCTAAAAAATAATTTCTTATTAATGTCAATGTTGAAAACATTTTTTGCACTTTGAAGAATAGAAAGTTTAAAAGAACAGCATTTTGAAATATAAATCTTTTGTAATATTACATGTCTTTGCTGTTACTTTTGATCAATTTAATGCATCTTTGCTGAATAGAAATAATTCCTTAAAAAAAAAAAAAAAAAACTTACTGACCCCAAACAGTTGTTTGAAATATCTTACAACCCAATAAAACAAAGAAAGGGCACATTTCTATTTTTGGCCTGTTTGTGGGTTTTAAATCAAAAGGCTGGTACAAAAGAGTCACGTACATTTCCAAGAACTGAAGAAAGATCTTTAATCCGTTTGTAATCTGTAATCGCAGATTCTTTCATAACCAGTTGTAAATATATCCTAATTTCTTAGGTCTGTTTTAAATGTTGGATGTAATGGTTTGTCATTTGCTTTACTTCAATGTATTCAATTGGTTTTGAATGAACAGTTTAACTCTTTCCCCGCCAACGTTTTTTTTTAATTTCATGGCCCCCAGAACATGTATGAATATCTGAACACGCAATATGTCAAAAGAAAGAACAGAGCCTCTGCTTTTGAACAAAAAAAAAAAAAATCTATTCTAGCTTAATGCATTCTTTCATGCAATCACGTTTTTGTCAAAGACCTGGATCATATTCAGAACGATAATCAAAACATAGATGGAGTAGATTGAGTCCATCAACACTCCTAATGCTTGCACAGTCCTATAGCTCATCTTGGGTTGACATTTCATTCAGTAACATTAAGCAGTTTTAATTTACATGCTGTTTAATGTTGATGATCACGTAATTTTACATATGCATATGATTACATATGATATCGCTTGTTTCTGCGTCTTCTTCACATGTGTTTTGATCAGGAGATTCAGTACTCTTTCAGAAGATGTGTCATAGTGTCCCCCAGCGTATAAGGCCCTTTCACACTGAACGTGAAATTCGGCGTGAATGTTCGCCGCGATGACGGTCTTGAATCGAAACAATAGATCCCTATGAGGCTATTCACACTGAGCGCAAACATTTGAGGAATTTTTTTCGAGGATTTTTTTTTTTTTTTACCTGTGTTGACTTTTTCCCCCGTTGCTCCGTGATAAAATGGGCCATCCAATTAGATTTGCGCTTTAGATCACGTGCCCGGAGCAGCTGCTGTTGCACAGAAGGGTGAGAGTGGTGGCGCTGTTTCAAAAACTGATGTAAACAAACACCAAAGAAGAAGGAGCAGATTATCACTGGTGTCTGAGAACAGATTTATTCTCACATGTTCTACAGAATATAATTTCTATCATTTTCCACTGTATTATGTGATCACTGTCCATTTTCTTCCATGTGCACGAGTGTTATGATTATGAGAGCACGCTTTAGATCTGTCAATCATCATGTAATCATATCTCCTGCTCTTCTGTATATAAAAAAATGAGAGAAACGGTGGTTTTGCAGGGGCGGGACTCGGCAGATGGGGGTTGGGTTTGGGACGGGTCAGAGGCAAGTTAAATACACATAAGTAAATACATATTACATATTTATTAATAAGAATTATTGTGATAATAATGAGACTTATTCATGTATCTTTTTTATTTATCTTTATTATAACAATAATAACTACATAAAAGGAAACACTGTGGTGCTTTTCGTCGTTTTTCCCACTGTGTCCGATACTGAAATCAGTGCGACATACTTTGCAAAAAGTGTGGGAATTGTCGATGCTGCTTTGTGATAAGAAATTAAAGTCCTCCGTCCAGCTGTTGTTATATTTGCAGCTATATTTAGTTTTTTCTCGCCGTAGCTTTCTAATGCCATTTTTAATAGTGACGCTTGATTCAAATTCCCCTGTCTACCTGCGCAGATATCAACAGCACAACCGAGTTGTAGGTTGCCAGGTTGAGGTCACAAATGGGTTCAAAATTGTATGATGTATCTATTGTGTGAGTAGGATGCGTTTCATACAAGATCTGGCAACTGGACAACCTTGGAATAATGTATTGATGTGATTATTCATATAACGAGGTAGGGCCATACAAATTACGGGGGTTTCCCGGGAGAAATAACAAAACGGGAGGGGGGCAGGAGATGGGTGTGAAATACGGGACACTCCCGGGAAAAACAGGAGGGTTGACAGGTATGGTATCATGTGGCCGCTGTACCACCTGACCGCTGTAGATTCATTTAGGCGTTGATAGTGGTGCCAGTCAAAGGACGTGAACAGCTCCGAATATAACATCTTGTTGTCATCTCAAGATTCCGGTAAATACGAGGTGGTGTGAACGCAGCGGACAATGTTAAAGCCATATACAAGACACATACATGAAGACAAATGCATTGTTGATCGGCGCCACCTAGTGTGCTGGTGTGAATTAGCAGAAGATGATCAGTTGTTTCGCGTTCGGTGTGAAAGGTCCATTCTTCTGCGATTCGCCTTGCTTTTTCGCATCGCGTTCAGTGTGAAAGGGCCTTAACAGTGAAAACACGGAAAGCCAGAAAATTCCACCAATCAGATTGTGTAAGTCAAATCAAAGCGATACTTTTAACTTTTTCCCCGCCATTGACGGAAACTAACTTTTGTTTCTAAAAAGCGCGATCGTTTTCGCAACACGCCGCTGTCTTCGCTGGACACGTAAAAGCGGCGTGATGTAAATCCATTCGTCCTTCGTGTCAGAAACAGCACAAGTACGGAGTACGGAAGTAAGGAGTACGTCAGAAATAGAACGGGGAATCAGTTTACTGTCACGGATTTGTCGCGCCACATCACGCCATTCATTCAGTTTAACCTTCATTTCACATAACCCTGGGACATCTTTATCCCTCAAAACTGACATGTCAGCTATGAACCAGGACATGCAGACTCGATGACTATCCTGTCTGGCAGATCCTGCAGTGACGTGTTTGTCATGTTCTCAGACCGGTCATATTGAGGTGGAACATGTCACAGGCTGGTGCTACAGTAATTCCAGCTTCCATCACACATTTGTGGGGTTCTTTTCTCATTGATTTGTGATTGTCCTTCCTTTTCACCTTGTGTGCAAATAAACCACCTACACGGATCTACGTTTTAAAGGTCTCGTTTATCGGAGTACCTGGTTTGTTGTATGTCTGTTGCAGTTTGACTGACACATCATTCACATATAAGAGATATGTTAAAAGGCATTTGAGAGCTAGTTTGGATGAGTCCTGTGTCCAAATCACAAGCTGTCATCAGTTCTCTCCACTGACTGATGGCAGTTTGCAAAGTCTGAAATTGATCTGAAGCCTGCAGCTCTTTGACATGTCTTCTGTATGGATTACAGTATGACCGCTGTATGTTTAGTCTAATAGTAATGCTGAGCCGTGCAGTGGACATCCGATATCTCACTCACCCACCGGTACAGCCTCTGCAACTACAGATACAGCAGAAATGTCGCTACCACATTGCATTCATATCCTAGTGTCAGTAGGACACTAATGATGGCGTGGTTTCATCTATCGTTTTTTATAACTTCTGGACCTCTTAAGTGGAGGGGATATTGACATAGTGCTGAGTTGTGTGATCTTTAGATCATAAATCATCATCACATCTCATGTATGTTGAAGTACCAATAATTGCTGACCACGAAACACTATTTAATCTGCATTACATAACCTTTTCAGGTAAATTTATCAGGGGATGTGTTCAATTAAATGATGATTAATATGTATCAAAACATATTAATCATATTTAAAGGCTTTTAACAGGTTAACAAACTAGACAGAAACTTAGTCAAGACAAACTTTGTGTAGCCTATATGCAATTTGAAGCGATGTAGGCATGATAGATAGATAGATAGATAGATAGATTTCTGTTTCTGTAGAGTTCTGTTGACATAATGTTGATCATTACATCAACTTAATATAGTCTGTAATTTAAACTCAAATTTCTGTGTTAATTGGCTTTTTAAAAACAATTAGGTTGTAGTAACTTAATGAAATTGTCTTGATAACTTCGGAAATGTCTAGTTCCACTAAGTTACTCTAACTCAGTGTAGCTTGTTGACTGAACATAAATTCACTCAAAGTTGTCATAACTTAAAAAAATTATGTAAATAGGTTTTTTTTGTTGTTTTGTTTTTTTGTTGAGCCAACACATTATTTTTAGAGTGCACCACAGTACTGTTTTGTATGGGAAAAGAGCAAGGATACACCTTTCAAGCAGACATTTTGGTTGGCTGAATGGAAGGATCAGGTTAAAATAAGCTCCTGAAAAAGTCAATGGCAGCCGGATTGAACTGGCCGGAGCTGTAAGGCGAGAGAGCTGCGGAGACGGAGAGGGCGGCCCGCACTCCGTGTGAACTCCACTTCACAGCCCAGGGCTGAATGTGCTCTGATAAAATATTTCAACACTCCCAAGTATGTATGTTGAGAAGTAAACGCACACGCAGCGCTATTAGGTTGCCGCTCTGGCCACCTCTGTCGTAGGCCAGTCCAAACCAGTTCTTGTTTATCACTGGCACAGTGGCTGCTCTTGTATCAACAACTGCAACTGAGCAAACGAGACTTGTCACTGCATTGAACATGAACATGACTCATTTGCATGGTGTGTTTGGGGTCAAAGTTGTCCGAAACAAAGAATTATTGTTGGCTTTGCTTATTTTGCTGCTTAATGCTGAATCATTTTGACAGCTTGGATATGAGAGGAAAGCTTTGATGCAGCTTTGCTTTCCTTTAAAATCAATAAAAAATCCAAAAGACTTTATTAAAATTTAAGATTTTAAATAAATTCTATCACATTTTGAATGTATGCTCCCATTGGATTTCAGCTGGTGGCTTGCAAACCATAAAATTAGTTTGTTCTGATGGTTCACAGACAACAGGGAGAAAAAAAATGCTAAATGTAAATAATTAAAAAAACATTTTAATAACTAAATGCAACTGGTGAAGCATATATATATATATATATATATATATATATATATATATATATATATATATATACACACACACACATAAACTCTAAAAAATGCTGGGTTAAAAACAACCCAAACTGGGTTGAAAATGGACAAACTCAGTGACTGGGTTGTTTTAACCCAGCAGTTGGGTTAAATGTCTGGGCAGTTTTATTTAACCCAGCTATTATTTAAAAATGATATATGGCTGGCTTAAAATGAACCCAAAACAGGTTAAAAATCAGACACATAATTACTAGCGCAACAGTAATAATCAAAAGGTGAACATTTATTAATAAGCAATTGAATAAATGTTTATTGTTTAATTATTATTCATTAAACTTATTAATAAATGTTCATTTATATATATAAAAAACTTCATGTCAGAAACCTACAAGAGATTTTGTGCAGGTGGCAGCCAATCAGGAGTCGATCTGGCACTCCTCCACCATTGGCATCGCAGCATGTCTGTGAAAGAGGGTGGGGTCTGCACTGCTGACCACTGGTTACACTGTCTGACTCAGCTGAAAGTCAGGGTGTCGTGTGTCAGTACTGACCCCTCTGGCAGTGCAGTCACCGACCGACAATGCCTGACTCGCGGAGCACGTCCCTTCTTAGAAACATGTCCCGCCGTTTCTGGCCTAATGTTACAGTTATGAAAGTGTCCTCCATTCCCATATTTAGATCCATGACATTATGTAAAAAGGAGAGGAGGGTCTAAATGCAATTCTGTGTTTGCACCTGTTGCACATGAAAAACTGCAAAATCATAGATGCATTATGTTTGATTTAGAGATACTTTGTTGATATCATGTTCCTTGCTTTGTGTTTTAGCTCCACTGACAGATGAAATACACAACAACAACAACAACATTTTGTCGTCTGCAAGTCTAGACTTTGACATGTTCAGAGATGTCTTCAAAAGACTCTTTTATATGTGTTGAAGCGTGTATGGCAGGTTAAACCGCTCACGGAGAGCGCAGATGACGCAGGCCGATCATTTTTTTCAGGTTAATCCTGTAGTGCTGTAAACACCTGCCACACGCACAGGCTGTCGGCCTTGTCAAGTTCATCACCTAAAGTACCTATCCAACATGTCTGGAGACAGTTGAATTATTAATACTTGTCAAAAAGAGCCCAGGGCGAAGATGTTACATCATCACTGTTAAGACATACTTCTCATCCAGTTCTTCTTGATCCTGAATGTGCTTGTTGGAGAGAATAACGGTGCTGGTTTTAGGTCAATTATGCATTGTACTAAAACGCTGACATTATTTGAAAGTTGTAATAAGGGCTACACTGCCATTTACATTTACATTTTAGCCTATATAGCCAGACAAAATACTGGTTTTTTTTGGGCTGCCTGTCACCAAAAGTAAAAGTTTATTTATTTTTTTGTAGCCATAACTTTTAAAGGGTTAGTTCACCCTAAAATGAAAATTAAGTCATTTACTCACCTTGGTTTTGTTCTTACATCGAATACCCTCGTCCATATAATGGACCAGACGCAAAAGGTGTCCCATATAACACGTGCCATATATTCCAAGTGTTCTGGTGGTATACGATATAGGGTTTGGTTGAAAATCAAACAAAAAAATTAACGTATTAAAACCTAACCTTGTCTGTTGTGTTCATGGCGCACGTTTATGTGACTCTACTAGCGCCACGGTTCACTCAGACTCGTCAGACAAAGCACATTTGTGAGAGATTAATAAAAACGCAAAATGAAATACAATCCATGTACTTTCTTCTCTGAGGTGAATATATTCGTTGTTTTCGTCGCAACAATATCGCGTTCGCATTGCTGTCATCATGACTCTCATCAGACAAACGGAGTTCCGGTTCGGAGATATTTGACTTTTTGTGGGATTTCTAGGTGTTGTATTAGTTTTCATGTTTTTATTAATCTTGACTTATAACAACTATATTTGTGCTTTTTCTAGGCGAGTCAGAGTTAACTGCCTCGCTAATAGTCTCACGAACGCGCACGTCGAGCACGGAAGACCAACCGCCAAGGTCAGGATTTTCGTTAAATAATATATTAAATTTAGGTTTGTTTTTCACCAAGCCCTATCGTATTTAAAAATAAAAGTAAAAAGTGTGACACCAAGCCCCAGTCACTCACATATATAAATCAATCTTAATTTATACTAAAATGAATTTGGTAGAAACTCTACACAGTCTTAGTGTTTAATCTGTTGAATTTAATTTAAATTTCCAGCTGTAAACTTGAGAATTTTATACTCCATTTACAGCAATGAGCTCTAATGAGCTGAAGAGATCCAGTTTTATCCCTGAACAGTGAAGGGAAACTAGGTTAGTGGTCCACTTACAGCTCTTGGGAGCAAACATCTGCTCCATTTGAGCCTGGGAAGAGGAGTGGAAAATATGAAGCGTTTCTAGCACACATGAGGCCTGTGTGCGCACAACGAGCTCCTTGTGTTTAGTCAGCATCTGGTCCTTAGATGGCTTGTGTGCTGGAATGCCAAGAGGACAGAAAGAAAAAGACGTTTCCTCCAGAAGGAAGCTGAAGAATGTGAAGTCAAACTGCTTTGCAATGGTGTCTGCTAAAGCAGAATCATATAAATTTGTATTTTTATATCTTGGAGGTTGTTTTCCGAACAAATTTAATGCAAACGTAATGTGAATGCTGGTAGTGAAAAGTTGCTCAATGAAGCTTGTCAACATAAACTGGTTCTCGCCTCAGGATATGCAACAGCCGTCTATCTGTTTGCGTTTCGTGTCGTTTCACATTCATTCCCATCATGTTTCACAAACCTGGCCCACAACACTAGACACGCTAAGGTACATAATGTACCATCATGTCTGAGTCTTTGACATGAGCAATAGGCAATATATATACACCCTCATTTCCAGTTTGTCAAAGTTTTTTTTTTTGTTTTTTTTTTTTGTCTTAACATGTAGAAATAGCTGTTTGTTAAATGTGTCATGTTTTCCATGGTAATATGAATTAGTGTTCTTGAAACATGTTGATGCAATTCTAACATGAAAAGGAAAAAAAAAACCTTTACTTTTTTGTAGAAAATGGCATATTTATTTCAACAGATTGGAGCAAAAACAGACAAACATACATGTTTTTTTTTTTTTGCTGTGACATAATATACACCACCTACAAAATGGTACAAAAGTTAGAAACAAGCCAAGAATACAAAATTATGTGGAAACGCACTGAAAACACACAGCAGATATTGCACCGTTCAACTTAGGAGTAGCTTAATACCCATTTCATCACCCATCAACCCCTGAAATGGAAAAAAAAAATGGAAGCCAGTTTAATTAGCTCTGGACCTGACTGACTGAAGAGCAATGTTGCTTCCTATATGCAGTATACATTACATGTTCAGTCTCTATGGAGTTATTTAATTCCCTGGAAGTGCATGTTTGAGAATGTTCTTGTAGTATCCAAAGTAAAATACAAAACACAATTTTCACCATGACCCACAGTGCACAAACATCAAAGTAAGGATGCATACAGTTCACGAGAAGTACATAATCCCTTTTTTTTTAAACAGGTAAATGTCAGCACAGCGCACATTAACAGTGAAAAAAAACAACAAATATGGTTTTGTGCCAAGGCCACAACGATTGTTTCATTAGTCCAAACGTATAACCAGTGATTCTAGTGTGTCTGTTAACAGCACATTTATGTAAACAAACATACCAAAATCACATGTAAACGTCAGATCATAAGTTTTGTTGTGCATTATAGCCAAGCTTCGGTATACACTTTGAATGCAATCGATGAAAAGTGCTAATTGTCGTTAAACAAAAAAAGGCCTACGCCAACAGGCCACTGTCAATCGAGTACAAAAAAAAAGAAAAAGAATATGTCGAGAGTCTAGTTAGCTCTTAGTTGTACATACAGTGCGAGGCTCATCCAAGAGTTCGAGAGTGCAGTTTTCTGCGCATTTCATAACAGCGAGAGGAGGAGGACAGATTCAGGAATGTCTTGCATCTTGATGAGTGTCCTCCTTGCTCGCTGTCAATGGTCTCTTTTCTTTCAACACTTGAATCAGTGCCAAGTGCTGTTTGATGCTCTCGCAGTTTCCTTCTAGCAGAAAGGCAACGTGGCAAGTCAGAATACCACTCATAAAATCTTTGAAGCAGGTCTCGTTGCATCCACATCTACAGTTTCCAACATTCTCAAAAATATTTCAAGAAAATCGATGTGGTAAAGCCACTTCTTCTAAATCAAGAAACGACAAACAATTGACAAAAGAAAGTCTGTCGTTGTTCTGCTGCAGTGGTTGTAGGATGGCTGGAGATATTTGTTGCTCTTAATACAATGATCACCGATAAATCTTCAAGATGATTCGGTCTAATCATTTCAAATAAGTGAAGAATCACATCCAAAACAAAGTTGGAGACGTTTGGACACAGTTCTCACACTTAGTGGTGTTGTGTTTAGTCCATCTTGGTGTCAAGGGCACAGTTTAACTCCGACAAATCCTGTAGGTACTCTTTTCACCAATGATGGAAGGGGAAGGGAATCACTCAAGATCTTCAGCAGCTTTTACGGGCTACTGAGCTGGACTCGACCTGGATTGGGAGTGTCTCCTGGAGGATATCCATCTGCGTCACCAAGATGGCTGCTTGTGCCTCTTCATGGAGGAAGAACAAACCTCAGTTGAGGTTGTAGAGATAAGAGATCCCTGACAACACTGGTCAGGTGTGGTCACTCTTTCAGCGGGATGGACTGGTATCTGGTCTCCTGTCCATAGATCCGCACACCTGATCAGGATTGGGATCAACCTATCAAGGGAGAAGGGCAAGTTTTCAGGATACAGGAACTCAAATGCATTAGCAAAATACAAACTACAAGGTCTAGGAACTCAACACACCTCGGAATACAGGGGCGGAGGCTGGAAGCGGAACTCGTGAATGTAAGCGTAAAGTGGTCCTTCAATCTCATCTCTCACAGCTGGGAGCTCCAAGTTGTTCTGTCGCTCCTCATCAGTGACGATTTCAGAATAGCTTGGTGGAGCTGGAAGAGTTAAGGGCAAAGCCAATGTTAGACCAAAAATAGACTTCTAAACTGATTGTTTAAAGTTGAACAGTCATGAAACTATCTTGGGCAACTTAAAGGGATAGTTCACCCAAAAATGAAAATTCCGTCATTAATTACTCACCCTCATATCGTTCCAAACCCATAAGACTTTTGTTCATCTTTGGAACACAAATGAAATCTGAAAGCTTTCTGTCCCTCCATTGACAGCTACGCAACTGACACTTTAAGATCTTCATTTGTGTTCTGAAGATGAACGACAGTCTTACGGGTTTGAAACGACATGAGGGTGAGTAATTAATGACAGAATTTTCATTTTTGGGTGAACTAACCATTTAAGCATTGGGGCTCAATGCTACTCCTGGAAATCTACCTTTGGATTTACTAGAGACAGCTTGTTGGTGCAGGTTTGGAAGTAAACTGTGAAAGAATGTGGTCCTCAAGGAGCAGGACTGAGTACCAATGATCTAAAGCAGGGCTCTGGCCTTCAAGATCCACTTTACCTCCAATCCTGATCAAAATCACCTGCCTGTAAATTTCTAGTAATCCTAAAAACCTTTATTAGCTTGTTCAGTTGTGTTAGAGTTGGAGCTAAGCTCAGCAGGAAAGTGGATCTCGAAGGCCAGAGTTACCCACTCATGATCTAAAATGTCTAGATGACATTTAGGATTTGTGACGTACCTTCAGGTCTCTCTGGCAATCCCAGCCAGCTCATGGCCATGCTGCACTGACTGCTGACGGAAGAGGTGCGGCTGCCGAAGGAGTGGAGGGGAATAGTGCCGATTACTAGGGGCAGGTTCAGAGTCAGGTTTACGGCTCGAGGGATGTCCACATACACCTGTTGAGAATCAAGAGGTTAGCTACATGGCAGGTTTCGGTGACCAATCTACCTTGTTGTGAATCAAATAGATTGTGAACTCACCATGAGCGAATATTCCACATGGATGATGCTGCAGTCCAGAATGGAAGGCGATATGGGTGGGATCTTCAGCATCTTGCCGTCCCAAGTCTCAGACTTGCCAGAGGGTAGAGGATCTCCACGGAGGTTAGCTACGAGCTGTTTGATCTCCTTGACCTTCCCTTTGGCAAAGAAGGTCTGGGTTTGGTAGATGGCTGCCTTTGGCACAACCACACGAGAAGAGCAGTTTTCAATCTCTGCGAAGATCTGGATGGACTCTCCTGCAAAAATAAACCCAACCAAATTAACTCCATCTGAACAAGTATCACAAAACTAGGGGCTAACTATCTGCCAAAAATCAGGTTTATCATCTCACCAGGAGTGTAGCCCTTCCTCTCGATTTTGGCACTTAGTGATACAGGCCCTGAGGTGCAGAACCAGCAGCAAAGTGTTTTGTCCTTTGTGCCAGCCTGAGGAGACTATGAATGAAATGAGGACAATATATTAGCCTCTCTCATCATACCACAACTGAAGCAAATGTTCAGTTTTATACTGATTAGGCTTCAAATGCTTTTCTCTTACCAGTAACAATGGAGTGTTGATGTCAATGTGCTCAAAGACAGTGAACTCCTTCTTGGTTTTCATGGGCAGGAGCCATGGCCTATGAAGCTCCGCCTTCACCCAGTACCGCACACTGCCGTGTTTGCCTTCAAAGGATGTCGCCAAAGGCCTGGAGAGAGGCATGAAAAAATAATGTAAGCGCTTCGGTCAATACATTATATATGTGTATATTCAACCAGGCTAGTTACTTACGTCTGGGGCAGTTCAAGGCTGAAGGGAAACTCATGTCGTCCTGAGTGAAGAACGGTGAAGCCTTCATCGCAGTTGTCATCATCTAAAAGAAAGGAGAATAAAATTCGATATACCAATATACCATACCTGCAATATTCCTCAAGAACCCTAAAAACAAGACAAAGACAGAGATACAACCCACATTGTCTCAGTGCTTCATATGAACAAAAGATTTTAAAATACAAGGAGGGTTTTTTTTTTCCCCATCAAAACAATATCAGCATAGAAATATTTTTTAAAAAACCTTTTAAAAGTGGAAATACAACAGCAAACAGTTCATAATTTGACATAGTTATGTTTTTATACATTTCAAAAGAAAAATAAACATCACTAAACCCATAATCTATTCATTTACAAACAAAATAACTAGTTAGAAAATTAAATATATACCGCATAACTTAATTCAGAACCAAAAAAAATAATGGAATATAGGAATATTTGTTCTTATAGATGCTATTTTTAATAATATCTATTGTCTTTTATGTATTATTATAGTTTTTGTTATTTATTTATTCCAGACTGGTGTAAATAATTATGGCCCTAAATAACATCAGAAATAATTTGTCATAAACATGTTGAAGATATTGATTTAATTCATATTTACTTTTTAAAATGCATTTATTGCCTCTGTTCGTTTTATTGCCATCTCAGCAATCCCACTGCCTGCTGTAAATAACTATGAGCCTGTCACTGAAGGCAGCCAAGAGCTAGAGAGGACCGGACTGAACCGGCGCGAGCAGCCTCTCTCAGCCGGATTTCCTCATGCATATATTACTGGGCGGCACCCGATTGGCTGAGCCAACGTGTTTTTTTTTTTTTTTTGTCTTGAATACGCCCCCATACGGAAGCCACATGTGTATTGCAGCGTGGTTTAGGTGTAAGGTTTAAGAAAAAGAAAGACACGTTTAAAAAACAAACGACAACACGCAAGACAATAACACAATTTTACTAATTTTATTTAAGGAAAAGACTTTATTACAGAAACTGCATATTTAATTTAAAAGTTGTTACAAAGTACTTTTGTTTCAAAGAACATACCTCAAAATATTACATTCACAGAATATAAACACAAAACATTACATTTATGTCTACCATATTTTACATAACTCATACTAGCCTAACCAGTGGCATAGTATGGGAGTTCATACGTCTATACAGTTGCTTCATTACAAATGACTTGGCCAAAATACTTTTAACGAATGCAGAATGATGCATAGGGTGAAAGCAGAAAATATTACATTTTAAACGAACTTTCAATCAGTCCTGCATTGTTGCGAATAAGTTGCGTCGCAGTCTTGACACTTCTGCAAAGATATGATATCACCGGGGGCACACGAGCACTTCCACCAATTAGCGAAAAGGTAGGATTGACTTCGACCAATCAGCGAGCAGAGGCTCGGTCCGCACAACCCCCTCCTCTCCACCAGTTTCTGAACAGGTTTAAACCGCTTCTAACAAAGGCTACAAACTTACTAGAACCGTCTATGAAAGAAACTGTAACCTATTATTTAAAAAACGCATGTCACGATATGAATACAAGGTGACTGTCGACATAAAAACCTTTATTGCGGATATTGAAGGAAGATATTTAAAGTAAAAAATTAACAGTGGCTGTTTTGGACAGAAGGCTCTCGTGCTCTAACAACTTCATTTAAGCCTTAATATTGTTGGAATGCTTTTAAAAGAATTCAATATCTGATTTAGGATGTTTGTTTTTCAATTTATATTACTGGAATAAACTATTTTAAGAGCTAGGAAGACGCCTACACCAAGCATCATCTGCATATCTGTTGTTATTAAAGAAATGTTATAAGCTCTCATTTTAGTTTCTACCTATGCCAATGGATCAACCTGTTCACGAAGTAAAAACTGAAATGTATATGAACAGAACTGACAAGCAAGCAAACAAAAGGCAGGATGTAAGGAGCATCTGTCATTCAGTCCCATAAACATCTTTCATGAATAAAAGTGCTTAAATAAAATGCTCCTTACCCCGATCATGTCCAATAAGGACGTCTCTGTGGTTTAAATACTCCACTTCTTCGGTGAAATTCTGTGTGTAGGCAGTGTTGGATCCAGCATTGCGAGATTCAGTCCAACGAACTTTCGCCAGTCCCTTGGCGTGAATGTTCAAAGATTTCACGCGAATTTCTCCGGTAACTTCAATGATAACCCGACCTGACACATAGTCCCCACTGGCAAAGACAGGGACATTACTGTCATTGAGGCAGTCGTAGCTGACAAAGAAGTTTTTCACCTTTCCGAGCACCATGGTGGAAATGTTACTAAGCTGTACGATATTTGAAAATATAAAGATTCAATCATCTGTCAGATGTTTTTATGAATCATAAGTTTTTTTTTGCCGTGCAGAAATGCTGCAGGCAGGTTCAGTGCTATAGTTGCCTGTCATTCATTGAGTTTCGTTGTAACTGCATGTGAAGATGCAGCTGTGTCTCTGAGCTCTGGCTCTGACTCCGCTTTAATACCTCCGTTTGGTGGAAAAACAACCAGACTGCGCATGCGCAATCGATAAGGCTCCTGCTGCTGCTACTGGTGGTCTCTTCTTCTTCCGCCTTCCTATGCTGCCTGTGCTTGAGTCTCTGTTGAATTGTTTAAAAGTAGCTTGCTTGCTCATCCAAAGTGTTTTTACTAATGAACAAGTGACTCCTTCTAGTATGCCTAGATTATGATAGCATCAAATAGCCTTCTACATAGTAGTATGGGGGGAAAAACATGAAACAGAACTGGAAGCAAATAGAAATAAATCGGCTTGAATCCAAATGTACAATTGTTCATGACTTTTTGACAATGCAGAGATGAAACTTTTTTTTAAAATTAAACGAAACTTTACTTAGTCACACATGCGGCTTTATAGAAAGCAATTTTAGACACATTTTAGTATAGTATTCAAAAATGAAAATTATGTCATCATTTAAAGAAGATATTTTGAAGAATGTCGGTAACCAAACAGTTGATGGGCCCCATTGACTTTTTCTATTTAAGTCAATGGGGCCAATCAGCTGTTTGATTATCCATATATTATTTTGTGTTTAGCAGAAGAAAGAAATTCATACATGTTTGAAACAACTTGAGGGTGAGTAAATACAACAGAATTTTCATTTTTGGTTGAACTATGCCTTTAAATCTCTTCACTTTAAGGCAAGCATTTATAGTTTATTCACCGTTGCTCTTCACTGCCACCTGCCTGTTAAAGAAGGTTATTGCATAATTCCTAAATGCCATCTTTTATTCAAAATATCTGACTTTTGCTTCATGCGGAACAGACCAAATCTTATGTACCTTAATATTTCTCTATACTGTACTGTACAAGTATGATGTAAATATAATCCTGGAGGGAAAGGGAAAATGTTGAGGTTATATGTGACCCTGAGGGCGTATTACAAATTAGATCTTAACTTCAGATATGATCACTCAATTTAGGATTTTTCACAAATTCGTATTACAGAAGCAAATCTTAACTTGATTTAGGATTCTTATCCTATCTTACAAAATCTCATTTTATCTGTAGTTAGGAAGTCTTAAACCGCTTCATCGAGTTCGGTAATCAACTGTCAGGTCTGTTACCAAGCAACCAACGACGCGCAAACTGATTCTGAGGTAAACCTAACATCAAAATGGAGAAACCACAGCGCGCTTTTAATTTCAGTGCGGCAGACATGGAAAGTTCAGTTGAAAAGGTAACGTTAAAGTCTGTTTTATTCGGCAAGTTTTCACCTTCGCTCACTCAAGAAGATCATCAAACGTCGCTGGTCTTTGTCTTGTATAATTAATAAATGTAACGGCATTCTCGAATGGGCTTTTGTACTGTGATTTTTACCGTTGGATTAAAAAAGGTTTGAAGTTAGGACACCAGTGGGGTTGTCCTAAAGTTAAGACAGCTTTTAGGAATTTTTGTCGAGTTAGGATGCTTCTGTAATACCCCTTTCCTATCCATAGTTAAGATAAGATTATGCACTTAAGAAATGTCATTCTGTAATAGCGTTTGTCCTAAACGAGGTCTTAACTGAAATCGCCATGTTTACCAAACAGATAAGATAGGATTCTAAAGTTAAGATCTTTCTGTAAAACCAGTCATTAAAATTGAACTGAACAAATAAGCTTTCCAGTGATGTATGGTTTGTTAGGATATGACAATATTTGGCCGAGATACAACTATTTGAAAATCTGAGGGTGCAAAAAAAATCTAAATATTGAGAAAATTGCCTTTAAAGTTGTCCAGATGAAGTCCTTAGCAATGTATATCCACTCACAAAAATACATTTTTGATATATTTACGGTAGGAAATTTCACGGACCATGAGCTTTACTTAATATCCTAATGATTTTCGGCATAAAAGAAAAAATAATAATTTTGACCCATTCAATGTATTGTTGGCTATTGCTACAAATATACCCATGTGACTTATGACTGGTTTTGTGGTCCAGGGTCACATATTATCTTTGTGAAATCAACATCTTTAGTTTTCTTATTATGTTATTATATTTGTAAGTAGACTACCATTCAGACACAAAAAAACTGAAAAATTTACTTTAGCTAAAGAAAACAACAGTAGCTGACAGTTATTTTAGTATTATTTAATAATTAATAGTTTTAGTTAACAATAACAACAATGGACAAGACATTTCAAGCAGTGTCTGCATGCTAAACTTTATCTAAAACTGTTTTCAACATTTCTATAATTCTTGTATACATTGTTTCAGAACTAACTGGAAAAAAAAAAGTGATTCAAAATAGTGAAAAACCTAAAATACATATTTACCAGTTACAGCATCTAAATTAAAATATACACAACTTGAACATAAAACTTGCATTAATGATCCATATTGTATGTCAAATACTCAACAGCAGATGGCAGCATAGCTCTATTTAACTTGATCAATTATTTTAAAGTACAATCATACATTTAAGCACAACTGTTTCACACATGCTAAAAATAATATTTTTTTTTATATACTGTATATATGGACACTACATATGCCAATTCCAAAAGAAAGTATTTTAATTTCCCCATATTTTACAGCACAAACTCTATCTGATTTAAATGTTAAAATATATAATCTTTTGAAAATAAAGCTGGGGCACAAAACCTCATTCATTTATTAGCATAGATATTCTGGAACAATTTCCCCAAGTAACTGATTCTATTCAGCTAAATTCTCATTGGATGACTATTATAGCTCAAAGACAAAGACCCTTTCAGGCAGTGTCCTGTCATACTAAAACAATGGCCATGACTGAGATGATGGATCCATTTGTACCTTTCCTACTCTTCGTTTTATGTAATTCACTGAATGATCTTATCAATTCCATCCTACAGAGCGGGGACAGGTCTGCTCTCTCCGGGTCAGAGGTCACCGTCAGAGGTCAAAGGTTAAATTTAGTATTTAAATTGAAGACCTTACAAAACACTGTGGATACGGGTAGTCTCCTATTAGTATATATTGGCTCTTAAATAAATGGAAGATATATCTAATTAGAAATTAAAAATTAAAACAAGACAATTCTAGTGAAGTGAAGCATCCACACTGACTAAATGTAGGACGAATCAAGAAGTATTATTTCAATTTCATTGTCTTTGAGCTGTAAGCTGTGTCTTACCAAAGCATAAAGCTTCCTTAGGCTGGCATAATGTGTGTGTGTGTTAAAGAGCCATGATGTAATGTGAAGACTCAAATCTTTCCCACACTTGGAGAGGGATCCCTGACAGCCTGGGAAACTAAAAGCTTCCATCTGTTCAACAGGTCAACAGAGGGTCCTGTGACCTTTGACACAGATTTGTCCCCCAGTAAACATGAAGGACCAAGCTGTTGACAGAGTGGTAAACTATACAGACCAGTTCTGTGTAATCTCATCCGAGTCAGATTTATCGGATATTCTGTTGACAGCTCATACATCTAATTTGTCCAAAAAAAAAGGAGGGGAAAGGAACAAATTATTAGGCAATTACGTAACTTCTTTCAACCGTTAAAAAGGATCCATCCAAAGGATCATCATTCTAAACCCTGCTTTTAAATCTGGGTGGAGGAACGTTTTACATTTGTAATTTAGAAGTGGGTTAGCACCGCTTTTTCCTCTGTGTTATAAAATGGTTAGTTCCTGTCTTTGATTCTGATTGGTCAATAGCTGTTTTATTCACGATAAAACACGGCTATGACCACTTCATCCGACGGTTCTGTGTATCACTACACAACACCCTTAGCAGCCACTCTTAGCAACGTAAACTGTTCTCAGTTGATATTGTTCATTGAAGCTTACTGTATTGTGTAGAAGAGTATTGTGAGAAAGTGAGTTGAGTGAGTGAGTTTATTACCTGCATTCAGATTTAGCATTTTCCTTCAGGTCAGTCCTTTGTTCATAATAAAAAAATCTGTTTAAATGTCCGATGTATTATCCTGTCCTTTTAACAGTTAAGAGGTTTTCCCGTGACTGACAGCGCTAGTCAAAGCATTTGTCAGGTGCGTCTTGTTCCGTGTTCACAACAATTCAGTCTTTTCAATGTAAAAGTCTTTGTTACTAAAGAAGTCTTTGCCGCCATCTAATGGCATAATAATCTAACTTCTGTTGCTGTTCACGTTCAGGGACTATTTTTTTCCGGCGGAAGGAAGGCTTTTAGTGAAAGTTTACTTCATGAAAGTTGCATTTAATATTTGTATTGTGTGGTAACCGTTTTATAAAAGTAATAAGGTACTCGAGGCTAGTGCTGTATCCTGAATAAGTTATTCACAATACAGCACAGCCTCTCGTATCTTATTGCTTACCTATGAAACACATGATTCGGAGCAGGATTGCAGTGCCAAACTTGTACAGTGCGAAACAATGCAGTGTTAAGTTACATTTTTGTAACATATTTAGTTTTTTATGTGTGCGCAAGCGTATGTACAGAGCCCCGCACATGACATGCAGGAAAAAAAAGTAAATCGTGCACACGATTTACTAATTCGTTCCCTCGATTTATAAATCGTGCGCATGATTGAGCAAATCGAGGGAACAAATAAGTAAATCACGTGCACAAATTAGCCTACTATTTTTTTCCTGCATGTCACGTGCAGGGCTCCATATGTATTTATACATTTGAATGCGTAGCCTTTCAGAGCATACACCATTTGATAGCATGTCGACACATGCACTCTAGAAAGTTTCATCTTTGTCCAGTGTCTGCGCTATTTTTCTCCAGAAGTTATGACTGATAAAATGTCTTTGTATTCTTTTGTTGTTGTTGCAGTCTCCGGTATTTTGTTGTTGTTCTGTCTCTTTAGTTTTGTTTTCTACTGTGAAACAATGACCTGGGCCAGTGTTGCCACCTTGTGGAACAACTGATTAGTGCATAAAAAATTTAGTGAGCGTGTGCAACCTGGTTACAAAAACCAGGCGGCGCGCATATCACAAAATTTGTGTCACGCACTGTATGCTGACCCTTACACAACACCATTTTCAACTAAAAACTGAAACTTTTTATGCATTTTGGCCGTTTGCATAAAAATGCAAACTTTTGAAAACGGGATTCACAGTGCAAGTTTTTGAAAACGATACCATTATTGTCTCTGTGTAAATTACAAAAACAGAATTTTTTAAAAAGGTGACGTCATGTGCATGCGTATTACGTGTTCAGTCTATAGTTGTGTAGTGTTTCTTTACAAAGTGACATTGCCATCTACTGGCCGGGCAGCATAATACAGCGTTTTAATAGTTTTCATGGATTCGTGTGAATGGAGATTGTTTTGACAACGTTGTCATCTGTACGTGAAAAACGCAGGAAAAACGTTTCTGTTTTTAGTACATCGTTGTCATATAAACGCACCGTTAGAATGTCACAGCTAGATTCTTAGCAACCGACAACCAATCGCGTGTAAAAAGTAATTTCAGCGTTTAAAGGTGTATAGTGTCAAATGGTGAGGAAAACACGTAAATTGGAGTGAAGAATAGATGTAAAGTATGAGCAAAAACAACATAACACAGGACTCAGCTTACCCAGGGTTTAGAATGACCCAGAGTTGGGTGTGAAAAGCCCTGTTTAATGGTGTTACTTGAGGTCCTGACCCTCTATTGAAACTCCATTCCTTTAAACAGCAGTCAAGGACCCTCTTTCTCATATGTAGACAATCAATACTGATCACAGTGGATACCTGAATCTCAAAGCTTAGTGAGTTTAAGAAGACAGCAAGTTGTTTTTTTCCTACTAGCCGTACTAAGTAAGTGAATCAGTGAACTAGACCTATGTCACTGATGATCAATGTTTTGCAGTCAGTCCAGACTATTAGAAATAAATGAGCTACATCTGGGAATGTGTCATAGTAACAGATACCCAGAATTACTTTATATCATCCAGGTGTGCTGGAGTACATTTCAGTCTGTCAGAGATCCAGCTGCATGCATTTGGCTTCCAAATAGCTCAGTCCTTCCAGAGGTCACAGAGGTCACACATCTGCATGTGAAATGCGATGCCCTTTGACACCGCCCACTGCCCCAGAGCCTCTGTGGCTCTTTTGGTACATGAAGTGCCAGCACTAGTGTCAAGCGCTGTGATTTAGGCACCTGAGGTTAGCCTGCACTCAATCACTGAATAGGGAAAGTTACTTTGTGATCCTTTTTTTTTTTTTCTAAATATATTTTTATTAGACATTTTAATTCATAGTTTAGATTCATTTGATTAATAGTTAATTATTTACAGAGTAACTAATAAATAAACAACTAATAGCAATAAAACCCATTAGAACAATTCAAAACAAGATAAAGTTGGTATTCCCGGCAAAAACTAATAGAAAAATGAAGATACTAATAATGCTTAAATATCATTCTAGCACATTGTTTTTGGAATAGTGACCCTTCTTTTGACCTTTGACCCTGGGCTCTGTCCTTGTCTTTGCTCATTGTATCGCTTTGACCCTTTAACCTGCAGCTCCTACAACCTGTTCACAAACATGCCACCAATCATGTGATCCTGCTCCATCCTGAGCCTTGAGGTTCACCAGCAACTCAAAGCAAAACTTTGACCCTTGAACTCACTGAATTATGCATGAGAAGTATAGTTGCTGCTGGAAGTGCAATCACTGCTATTAATAAAAATGTTTGTAATACCTGTTCCTATAAATACCTTGGTTGTTCACATGTAAAAAAAAAAAAAAAAAAAAAAAAAAAAAATTAGTTTTAATAAATAATAAAAAATATATGATATTATATTATAAACTGGACTTGTTGCTTTTTCCCCATAATATAGTTTGTCTTTTTACACTAGGTGGCAGTCCTTCTATTTTTATACACTCGCGTGAGCATCAGATTAAATCTACTCTAATAATCAAATGCAAAAAATGATCATCAAGATCTCATAGCATGCAGATTGAATTTTAGGTAATGGTAAAGTTTTTTATTTTTTTATTATAACCTATCTTTTGAATAGCTAAAATGTTAAATCTTATATTCATATCCAGTGTGAGAAAAAAATACAAACGCATAAAAGTGTCAGTGTTTGCAAAAAGTGACTTGAAGCACATAATTGTATCCAGCCGCCTTTGGAAGGATGTGAGCTAAATGGCCAATCAAACAGAGCTTCCGAGCATAAAGGGGCCGCCCACTTCTGTGCTTTAATACCTGATGGGGTCTATAATACAGACCATTCAATAGACCACCACTGAAGCGCGTAAGACCAAGTTAAGGTGTGGTCATTTGGATCACCATCATGCCAAAGTTGAGTCCGTTCAGCTCTGTTTTTATGGATACTCAAAATAAGGCCGTTTTTAGTTAGAGGAGAATTCATCCATTCATGCTCATGTCAATCATGCCAACAGAAGGCTGCGCTACGCCGCGTCTTTACTCCCCTCGGATCTGAATCATTTGGGGTTTCCGATTGTCCCTTTTACGCACTGAGACATCACCAACACGGAGTTCCTTAAGTCGGCGTGGTTTTTCAATCTGGCTGTCTGAAATTGTTGGACGCATATCTTCAGTCTCCTCGATGCACATTCCACATCAGTTGGTTCTTCTGCATGGATAAAACACGACCGGCCTTCTTCATCTTGAATAATTCTGGAGAAGACGCGTAAAAGGTTCGCAGTCCAGCCATGGCCATGGTGGTGAGCGTGTGGAGAGATCCGCAGGAGGAACTGGCACCGGGGGGATCTCTGGATGATCAGAGCGGACCGGGGAGAGACCACCACCATCACCACCGCTTGAGCGCAGCCGCGCACTCTCCAAACACCGGACTTCCCTCCGCGGAGGATAAAGGGCAGAACTCAGCACAGAACCAGCAGCACATCGAGTGCGTTGTTTGCGGGGATAAATCCAGCGGGAAGCATTACGGACAGTTCACATGTGAGGGATGCAAAAGTTTCTTCAAGCGGAGTGTTCGGCGGAACTTAACGTACACGTGCCGTGCCAACAGAAGCTGCCCGGTGGATCAGCACCACAGGAACCAGTGCCAGTACTGCCGCCTCAAGAAATGCCTGAAAGTGGGCATGAGACGCGAAGGTGAGTGTTCAGTGTGTTTTGTCTTTTGTAGACGACATAAACTTGCATTAGAAAGACAGAAAGAAAGTGAAAAAGATGATAATAACAATAATAATAAAAAAGCTATACTTGTATTTTTTTATATGATCAACTAATATAAATGAATATAACACAACATAAACTTTATAACAGACTGCATAACTTAAAAACGATACAATTAAAGGATTTGTACATAAAAATGCTTTATAATTAAAAAGCCTTAACCTTTTTTAGCATGCAAGTAATAACTCAAGACTTCTGGGTTAGCCTGCAATCAGTCACTGAACAGGAAAAGTTACTTTATTGTATCACAATAACATATTTAATATTAATTGTCTTAGTGTAAAACTGCATAAATTATTAAAAAAGCAATACAGTAGTTTATTTCATTCTTCTGTTTTCACGTTAGATTGCATTATCAATATTACTTCATTATATTAACTCAATTTTTTAATTTCAATGAACTTACTTTTTTAAGTTAAACCAACAATTCTTTTCTACAGTGTAGATACTTCATTATTTCAATGATTGCAGTGCATACAATATACAGACAGTATAGGCTGAGAGATGCGTTTATTCAAGATAACATTATATGTTATTTGCATGCACACATTTCTTCTCCATCTCCTCCTGTTTTGATAGCGGTTCAGCGAGGAAGAATGCCACCGAACCAGCCGAACCCGAGCCATTACGCGCTGGCAAATGGAGACCCCCTGAATGGCCAATGCTACCTATCCGGATACATATCCCTGCTGCTTCGGGCAGAACCATATCCAGCCTCACGATATGGAAACCAGTGCATGCAGTCCGGTAACATCATGGGCATAGAGAACATCTGTGAGCTGGCGGCCCGTTTGCTCTTCAGTGCGGTGGAATGGGCAAGGAACATCCCTTTCTTTCCTGATCTTCAAATCACGGATCAGGTGTCTCTCCTCAGACTCACCTGGAGTGAACTTTTTGTTCTGAACGCTGCGCAGTGCTCCATGCCGCTGCATGTGGCTCCTCTCCTCGCCGCCGCTGGACTTCACGCGTCCCCGATGTCTGCGGATCGGGTCGTGGCCTTCATGGATCATATCCGGTTCTTCCAGGAGCAGGTGGAGAAACTGAAGGCCCTGCAGGTGGACTCCGCCGAATACAGCTGTGCCAAAGCAATAGTGCTGTTCACATCAGGTAGGCCCGAGTCATTCAAGATCTTAAGTTTAATGAGCATGTCTTTAAGATTATCCTATTTTTTTTCGCGATGTTTGTTTCAAATAATGGACCATTAATCTGCGCACGATCAGATTAAAGGCGTGTAGGTTGGTTAAAAAAATTATGGTTTCCTAACAGTATTATTTTGAGCCATATAAATAACCATGTACATGTTATCATGATAAACATGAACAGAATCATTAAATTATATGATGTTTGGCAAATTGCATCTGTAGCATTTAGGCTAATCAACATTAATGTTTTCGGTTTAAATTATCATTTTAAATGTTCCTTTTGGTGTGACAATTAATTTTATAGGCATAAGTAGTAATATAAGCCTATAAATATTCCATTTAGTCCTTCAAATGTGAACTGTTGATAAATATGAACTGCTTTCATAATTTCATAACTTAGCAAAGCGCTAGGCTAGCCAATAAAATGGAGCTTTGCATGTTACACCCCCCATATTCCCCATTACGACGAACACCCCAAATGAGGTCAAAATCAAAAAGCTGTTTCAAATATATATATATTTAATATATTTTCCCCCATAACGTTTTCAAACAACGTTTAAGTAACTAGCAAAGTTCGACTGCATTTTAAGGCAGAGTGCGCGCTAAACGTATAGCTCGCTCAGTCAAGGGGGTTACTATAGCAACAGCACGCTGCTCGAGCGCTTTCCGTTGCAGTTAGGATCATATGGGGCACTACACATCGACAAAACATTAGTAGTCTTGCTTTTAAATTCGTTATAAATGTACACACCTCAAATATACCACAAAAAAACATTTAGTGTTTTGTTTAAATTGTCGACAGACGGTTTGCTAACAGCGCCACAAGACATTAAAACTTATGAACGCGCCCAGAAATAACAGGCCTAGTACTGACAGAAAAAAAGTAGACCCTCTAAAAGTCACACGCTGATGTCAAACTTCCTAAAGTAGAAACCTTATTGAAGAATACTGAATCGCTAGTGTAATACTCCAAACAAAAAACAAAAAAAGTTTTAAAAGACTATAGCCATAATAGCCATTAGACTATATAGGCTGGTTAGCCTGAATACAGAGTGCTGTTCTACTGAAATAGAGTGTGAACTACATTAAATCACAGTGTATTTTGAATTCAATGAGTTTCTTATTACTGTTGTTTTGAATAATTACTCTCTAAGAAGTTTCTGTTCAACTCTTTGAATTAGGAAGCAGCACATAATTCGTTTCGGTAATTCGTTGAACCTATACATATCTTCTATTTGATCGTAAATAACATGCAGACACATTAAACTGAAATGCACTAGGTTTATTCGTTTAACATGGCTAATGCTTTCTTGAAAGGAAAAATATTTGTATACTGAATGAATGCACTGCAGGCCAAACGCTTTTGAATGACACAAACAAATAAATTAATTCTGTTTATGAAAATAAATGCATGCAATCACTACTAATATTATATTAGCTACTATTTCTTGCAGTCTTTTTCTGAACCATTAGACACAGTCATGTTAAATAACAGGAGTTTGTGCATATTTTAATGTAAATATGTCAGAGATGTTATTCTTTTGAATGATGTGAGTTTATATTCATGGTGTCTGTTTGACTCCCCTGCATTTGTATGCAGATGCATGCGGCCTTTCAGACGTACCGCACATAGAAGGTCTTCAGGAGAAATCTCAGTGCGCGCTCGAGGAGTATGTGAGGAGCCAGTATCCGCACCAGCCCACGCGCTTCGGCAAGCTGCTGCTGAGACTCCCCGCGCTCCGGATGGTCTCCTCCTCCGTCATAGAACAGCTTTTCTTCGTTCGACTTGTGGGTAAAACGCCCATTGAGACGCTCATCAGGGATATGCTGCTATCTGGGAGCAGTTTCAACTGGCCCTACATGTCCATTCAATGAGAGGGAGATGAAGATGGACATTTGGTGAGCAAAATGTAACATGGACGAAACTCTCTGAAATCTCTCTCTCTCTCACTCAGTGTCGATTTATATAGCAATGATATTGTGAAAATGTGAAGATATCTTTACTCTCTTTCTCCTGATCTCTACTTTTAACAGTCAAGCATCATATTACGTGCCATAAAGACTTTATAAAATAACGTTTGATTCATTTCATCACAGTGTAATTGTCCATTTAAATATTTTAAATCAAATGCACAATGTCTTAATTTAGTTATCTGAACGAGGGGATATGCTTTCATCCAAAATAACACATAAAATCACTATTGGTGTTACCCTAAAAACGTTTTGTTTCAACTGATAAGCGGAGACAATGGATTTAACAATTATTTATTTTGCTGTATTTATTTTCCTGCTCATCAACTTCCTGTACACGTGATCTAAACAATCAACCACAGCACTTAAGGTTATGTTGTTGTTGTTTTTTTTCTGAGGCGACAATAAATGTTATTGGTGTATTTTCCAACGTTTTTCAAACCCTTAGATGATTATTTAGACGGTGGGCGATAGGGGGCTGTTGGATTTGATGTACGGTGCAACATTTGATTAAACAATTTTCATTAATCATTTCGTGCGTAAATGTGCTTTTGTTTTTTTTTTTTACTTTTTTCTAATAAAGATAGTTTTCAGAACTCTGCGAGACAAACTGATGTTCATTTTCATAACGCTGTGGTCTTGTCATGATTGAAGCGCTTTAACTTTTTGTTTGAAATGTTTTGAGATCTTTTGCAGCAACTGTGAACACTAATTCAGAGAAACTAAAACACAAAAGCCCTTTAAGGTACAGGAGACCAGACTCATTTTGGCTTTAAAATATTCCTACAAAATATGGAATATTTCGCATATTTGCTTTATATGCAATAATTTAACGCGCAATGCGACACGAAATATGCAGCTGTTCATTATGGCAGATCAGCTATTCGTTTATTACTTCATTTTATTCGTGCCTTAAAACTATTAAGAACTCAATAATGTTTATTAAATGTTCTTCATTTGCATTTTAGACGAAAAAAAAAAAAAATACACGCTTGCGCCTTCAGTAAGTTAAATAGCCTACATATAAAACATAGCTTTAAAAAAAAAAAAGAAAGTTAACTGAATATTGTAAGGATTAGAAATTCGCAGTATCTTATCTTGTAGGCGTATAAATAAACAAAATGCCGATTTCTAAAATAGGCAAATCTTATATGACGCTGTAGAAGTAATTTTGATCATGGTTCATTAAAATATAGATATTTATCCATCTAACCTTGAAAAAGATAACTCGTTTGTCCTGTATGGCTCATGTTTATCAGAAATATTTGAATTTTATCTGATCAGAGACAGACAAAACAGTTCACAGGCCGATGATGACCTGGACAGGTGAGATGTTTTGTACAGATGTGTCAGGAAAGCGCTGTGATCTTATCACGTTAGTCAGATCAGGCTTCAAATAAACGAGATTAATTGTAATTGGACTTTAAAATTGTGCCCTTTATGTGCTGGATTTCAGTCTGAGCTGATATGTGCCATATCTCAAATCGCTTGCTCATCTTTCATTTTCCAGAGAGATTTTGCAAAAAGAAAAACCCCCTTTGTAGCTTTTTGTATCTTATATTGCATATATCATGTATAATAGCTGTATACTGATATCTGAGTTAGCTTGATACAGGTTATACAAGTAGCCTTTTTTTCTGTACACCTCACTTTAATTCAAGCATTTTCTTCTTTAAATGGAAGTTTCCAGTCGTGATAATGAAAAAAAAATGAATTAAGTCGAAGCGTGTTTTCTTTGAAAACAACAATAGCTACTACAAAAATGACAAAATGTCCATCAAATATATCAAAAACACAAATGTGCTTAATTGTTGAAATGTAGATATTTTTTTTTTTTTTTTTTTTTAAGAAAGAAATTGTTTCCCAAACCAACATGTTTATCCACGAACAGTGTTGCCAGATTGGACGGGGTCTATCTGGACATTTTAGTCATATTTGGCAATGTATTTGCCCTGATTTGATCAGTCTTCCTGGGAAATGTATCTATTTTGTCATCATTATTTTGTTTTAAGGAGTTAATGGTCCATATCAACCTTAATTGACATGGCGATAAAATGATATCACATTATTTTGACAGGTTTTTTGGGCAGGTTTTGGGCTGGAAATCGTCCACACAATCTGGCAACACTGTCCACGAAATAAACTGTCATCATGTATTTCACTTAATAAGGATTCATTTACAATATATCGATTAATTCAAATGAGTATATATATAGTATGAAAATACGCATGCGCGATTGCAAGAAACTCGTTCTTTTACGCCGACTTTTTAGTCGGTGTAGCCTACTGAAAATTACTTAAAACGGACACAAAAATGTGGTTTCTTTAAATCAGGCTACAAAATTCCAGGATTTTCAATCAGGCTGTTGGAGTCTCTATCTCACATCAATATTTGAACAGCTTTATTTTATTTTATTTTATTTTATTTTTTAAACAGATTTTATGTGTGTATGTATGTAATTTAGTGACAAAGATAGTCCCCATGAAGCCCTCTGCTTGGAGACACCCGTTTTCTTTTAAGAAAATTACTTTTTGTAGTCAATATAATCAGTTTTTCATATAAAAACAACAGAAGTCTGTGGCATCTCCCCAGTTATAGAAAACCTGTGTGTGTTCCTCTGTGTATGTGTCGAGTCTGACAGCCAGAGTCTCTAGTTATTGCGACCGTCTGTGTGAACTCCGTGACCCCGCACCTCTCTCATCATGTGCGGATCTCCTCCTGAGCTTTCCCCCTCTCATAGGTGGATCATGAACTCGCGGCATCTCAGATGAATCCCTGACACCGTGCCTGGGTTAGCCATGACCCCGGCGGTGCCTGGGGACCCGTGAGGAGAACCGGAGCTCAGAATAAAGCACAGGGGGATTCCTGATGGCCACGAGGAGGGTCTTTGTTGGAAGTTAGATACGTGCTCAGATCAAGGGTACAGCTGTCAGAGGAAACTGTGTCCAAGGAGCTAGTGTGGGAATGCAAACATAGACACTTGTAAGTAAAATACTGCTAAGAAAGATGTGGTTTCTGACTGCATGTGTGATGTTCTGCAAATATGAAGACAAAAGTATGTCAGGTAAATTAAAGATCAGATTTAAAGGTGATGTAAATGTGGGTCTTCCTGTCATGGGCAGCATTAAAGTCTTACTGGACTTATTTGGATTAGCAACCTGTAAAGACATAGAGCAGGCATACCAGGAAAGGGGACTTATGGCACAATCTGGAGACGGGACGTATCATATAGGATCCAGGATCTTGGACAATAGGCTTTCTTGCACAGAAATCGAAGGGAACTCCAAATCTTAATGCAGTCTTTACTGTATTCTTTGGCCTGGCTTAATTAGCTCACTTCCAGGTACTATATTTTAAGTGGATTTGAAGTCACTAAAGATGGCAGAATAGATTCACAGCCAACGGACGTCTCTGAGAATGGCTTTTAAATTTCAATTCAATTCAAATTGGCAGCAAACAGGATGCAGAAGTTGTCGTTTGAATTTAAAGTTGTACTAATGAAGTAAAATTGTTCTTTTCTTTAGAAAGATATGAATATTTATATTCAAGGACGCATTAAATTAATTAAAAGTGATGGTAAAGATGCTTAACAATATGAAGCAGCACAACTGTTTTTTAACATTGATAATAATAAATGTTTCATGAGCAGCAAATCAGCATATTAGAATGATTTCTGAAGGATCATGTGACGCTGAAAATTCAGCTTTGATCACAGGAATAAATTGCAGTTTAAACAATATTCAAATAGAAAACAGTTATTTTGAATTACTGTATTTTTTATTTAAAAAAATGCAGACTTGGTGAGCAAAACAGACTGCTTTCAAAAACATTAAAACGTTTTTTTGAATAGTACACACACACACACACACACACACGTCTGGTTTATTATCTTTGTAGGGACTCTCCATAGATGTAATGGTTTTTATACTGTATAACTGTATATTCTATCCTCTTACAGTAGCCCTATCCCTAACCTACCCATCACAGAAAACTTTCTGCATTTTTACAATTTCAAAATGACTCATTCTGTATGATTTATAAGCTTGTTTCCTCATGGAGACCTCAATTTAGGTCCCCACAGTGACACGAGTCCCCCATGAGTTGGTGTGCATTCACCCCACTGGGATAGAAAAACACACACACACACAGTGCATATATATATATATATATATATATATATATATATATATATATATATAGGCTAGAAATATAGTTAGAGAGAGATATGAGTTAGATAGATAGACAAATGAATATCTACCATATTATTTGAATTTGTATGACTAATGAATTTGCTCGAATTGCAATTCGGTAAATTTCCTGTCATTCAAATTCAACATCCTGTGTGTTGTAGCTAAATGAATTCATACTCATGAAACAAAAAAGAAGCCCATCCTTAAATCCTGGTCTTAGCAAGCAATCTTTGATCAACAAGGTTAATTTGTCTTTGTCTCTCAGACGATCAGAGATGGTACCTGCTCTTTTGTTGTTCTCTGATTATCAGACATCGGCTCTTCTTCTCCCAGTCAATTACGTCCTGCTGGTGTAATTACAGAGCACTTCACTGTCTGGCCCATTATCAGCCTTTGTTCATTTTTTTAAACTTGGCCTGAACGCATCTAACACACGTTTCAATTGTCCAACAAATTTCAAACATAATCTGTTTTACATGAAGTTACACACATGAACACGGACAAAACTGTCACATTTTTGAAAGTTGTATAATAATAGAATAGATTTGTTTAAGACATGCAAAAATAGTGTTCTGCAGTTTAAAACGATAATGATAACTGGGTCAGTCCTCTTATAAAAATAAAATGAATATGCTTGTGTTTAACCAAGTATTTCTACAAGTGCACAAACTTCCACTGGTAAGACTTACTGATGCTTGAGGTGTTGATTTGCCACCAAAATGATGTCACTTCCTGGAAGATGATGTCATAAAGGTTACCAGATTTAACAAAAGACAAACAGCTTAAAATCAAAATGGTGAATTTATTTTAAAAACTGACTCCCATCTTTAACACAGAGACTTCAAATCCAGTGGCTGATTTGCCACCAAAATGATGTCACTTCCTGGAAGATGATGCCATGAAGGCTTTTGTTAGCGAAGTAATTTTAGAAAAGACTAAACAACTTGAAACCAAAATAGTAAAATTATTTTAGAATAATAATAATATATGATTCCAATCTTTAATGCACAGAATTAATTAAATCCATTTCTAACACTTACTGATGCTTGTGCTGTTGCTTTGCCACCAAAATGAGGTCACTTCCTGGAAGACGATGTCATAAAGGCTCTTGTTAAGTGATTTTACAAAAGACTAAACGGCTTAAAACCAAAATGATGAAAATTTTAAAAATAATAATAATACATGCTTCTCATCCTTAACACAGAATTCATTAAATCTAACACTCAATAATGCTTGAGCTGTTGCTCTGCCACCAAAATGAGGTCACTTCCTGGAAAATGACATCATAAAGGCTATTGTTACTTCAGGATAATTGGGACATTTTTTCCCAGTCATCTCAATGTATAAAATGTGTCCCAATTTACCAGAATTCACCCCTAAGTGATTTTACAAAAGATGTGACAAAATGGTTAACTTATTTTAACCCTCTTC
This sequence comes from Elopichthys bambusa, assembly GCA_037101425.1. Lineage (NCBI taxonomy): Eukaryota > Metazoa > Chordata > Actinopteri > Cypriniformes > Xenocyprididae > Elopichthys > Elopichthys bambusa. Next base: position 42,806,182 of record CM074433.1, read on the forward strand.
GTTTAGGAGTCACACTTGCCTTCTTTACGGTCAAAAGCGACCGAAGCCTTGAAAAGTAACTTTTTTGTTTTTCAGGAAAACCAATGTAATACATTTTTGTTCAATAATATTTTTTGATTATTATATAAAAATTTGAGGGTATTTTATGATACTATGCAATATTTATAAAATTTTTATTAGCTATTTTTCCGCACTGAAAATAATACAATTTTTTTTTACTAACATATTTTTTAATTATTTTTTTTTTCAATTAAACCAGTATTCCATGTTAAAAATAAAGATCTTTTTTTTTTTAAGGTAGATTAGTGCCATTTGGTGAGAGTAAAAAAAGAAAAACTTATGTAATGCCATGTTTTAACCACTAGATTCCTATAGAGCTCTATATAAAGTGGCTTATAAATTCTCTAGTGGTTTTTGGACACAAACACTTATGTTTTATTAAGTTTTGGATTTGGATCTATACTTACACATTCTCAAAAACTACTTTTTGTCAAGGTTTAGATTTTATTTTGTTTGAAATGTTGATTTGAAGTGTCGGTTTTTGCATTAATTTTACTACAGTCAAACCTGAACACAGAGGATGACATTTTGTCACACATAACATCAAAATCCAATAAAAAATATAAGGTATTTATTATAACAGCTTAATCGGGGTCTGATCTGATTTCAACCTCTTATTTGAGTTTTGGCTCAATTTTACCATATTGTTACAGCCACACTGGTTCATTTGTGTGTGTATTTGTCTGTGAATGTGTGTAAGTGAGTGTGTGTTTGAGTGGGTGTTTCAGAGCGTTTTAGAGTGTAACCTCTTTTTTGCTGTTCATTTTTTTACTGCTTTATAGCTGAATTTTTTATTTTATTTCACACATTTGTATCAACTTGCTCTGTCTTATAGTCGTGCTAGTTCATATATATGTGTGTGGGGGATGGGGGGGGGGGGTGGTTGTGTCTATTTTGCACTCTTGGCATTTTAGAGTATCCCCCCTTCAGTGCTGTGCACTTTTTTTCTGCACAGTGTCTGATTTGTAGTTTTCGTATTTTTTCGTATTTCCCAATCGTTTCCTATGTCGGTAATTTTTGACCGAAAAGAAAATAAGTATGACTTTTTTTTTTTACGACCCTTTAACATGTCCGAATCATTTTTTGTGTGTGTGTGTGTGTGTGTGTTCATATTGCTAATGTGACAAAAGTTACCAAGTTTCATCTCATTCCAACGAAGCTACGACATTTCAAAATATAAAATTTTTCAGTCAATAATGACCGAAGAGGGCCAGAGGATTAAAAATGTAAAATATGATTCCTATCTTTAAAATCGTTTAATATTTTAAATATACTGGAAAAAATTATTGTTTTGATGGCACGGGTTACAGATCAATAACATAAGTGCATCTAGTTGTCACCACAAGTCAACAAGCTATTCCCAGTTTAACCAGTAACACTTTAACTAAATCAGCGGTGTGTCATGTTGGCATACTGATAATAAGTGTTGATAGAATGCTCTCTCCTCAGATCTCCTCACTATAGTAATCCTCCTAATGAAGTAAACATGGATTTCCCCGTAATGCCCACCGTCTTGTACAGAACATCGTCCCTAATCCGCTCCAGACAGCCTGAGGATGACATTTGTTCCTATGGACCAATCAACTAATGCACAAGAACATTAAGAATGAATTAGCCTCTAGTTACGGTCTCCACAAACCATGTGTGCTGAATATGGTGTCTCTGCAATGTTGTCATATTTTAAACAACAGCTACATTTGGCCACTTTTGGTCATTGAAATCAATGGTAAACAGCAGCCCAATTAAACTGAATTGCTTCAAATTGATCCGATATGACACTCCAAAATAGGTGTGTTTTAAAAGATCGTAAACAGTATAATATTAAGGTAGTGGGGTCATCGGATCATCCTAGCTCTTACTCACTGGGGGGCCCACAACTTTTTAGACAACAGCTTGTCGGCAGCCCACTCAGTGTCAGAAACACGCACACACATGCTCAAACATCCACTCTAACTGACACCAAATAGAAGGTGATGATAGTGACTGTTAGCACATTTGCTTTTGATTCAATTATAATTCTCAAGCTAAGCTGCAATCTGTCCTCATTATCACTTTATATTTTATACATTAATATTACAGTTAAATCCGACACATGACAAATACACTTTCAAACATTCGAGATATCATTTTAACACCTCTTTTCTACTTTTCTGACATTAATTAATTCCAAAAACAAAGATCATGGCTTTACAACGAAGTTTTCGGCAAACTTTTATAATGGATTCACATTCACCTCTTCTGCTTCCCAGCACAGACAAACATTAATCCACTTTCTGCTGCTTTGAAGTCGAAACTCTTTCTAATTAAGGAACCACTGGCCTTCAAAAGACCTCATTCTGGAGTCATGTGGTATTTTCTATGCGACTTGACTGAGAAATACATTTGGAGTGATGCGATTCTCTTTCTCTCAGAAATAAAAGTGGTAGCAGTGCAACCTTCATGAACAGAAAAATGACAAAAAAAATTAGGTTTAAGAATGACGAGACATTTCCCGCTTGCCTTTTTGAAGCATCAGAAATGAAATATAATGCGATTTGATATGCGTTCTGGTACATCTGTCATACAGTTTCGACATTGAGCAATAAAATATTTCACTGAGAATTACATCAATGGCGTTTCATGTGAAGTCAACAACATTATTTACTTGCTGAAAGTCCTCATGAAATCAAAATCGACTATTCTTTTTGAATATTACAGAATATTGCAGTGTTTAATATAAATGACTTATCCATGCACATAATTGGTTTTCAAAAATGTATCTGTCCTTATAATCTTTATTTTAAAAAATCTTTCCCTGCCATTTGCAGCGACATCTCTTCTCTGATGATGTGTTCACTGGCATGAGGGCGGGGCAACCTGTCACTCACATGAGATCCACCAATAGCAAACCACACAACCATCCAATCAATTCCTGATGGACAAAATCAAATCCCGCCCTACATTTTTTCTTGTTTGCGAAGCCATTACACTGATATATAGCCTACGTCACAATAGAGAAGAAAAGGCAATCGCAACTTCCCTTTCATGCCGACTTTAAAGCACATTCTTGATGCATGTTGTTCAAAAGTAAAAGAAATGACGATAAGGCATTAAAGCTATATATATATATATATAGCGACAACATATATAAAGAGACAACATCCCTGAAGACAGAGAAGCTTCATTACACCTGATGCTGATGCATATAATGCATAATAATTCACCAAATATGTACACTGAAAAATGATTTGGTGTAGAAACAATTTTCACCCAGAAACTGCTAGTAAATTTCACAAACAATTACAACACTTTAGATTAGGAGTTTTCTAACTCCTGCTTATTAATAGTTAGTAAGGTAGTTGTTAAGTTTAGGAATTGGGTAGGATTATGGGATGTAGAATATGGTCATGCAGAATAAGGCATTAATATGTGATTTATAAGTACTAATAAACAGCCAATATCCCAGTAATATGCATGATAATAAGCAAATAGTTAATAGTGAGAACTGGACTCTAAACTAAAGTGTTACCGTATTTTCTTGTAAATTTACTCCAATCATCATTGTTTTATTTACCACTTAGAAAAAGTGCACAAGACCTGGGTTCTTGAATTGAGCTATATAGTAAAAAACAACAACAAAAAAACAAACAGATTACTGGAGTACTTTTTGCAAGAAAATTCTATTTTAGACTTTCTACTTCAAAGTTTCATGTTTTATTCAATGTGTTACTTGCTGTTTCTTTATCATTATTTGTGAAATTTACTAGCAGTTTCTGAGTGAAAATTGTTTGATTTTTTTTTTTTTTTAGATTTGTGTTTTGGTTTCTGGATTCTTTAAAACACCAAAACATAATGTTTTACTAAAGAACTAGAGAATGAAAAGTTTGTAGTAGAAATTCTAGAGAGCATTTGATTGGACAGAAGATCTGACGAGAAGCTAAAGTCCATGCTGATGTCATGAAAATCTGTGATCTATTTTCGTAAGACTGTAAGTTTTGAATGCTTATATCTCCTAAACGTGAATTTTGTCATTGTTTTGGAGCACATCAGCTTATTCATAACCTTAAGGCTAACATATTCATACTAAAAGGTAAAAAAAAACGTACATTTTGATTTCAGGGGGACTTTAATTAACACAATTGCTATACATTTTGTCTTAACTTAATTTCATTGTGTTCAATCCACTTAAATATATGTAAAATAGAAGTTCTCTTAAACCATTTGTGTTGGGATTACATGAATCATGTTTGTTGCATTAACTGGGTGGAGGATTGTTAGTCTCCAGCATGCTTTGCACATGTTGAAAGTAAGTGTTGCTTTATGCGTTTTCGAGTGAAGGGAAAGACCTGTTAATGTTTAATGTTCAGCTATGTTTGACATTTAAAAGAGTTTCTGTTATGTTGAAGTTTTTGTTACCATTGTGCTGAAGAGTAGAGCTTATGGTTAGGTTGTGGATGGCTGCATGATGCATGTTGCTTCGTTCAATGAGTAATAGCTTTGCTAAAGCCTGAGCAGTAACAAGTATATTCCTACTTGTGAAAATAGTCTTTTAATTGTACAACATACCTGAATGCCAAACACAAAAGTCTTTTCCATTTACTCAAAATCGCAGACTGGAATATATAATCAATATATTTGAACTGATATAAATAAACATTAAGTTCAACTAAAAATATGTTTAAATTAATTTTGTTCCTTAAAAAAATTGAGTTAAATCAAAAAGCCATTTTTTTCAGCGTATACCTAATTCCATTTTGGTTCACCAAGGAGTCATTTTTCAACATCTGATCGATTTTTTACAGTAAATTACAATTTTTTGCTCATTGTAAGATTCCTCAAATGCAAATGTTTAGAAGTCTGCACATGCTCCGTTCTGTGAGCAACTTCCACGGGGTGTGAATATTATGGAGTCTGCTCTCTGAATGAACCTGCACTGTCTGTTCACCCTCCAGGCTCTCTGAAATGGATTCTGTACGTCTGAACCAGTCGTGCCACGCACTTGTCCTTGGGATAAAAGAAAAGAGGGGTATTTTTTCCTTTCAACTCAGAGAGGTTATTATCAGAGCTTGTGCTGTTAATAGATCCGACAAACACCTACAGACTGATCCGCCTCATTTCCCGCTTGCCTTTTTGAAGCATCAGAAATGAAATATAATGCGATTTGATATGCGTTCTGGTACATCTGTCATGCAGTTTCGACATTGATGTAATTCTCAGAGGAATATTTTATTGCTCAATGGCGTTTAATGTAAAGTCAACACTATTTACTTACTGAAAGTCCTCATGAAATCAAAATCGACTATTCTTTTTGAATATTGCAGTGTTTAATATTGATGATTTATGCACATCATTGGTTTTCAAAAATGTATGTGTCCTTATAATCTTTATTCAAAAAATCTTTCCTTCCTATTTGCAGTGACATCTCTTCTCTGATGATGTGTTCACTGGCATGAGGGCGGGGTAACCTGTCACTCACATGAGATCCACCAATAGCAAAGCACACAACCATCTAATCAATTCCTGATGGACAAAATCAAATCCCGCCCCACATTTTTTCTTGTTTGCGAAGCCATTACACTCATATATAGCCTACGTCACAATAGAGAAGAAAAGGCAATCGCAACTTCCCTTTCATGCCGACTTTAAAGCACATTCTCATGCTTACTGCGAATGATGCATGTTGTTCAAAAGGAAAAGAAATGACGATAAGTCATTAAAGCGATTTCAGCTGTGATTTTTCCTAAGGCTTAGTATCTGAACAAGCTAAATGAACAGTGGTTCCTCTCTCTGTGTTGTATCTGAGCTGTCAGGGCTGAACTCCGTGTGCCAGTGTCTGTGGGAGCAGCAGCAGAATTCATCACACAGAGGTGAGCGGCCCAGCCAGATCCGCGGATCACTGCCAGAGGGAAACTTTGCCCTGGGCAATGCAAATGAAAGGCCCTCCAACAGATCACACATGAAGGAGACAATAAAGTCATGAGGTGCGAATGTGTGTGTGTGTGTGTGTGTCAATCCACAGAAGACTTTACAACACAAAATACAGTGCATTTTTATACCTGACAGCACGTTTCAATTCATTCAGTGTGAATTTGCGAATATTTATAATTTTACAAAGGATTATTTTACTATTGAAATTACTGTTTTGTTTTTTTAAAAGTACAATTAAAAAATGTTTTTTTGTGAAGTACAATGTAAATACTTATTAAATTAAGTATTACTGGTGTTTGCTAAGATAAGCATCCCTATTAATAATAATACCTCTATCATAGAACATAGACATAACATTAAAAGCCTGTTCACACAAAGAATGATATCTATAGCAATAACTTTTTTGGCGTCCACAACAAAGCATGATATCATTCTGTTTATTATAAGCATTTTGTCATCAAGCAGGGTGGATTCTGATTGGCTGTCACTATTTTTTATCATTTATGAGCTGGAAAAAAAAGTGATTCCAACAATATTGTTCATCTGTGTTGTTATCATTAGGCTATGGTTGTGGTGTGGACTTCCCTGTTCTCATTTAGAATGATTATTAAAACTTTATCGTTATTGTTATAGTTATTGTCTTTGGTGTGAACAAAGTGTTAAAAGTTTGCATGCAACTCATCCTACATCCATTTACATGACTTATTAAGTTTTCTAATGGTGGATGATAAAACTGGTGAAAAGCAACAACCTAGAAACCACCTATCAAACCCCAGAAACCAGTTGGAGACTACTTATAGCAAAGCACTCTGTGACGAGCATGGCGGGCGAGAGCCGTGAGGGAACCGGCGAATGTTCAACATAACTTTAATATATAAAATAAACAACAAAACGAAAGTAAATGCCAGCAGACCCTCACGGATGTCTACCGGCCACACAAACATAATAAAACATAAAATAAAGTCCAGGCCTGGTTTTATGCTTCCGGAGCTCCTCCGTGAGAGACTCGAGACCGGTGCGACTCACAGCTGAAGCTCGTTATCGCTTGCGTCACCGGCCTCGCGCCGTTCCCTCACGTCTCTCGCCCGCCCTGCTCGTCAGACACTCATACTATGGCAAAAAAAAAAAAAAAATACTGAACATTTTCAAGCACATGCCAACATTATGGTGGCAGGTTTTGCATGTGCAAGGACCACTCAAGTTCTTCAGAAAATGTTAATTATCTCTGTTTTTAAAGCTTAATTGTGTAATTTCTGCACACCTAGTTCAAACTCACGCCATTGGTTGAAACATGTTGAGATGCTTAAAGGGTTAGTTCACTCAAAAATTAAACTTCTGTCATTAATTACTCACCCTCAAATAAAAGGGATGAGAATACTTTTTGTGCACACACAAAAAAACAAAACAAACAAAAATAACAACTTTATTGCGCATAAAATGTATTTTCGTCGCTTCATAACATTAAGGTTGAACCACTGTAGTCACATTTAACAATGTCTTTACTACCTTACTGGGCCTTACTGGGTCAGAAATCTCTCAGATTTCATCAAAAATATCTTCATTTGGGTTCTGAAGATGAATGAAAGTCTTATGGGTTTGTAACAACATGAGGGTGAGTAATTAATAACTAACCCTTTAAAAACAGCAATGTTCCACAGTCACAGTATTATTTTCATGGGGAAATCTTTTCAAATGAATGTATTTATAGTTGTCTCTGCATATTAAACTAAGATATAAAAAAGTATTGGATTTTCAAGTTGATTAAAACTTTGAAATGAAAGTACAAAATTTAACTGATGACCTTTGTTTCTATACATAACCTACCATCCTTCTTTCAAAAATGTTAAATTCTTGAAAACATTTTAGTGAGCAACAAAAAGTGGAGAGACCACATTAGAAAGTTAAATTAAATCATCATATATCACCATTCATGCACACATTCCATCATCATCTGAATACATATTCTAGCAGGTTCACACACACACACACACACATGCGCCTTTAAAATAATGTCCTGAAGGACCACCTGTTGTCCATTATTGTGAAATATTTCTAAAGCATGAATCATAAGGGTGAGTAATTAATCATGGGCTGTCAGAACGGAGCGCAGGGGTCTCGTGGGAGGGTGAAGAGTCACATATGGGCAGATGGAGGTCAGAGTCACTCCGCACACGCCATCGACAGGTTAACATGAGAGAGAGAGAGAAAGCGAGCAAGTGTGAAGACAAAAGTAAAAACAGATGAGATGAGAAATATGAGGGGAGGTGATAAAATAACTGACAATATTTTTAGTATTTTCAATCTATCTATCTATCATTCCGAATTTTGATTGTAGATGCTGGTTTCATAAGAAGTTAGAGACATTGTTAAGGTCTCTTCTGAAACTGTGAATCTCTGTTAGATTATTGGAGTCTTTTTCTTGAGAGAAAAATGTGAGAAGCAAGACATACTAATCGATTGATTAACTATCTTTTACTACAACAAAACAGCATCCACAAACAAACATGAAACAAAAGCATGTGGTTTCAGTACTGTTCCAATCCAAGTATCCGATACAGACAGCTCAGCTGAATAACATGTTTAAAGGTTTTTACTAATTGAAGTCGTCACTGAGCCTGAAGCCAGCGTGACGATCCTTCACTCCTCAGTAAACTCGTGCACTGTCGCCCTCTGGCTCTCTCCACTCAAACACTACTGGCTCACAGATAAAGATAATTACCACAGGCTGTAGGCTATAGCGCGTCCTATTTTGATCTGTAGTACAAAAGATCTGAAGCCAGTGGTATGTATTCCTTCTCTCTTTAGACACTACGCGAGTATTTGAAGTGTGTTAAGAGCCACTTCAAGCATGTTTATTCTCAACTGAATGTCCCTTTTTTGTTTCTGGCCTACAGTGAAAAAAGACAATTTTCTCATTTAGCAAAAACTGATTCATCCTGAAAGACAAAAAAGCCACAGGGAAAAAAGCCACTGAAGTGGTTCTTTCAAAGTTTTCCATGAATTCTCTTTGTGTTTACGATTATAACATCTACAGTACAAGCTTCTCACTAGTAAAACCTATAAAATAAATCAGCATATTAATGCAGTAAATAGTGTTGGAGGCAGCGTTGGGGGTAATGCATTACAAGTAATGCGATATATGCAATCAGATTACTTTTTCAAGTAACTAGTAAAGTAATGCATTACTTTTAAATTTACAACAAAATATCTGAGTCACTTTTTCGAACAAGTAACACAAGTTACTTTGTTTTCCCATTTATTGACTGACAGCTCTCCTGTCCCCATGTTGAGAGAAATCGGGAGTCGGGCGTTGTGTGCGCTGTGTGAACATGACGGTTATTGTAGTTCTAGACTAAATGTGAGCGGGCATTTACTCATTTACTTCTCCTGCATCCTATTCTTCTGTGTTCCAGAATTGTCGGCACAGCTGAAAGGCTTTTTTGTTTGAGCTGCGCCCTCTACTGTACAGGCGTGAATTTTTAAAAACAGAACAGAACATGACCAGAGAGAGAAAACAGGGCATCAAAAGAAAATTAAGATAAGTGTAGATCAGTATAAGTGTCCCAATTGTTCCAAAGTCTTTCAAATTTGTCCACTTGTAAATGTAGTCCGAATGTGATTTTTTCCATTTTCCTTATGTCCATAACAATGTCTGCCCAGTCCTTGATTGTCGGTGCAGTTTGTGTCATCCAATTTTTGTGATGGCCTTTTTCCCTGCGGTTAGGAGTATACTCCTGAGATATCCATTAGCTGTGTCCATGGCAGTAGTTGTAAGGCCCAGATACATAGTTCTGAAATCCAGTGGGATGGGGACATCAAAAACAATTTGCAACGTTTTGTTGATTTCGGACCAGTATTTTTGGACCACCAGACAGTCCCAGAACACATGGTAATGGTGCGCCTCCTGACAACCACAATTTCTCCAACACTCAACATTTCCCTGTGAAAAATGAGCACTTTGACAAGGTGTTATGAAAAAACGACATACACTTTTCCAACAAAATTCTTCCTTTCCTTCCTGACATGTGATTTCGTGGTCCTCCATTGTGTTGTACATATATTCTCCCATTCCTCATCAGTCAAAGTGAAATTGCCTTCTCTTTCGCATTTATTTTTAACATATTGAGTTGAATGATTTCCCAAATTGTTAGGACATTTATTTATTTTTGATATTATTCCCCTTGAAAGTTCTGATTTATATGCCTTAATAAAGATTTCGATCATATGAAATGGTCATCATTTTGTTGAATTTCTTGGTTATAATAACTGCTTGTCTGTAAATACCTATAAAAGTCCTGTTTCCCTCAACGCATCAAAGCTTTTCATTTGATTTTCTTTCACAATTTGGTAAGTCTGAGGCTTATTCATTTCATTTTTGGTGTGAAAGGGCCTTTACATTTGCCAAAAATAGAACTTTTTTGTTGTTATAAAAACAAACAAACAAACAAACATCGCAGCCCAGATGAGAAAAAGTAATGCAAAAGTAATGTAACGCATTACTTACCATTAAAAGTAACTAAGTAATGCAATTAATTACTTTTTTAGGGAGTAACACAATATTGTAACACAAAGTAACTTTCCCCAACACTGGCAATAAGGTTGATTGTGTGTCTTAAATGTTAATCTATGGGATTATTTTACATTTTTTTATTCACTTATAATTTGAGGTATCATTCATGTCTGTATCAAAAACTATAATAAATAAAAAAATATATATTATGTTACCCTTAACATGCAACATTAATTATACACTTCAAATGGTTGTATATTCTGCAATAATTCCCTATTAAGAACTGTCAAAATAATAGCAAGAGTTAAAATAAAACAGTTCCAAATCTGTTGCTTATTCTGGTTCACTCATAATGCATTTCATATCATAAAGAAGCGCATGCAGCAATGATTTGCCCCAGAATGCGACAGCATTTCATAAGTCTGAACCTCTAAATGACCCACTTAAAGTGGCACTGATGCCATTAATACTTTCTCAGGTCATGGCACCTTAGGATATTCAAAACACTCAAAGAGAAAGAAAGAGAGCGAGAAAAGGAAAGAAATCTTGTGTGTCTCTCAGGAATGCCCTCTATATTAAATCTATAATAGAGTCGACTGCCATTGGCTATATCTAAAACATGCTAATTTTCCTGCGAATCCCAATATCCATGGGAAAACACTTTCCTCCCAATAGACAAATCCAGCCTTAAATAGAAAAATCTGAAGTTTTAGATTAAATCGACTCACTGTTTAGCATGGAAACATTTTATAATTGATTAAAGCACAAGAACAAATCGGCTCGTATGATGAATCTCATGAAAATACATCCGAGTCACGTTTCACTCTAAAAGCAAAAGAAAAAAAAAGGACATATTTTGCATAAAAATGAAGCCACATTATGGGTTTTAACATTAGTCACACAGTGAGAAAAAATAAATCTTGTATAGAAAAAAAAAATGCATAAAGATGCTTCGATAATCGTTTTATCATCACATCACAGCCATCTGAATCGTTATTGAATCAGATCGTGAGGTGTCTATAGATTCCCACCCCTAAACACAATTTTTTTTAATTAAAATTAAACACACTTTCCTCAAATTCTCATTATCATAAATTCAGACATTTTACTTTCTGCTCCCATTATTCTAAATGGCTAATCTCACCAAAGTAATTCTGTATTTTTTACTGCAATACAAAGATTTTTTTTTTTTAATGTATAATGTGTGAAGAGGCACTTTAATATTGCATTTTTACAATTCAAATAATAAATCTTTTACAGTAATGAGAATGAGGTTATCAACAGGGTAATGAAAATTAGGTGAATAACTGAGATGAAAAAATGCAAAAATTCTAAATAATCTTGGCTTTAAAACAGGCTTTATTTTTATTATCATTGGTGAAATATGAGCTGAGCATATGCTGACAAGTTTTGTGAAATTTGCCCATGTATTCGACTTCGAAAATCCATATGCACAAGAAAATAAAATTACAGTTAACATGTAAAGCACATTTTTTAGATGTGACTAGAAACCAAGATCAAAAACCCAAAATAATGATACAAAATTAGCTGTGAAGGCACAACAAATTAGTCATGCATTTGAGTTTCTGTGCTGTATACTGATTTTATTGGCCAATGAAATGAAAAAGAGCCTCCACGCTCCTGCTCTGCCTTTCCAGTCACGTCGCAGCATGGCATCTGGAGCGTTGTGGCAGGGTCAATGTCAGCGAAACGGCACGAAACTCAACGCAAGCAATCAGTTTACCAGAGAGATGCTAACTCGGCGATGAGAAGAGAGGGGGGTGCATCAATGCCTAATTAGCCACTAGCATGTTCTCTTTAATAATGCAGAATTAAAAAGCCAGGAAGACCACACACACGCGCACTCATGTTCACCCTACAGTGGGGTTCACGCTCATTCAATTCTCAGTGGGCCCCAAAACTCAACAGCACAAGCAGGAGGAGTCCCAGCAACCTACAGAACAATGGTAATGAATAGAGAGAGAACATTTTGTTTGTGCTCATATTCTGAATTTGTGACGAGGGAGTTGTCAAACGACAACCATCACGCTTGTGGCTGTATGTCAGGCGCAGTATTCACTCAGGGGTGGACTGTCAGGGAAAGGCCCTGTCTCATTACACAGAAGCTGTGTGCTGGTTGGCTCCATGCATTCACCACTGGGGCCAGTGTGGGTTCCTGTGGGGCCGGCATCTGTGTACTGACAGCTGGCGCTCCAGGGAGTTTGATGTCCACGTTCCCTGGAGCTCAGTACTGTACTGTTGCATATGCAGACAACAATACACAGACACAGACTAAGCTACAGCCATGAAATAGCATTACTGCCATTGAGACATTTGCATTTTACAAGAAAAAAAGTTGATCATCTTGTTTATATTTTTATTCACGAATTATCTAATACTGCTAAGTTATTTTATGGCTGAAATAAAAAGTTATCTTAAGATCTTCCTATGATTAATTTTATTGTACAATATTGACACAATCGTATGACGTGTTTATGTACGTGGTGGCTTATAGCTTGTACAGCGGTGTGCGAGAAAGTGTACTTATAAACTTATAAACTCGTTATAAACTTACCAGTTTGACATCGGCTTCTTCATATTTACTATTAAAATTCGAATTAAAATGATGAGCATTATTGATAGCCGCGGTCGTCCACTAAAAACAAAAATTACAGTTACTTTTTGATTTGCGAAAACGCCATTTTTTTTTTTTTTCCCAAATTGGCGCGAGTTTACGGTAAATGAGCGTGCAACTTATCAAATTCCGAGTCATTGGCAAAACTGTATGCTTCATATTTAGGATTAAGCAATGGAGTACTATCCAGGCTTGTCCTAACCAACGCTGCAAGTGTTTACACCTTTTGAAACAACCCTATGTCAATACACTTACCTGCATTGACACCACTGAAGACCAACCGTTTCTAAAGGCTCTATGGCATGCTCAGAATGGATCTGTCCTACAGCATCCTCAGTTCTTCTGACAAAACTTCGTGCAAACATCCACTGAGAGGAGGTAAGTACTAACATGCAACAATCAAGGGTAGGCTATGTTCAAAATGGAATGCTAGCGTACTGCATACTGCACAGTATACACTGCGTTCTAGGCACTTTCGTCAGAGCAAGATGGCGGTGTACCTTCTCTTATTAATTAACTACACAAAAATTCAGCCATGTGATCAGCCTCGTGAAGATCGGGGCTTAAAGAAAATATAGAGCTTCCCACTCGTATTTACGACTTTGTGGTGGCGTTCATGTGCGTTCAACTCGTAAATACGATCTTTTCAACATGACTTGCACCATAAAATTAGAATGAACAGTATACAATGTACGTTTTAAACATTACTGTGCTATATTGGTTTTTACATATTTCATACTAGTAAACAGACGTAGTAGTATCTAAACATAACCATTTTTATTTATAATAAGTTGATTTTGACAGATATACAGTAAGGGTTTTGTGTGGTCTTAAATTGGAACTACACTATTTTACCTTGCTTTTACCATTGATTATTTTTTGGAGTAGCATTGAGGCAAGTTTCCTTAATTTATTCATGAAAGTATCCCATATGATGCAGTTTGGGGCCTAAGTTTTTGCTTTCTTTCTCATGGATCTGTTTTTTGGTCAGTTAAGCTCCTCATACTGTACAATATTGTTCAGCAAGCATAGTGTTGTAGCCCAGGTTCTCCTAATGCTGGAAATGAAACCGGTCCATCAGAAGTTCATCTACTTTATTAACACAGAGAGAGTTAGCAGAGTTGTTCTCCAGAACCCACTGCCCTCGCCGTGATCCGCACCTTGTGCCAGCGTCACCCTAGATAGAGACATTCTTTCTCTCACCATTTTTTATACGCCCACAGTTTTCATTTTGCATTCATTTCATTGCCTGGAGTCATGAATTTTTCATCACTGGTTTCATGATGAATAAAAGATGAAAAAGAGAAGGACGTAGAGAGTTGGAGTATCTGTGTGTTTGTGTATCGTAACTATGTGAGTCCACAAAAGGCACTGACAAAAATCTGTCACCACGCTGTATCGTTCTCTAGAGTGATAAAGTGCATCACAGTATTTCCTGTACAAATGTGGCTCTGATTGCACCATAACTGAGACTAATGGGAAGTTGTTGATAAAATTAGTTTAAGAGGGAAGTGACTGCATGGTTGGGTTTACACAGAATGGTGAAAATCTATGGCACTTTGGTTTCATGAGATAAGAACTTGGTAATGAGTGATGGGAGCAATGTGTTACTTGTTACATTTACTTGATTAGTAATTAGTAAAGTAAAGCATTACTTGATCAATTTGCACTATAACATCAGTGTTACTTCTTCCACCTAAAATGATTGTTGTAGTAAAAGCATGATGGGTAATGTAGTTCTAGAGAGTGTGCCTCATACTGAGGGGACTAAAGTTTTCTTTCAACCCATTTCTACTCTGAAGAAGAGAGAGTTTCAAGCAGCTGACGGTGAGAAAAAATAACACAAAAGTAACTTAAAACATTAATTTCTTTTAAAATGTATGATGTAACATAATTACATAGTTTTTATAATGAGTAACACTTTATTTTCATTAATGTTCCAGTTTCCAATTACATTTACAAATACAAATAAATGTAAAAACTAGCCCAATGCTAATAGAAATCACAAATGGCTCAGGAGAAAGAATCCATCTTAACAACTTAATTATTTAAACAGAAGGGTCTCATTTTGTACCAGTTCATCGTCAGCTGAAGTAATTTGTAAACATTTTGCTTTGACCACCTTGACTCTCAAACCTAACTGCGTTTCTCAAACTCTGCCAGAACCAGCCTTCGGCTGTCGGGTTTCTGGGCCACTCCAGCACACTGTGTCCACACAGGCAGCGCCGCAAGTTTAAGATTCTTGACTGCCGAAGAACCGGTTCCAACAACACCAGCACCATCACGTCCACGCCCTCTTCCAGAAGCCTTTGTTGCGCTAGGAAAGCCGCCATCTTGAAAATCCCACTGTGAACAAATCCCTCTGTCAACACAAATATTGTCTTCCTACTCCGGTGTATGCTCTGGTTCAGGTTATCCATGATGGGTGTACCAGGAGTCCAATCTCTTTCCGCCAAACATAGCGGACGAACTCGTTTTCCTCTATCTTCCAACTCAAAACGCAAGTGGTTCAGTACCCACTCTGCCACCATCGGATCCTTGGTGTCGTACATTACAAAGGCATCATAAGTGCAGTCAGTCGTCTTCGAGTAATAACTTTTAATTTTGGCTGTCCAGAAATTATAAATGTACGATATGTCCCAGTAGAACACATGTATTGCGATAGTTGTAGACATCATGACAATAATGATGGATGAGGTGAGTACATATAGGATTTGAGTGATACTACTGTTGATGCAGGCATTTTTAAAGTCCAGATTGACCATTGGATGTCCCCTTTTGGATTCCGGAAGATCGCATAAGATGTCTGTTGCTAGATAAGGAAGGACTGTGTCACTTTTCTCTAACCAGAGAATGAAGTCCAGAAGGTCACAGGTGCAATGGATAGGGTTTCTCTGCAGGTATAGCATGCGTAGGGAGTGATCGCTACTTGTCTGGAAGGATGCATCACTTATATGTTTTAAATAGTTGAAAGCGAGATTAAGGATCATCAGGCTTTTGACATCTTTGAGAAAGCTGTGATTCAACTTGACGATCAGATTATGGCTCAAGTCTAAGACCCTCAGTGAATTTGTATGTTTTGATAGGTTTCTAGTGACTTTACTCAATTTGTTCATACTTAGATCCAGAGTCTCCAACTGGGGTAAATATTTGAGCTGTTCCCACGCAAAATCAGTGAGTGTGTTCCTGCTCATGCAAAGATATTTTAGCGAACATGGGAAATAGCTGAAAACATCGTCTGGTATTTTGGCAAGCTTGTTATATGATATATCAAGGTGTGTTAAGTTTGAGAGAGACTTAAAAAGACCTTTGAATCCCTGGCCCTTCTTCCACATTATATCCAGTCGATTACCTTGAAACTGTAGCTCCTTCAGTGAGTCGCTCTGCAGAGTCTTATTGATCAGCGTATTTATCTCATTCCAACTGAGATTCAGCACTTTGAGCAACTGGAGGTTTTCCAGAAATGTCAGAGTGTTCCTGACACCCGCCACCTCAAAGTAATGTTTGTTGTGACTTAAATCCAAAACTTCTAATTCTTTCAGTTCACTCAGTGCTGAATCTGAACGCATGTAGACTCTGTTGTGAGACAAGTCAAGGTACTTCAGCTTGGGAAAATGAACAAACTCTGTACCATTGAAATATGAAGCAATGAAGTTGGAGGAAAGATTGAGGCATGTGGTATTCTCTGCTCCTGTGAAGTAAGTTTGTTTGATGTGGTAAATGTTGTTCCTACTGAGGTCCAAAACTGGTCCTGTTGCCAGACACTCAGCTTTGGTAAACGGTGGGTAATTGCGGAACTGTTCATTTGTGTGAATGTAGGGGTCTTCGCGGCTGTCTCCCTCGTCCTCATCAGCAAGGATGTCGTTTCTACACTCTTGTCTCCGAAGAGGACTTCTGAATGTTAGCCTGTTGTCAATCAGTGAAATCAAAGACAGGTTGTGAAAGTTTCTGAACACAGATAGATTGACATGTTGGAGAAAGTTGACTCCCAAGTTTAGAACTGATAGGTTTCTCAAACCGAAGAGAGGTCGGAGATCTTCCTCACAAAGATTGTGGAAATTGTAGCCTTCTATGTGAAGTGTTTGCAATGATTTCAAACTACCAAAGCCTTTTGAGAGATTCATTCTTTGGTAAAATGTTTGATACGGATTATTATATGAGAAATCTACAACTTCCACTTGTGGTAACACACTGAAGAATTGTCCGCTTTGAAATTCACTAATCAATGAGTTGAAGGAAAGATACAAATACTTTAACTTAGTAAGATTCCGGAACCATGACGATTTGATTGTTTTTAAAGAATTTCCAGACAGTCGTAGGTCTTGCAGTTGGGATAGTTTATTGAAAGCATCCTGATGAATGTATAGAGCTTTATTCTTTGTCCGACAGGTAGTGCATGGGAAAGGAGCGGTAAAACAAAAAGGGCAGTTTCCAGATAAATCAAGAACTGTCAGGTTTGTTAGGTTGTTCAGGTCAGAGGCATCAACTTGCTCAATCCTATTTAGAAGAAGTGAGAGTTTGTTGAGGGATCTAGGTAAAGCCGATGGTATTTTCTTTATTCCATTTTTGGACAGTTCTAGTTCAGTTAGTTGTAAATGTTGAAATGTTTCATTGTGAATTATCAGTTCTATACTGACATTATGATAGCAGTTCTTATTTAATGTCAAAACTTTGAGTTTCCTTGTCCTTTCAAAGTCTGATGGTCCAATTTTCTTGATACGGTTGGAATTGAGGCTCAGCCATTGCAATCCAGGAGGAAGGTCTCTAGGAATTTCTGAAATCTTATTATCGTCGAATAGCAAAGTCTCCAGGTTAGCCAATCTTGAGAAAATCCCTTGGTCTTTTTCAAGGCATTTTTCAATCCGGTTCTTTCTGAGGTTTATCCGTGTAACGTTAGTCAGATTCCAGAAGGCATCCTTTGTGAAGTAATGTATTTTGTTGTTCGCAAAGTCTAGGTCAGTTGTATTCCAAATCAGGTTTTTCGGGATTTTTTTCAAAGATCTTTCTGAACAGTCCAAGACAACAGAGCTGTTGGAAAGTGTCACATCACATGGAAGTTTTCTCCAATCCCAGATGAGGCCTTGAGATGAGTAGGCAGTACATATCAAAATGAACACAAATATCATTTTCCTGTGATTGTGGAGACTCCTGTGAATGAGAGAACGTACTGATTGAGATAATCTATTATTACTAGTTACTTTCTGAAGCACAAAGTACAGTTATCCATGATGGGTGTACCAGGAGCCCAATCTCTTTCCGCCAAACATAGCGGACGAACTCGTTTTCCTCTATCTTCCAACTCAAAACGCAAGTGGTTCAATTGCAGGAAGAATAAACATTTTTTTCTCTGAATTATTTGCTACTGAGAGCATGAAACCATCAACATTCAAAAGATGAGGCGATGAAGTATCTACTTGTTATATAGAAATACACTTTTTTTATATTTACAATGCCATTTAAAAGTTGGGGCTCTGTAAGATTTTTTAATGGTTTTGAAAAAAGTGTCTTATTCACACAAGGCTGCATTTATTTGATGAAAAAATACAGTAAAAATACAATAAAAACAGAAATATTGTGAAATACTATTACATTTTAAAATAGCTGTTTTTTCTATTTTGGTATATTTTAAAATGTAATTTATTCCTGTGATGGAAAAGCTGAATTTTCAGCATCATTACTCCAGTCTTCAGTGTCACATGATCCTTCAGAAATCATTCTAATATGCTGATTTGCTGCTCAAGAAACATTTATGATTATTATCCATGTTGAAAACAGTTGCTTAATAGTTTTTGTGGAAACCTTGATACATGGTACTGGATTCTTTGATTGATACAAAGTTCAAAATAACAGCTTTTACTTTAAATGGAAGTTTTTGTAACATTATATATGTCTTTATTGTTACTTTTCATACATTTAAATCACCTTTCAAAACAGATCAGAAAGTGTGCTTACCAGAGCGGTCCGTAGAAAGGAAAGGCATGGTTAAGGAATATCTGTCTGCTTTTTTTATTACTGACTGTAGTTTCCCCTTTTAAGTTTTAGAATGCTTCCTTATTTCTCTAAATATATTCTTTTGTGTTTCAAAGTAGAAATAAGTCATATGTTTGGATCAACATGAGGGTGAGCAAATGATAACCGAATTTTCAGAATTTTGTTTTTTTTGTATACACTGCTATTTCTGAACGACTGTTAATGAAGAAAGACAGTTTGTTGTCCTGGACCTTAACTGAACCTTGGGCTTGGTTGAGTTTGGATGGAAATGATGGGTTTTTCCCATGTTTTATCTCAGTTCCTAAGCATTTTACATTGGGCCGAACTTTATTCAACAATATTATATTTTACAATAATTTGCAGAAAAGTATTACTAACGTAGGCACATTGTTAGTCTGACCAAACCAAAATATCCAAAACCTAAAGAATAGTAAACGCTCAACTCAAAGTCAGTGGTAATCCTTTCTTAACCTTCTAATCCTACTTGATCCCATACGTCAGATCTACTATCTTCGAGTGAAACAGTAACATTGTGACCATTGTCAGCAGATCTACACACTAACCTGATCTGCAAACACTCAGCAGTCTGTTTCTTCTGTTTGCACAGCTCTCCAGCAATGGCTAAAATCCCCCCTAATCAGCTCTACAGACACCAGGAGTATGCAAGGCCAGACTGGCACTCATCGCATGCGGAGCCGCGAGTGCATTAGTATGCCGTGGAGAAACACAGCGACTGTGAGTGGACACTCCAGCAATTAGATGCATAGCACTTTGTGTGAACCCGCAGAGGTGCCAGTGCTCATATTCTGCTCAGCACCTGGGGGCAGCTTTCATGCATTGCTTTCCAACCACTGCTACGTGTTCCACATACAGATCGGACCATTATTAATTTTAAATGTGTTGTATCCATGCCACAGTCTTTGGTATTTCTGATCAGTAGGGATGAGGTATGGAGATGAACAAGGCATGGTTCATTATATAGGCGTGTTTTACTCTGTAATTTGTTGTTTTCACTCGTTTCAGCATCATGCATTTTGTTAGTGCTGGTGTTTAGCGGCGTTTTTATGTGCATTGGTGACGTTTTAAGTTAAAGTGTTAGTGACTTTGTTTTCTGATTGCACAAGGCTTTGTAAGAAGAGCAAACAAACCTCATGAGATGTGCTGCCTGCTACTACTTCTTTCAGCATATGAGCAAATCCCAAAACAATGAGTTAAATCACAATAAATACAATCTTGACAATGATTTCCAGGTTGCATCCTGCACTTTTCACCTTTTCCACCCTTCATGATCCGGAGGGGTATCTGAGCCTGAGGGGGTGTTGAATCCTGCCCGGGGCGTTATGTTTGAGTTGTGGGGATGAGCTTCAAGCTCTTGAGAAATAATAGACCGCAGTTCAATAGTATTTGTGAGTTGCGCAGGAAAAGAGTCAATTTTGCTTGCACAGAGCTATTTTTTAGTATTGTGTGTGACTAGGTTTCCAGATAGCAAGCAAAGATATGATGAATAAACTTGATTGATGACTAGTGTTGACTATTTAGAATGTTTGTTATTTGGGTTTTCTTTTCTTTTGTTTTTAAACTGTATATTAATGCAGATTTTCAATACAGGCAATATTCAAATATCAGTATTCAGTCAATATGGACAGGTGAATCTCACAAAATGTCTGGATGATGCAAAATATGTCTTATTTTTCCTTTAGATTTGGAAGGAAACGTGACCTGAACATGTTTTCATGAGATTCACCCAGACGTCGCTGAAAATTAAAAAAAAAACGACATAGCAGTCGAGTCTTTAAATATGGATCTGTTGTTGAACTTGATATTAATTGTGCAATAGCAACTTCTCTTATTTTAGGAAAGACAGACACGTACATCTTTGACTTTAGTACGATAAAAACAGACATTTGTGTTCCTTTGTTTTGTATAGATGCGGTTTGGAAACTATAGTTTGCCCAACCATCTGTGTTCTTCTGGATCTTTAAACCATCAATGGAAACACGGTGGAGAATTTCATTGGTCTTTATTGGAGTGAAGTGAGAAGGGAAACCCAAGACTATTTTAAATTCTCATTAATCTCTTTTAAAAGCCCAGGCCATGGGAGAGACTGCTCTTTTGCTACTTTAAAAAGATGCCCTTCATAGCTCAATTAGTCTGTCCTGATTCCCAAAGAAGCATTTATTTAATAAGGCAGAGATTAAAGAAACTAATTATAAACCTTTCATTTGTAACTGGGAGATGGACCCTCCAGTTGCCCATATGAACGTGTAAATGTAGACACAAAACTCCACCTGATGACTCATTCATTATCTCTTACTGTCCCTCCCCCACCCCAAAAAATGCATCACTTCACACACACTGTATCTCTAATCTGGATTAGTTAATTGGATGCTCTTGGACAAATGATTAACAATCTACATTTTACACAAGGAGTAAATACTGGATTATGCAATGCCATATGCATTTTAAACCCCTTGGCACCATGTTTAATTGCATGTATTAATTTGTTTTTAATTGATTCATTTATTTTCTTCTTTTGGGTGTGGTTACTTAAAGTAATAATTACTTACATTTTCTTAATAACAGTTTCACAGAAGTTTCAAATGTGATTTCATGTTGACTCCAGAAGACCAATAAATACAAAAAATACCAACATTCATTGTTTTAGAACATAAATAACCCAAAGTTCACAGAGAGAGGTTTTGATTGGTTGGTTCCAGCTCTGTATGAACATGCAAAGTCAAAGCTGCTGCTTTTTTTCTTTAAATGTGCACAAATGTTCTCAATTGGAAATTGTATAAAGTTTTCCAACTAATACAATAATAATTATTATCCTTGAGTATATCTGGTTAACAGTTATACATGCTCATATACCATGAAGAATCATTCTTATTAACAAGCAACCTAATGTATAAATATTACAATAAAACAGCATTTCATTATCTATCATAGCATATGAACAATGGTCACAGCATATCTGTCATGGGTAAACATCCAGAAAAACATAAATAATGATTCCACTTTGTATATTTACAGTCACTTTTTTCTATGCACACAAATATTATTTCGATACAGATGCACAGCATGCAGTCTTACCATAAAATAAGTGCTTAGGCATAAAAGTAATTATCCAAAGTGAATGATATGAACAGCAACCTCAAAGGTGCAACATTCACTGTAAAGTTTTGGGGATGTTTCCTAGGAAATCCGCTGTGGTCAGAGCTGAAGTTGAACCAGTTGCATATATTACATTCAAGTGTGCAGAAGATTTGCTAAACACTGTTATTTTTGCACCAGAAACCACATTATATAGACTCAACTGACTGGAAAAGACACATTTAAAAAAGACTAATTTGTTGGAGCTACGACCAAGTGGTAGGCACATGTTTTTTGAGCTGTGGTGCTCACGTGGGCGACGCAAGTTCAAATCTGGCTTGCAACATTTTTCTCCACGTAATTAAAAATGTTCAAGACACTGATTGTGAATAAAAATGGGCATATAAATAATTAAAAGTACATTTTATGAACAACAAGTGATTTTTGTGCTATTATAATTGTGCAATTTGCATAAATAATGATAAAAACAATATAAATATTTCTTTCTTTTTAAAACAATTTCTTTTTTTAAAGTCTTTGCACAGTGTATTTTTCTTGAGCAGTTCTTTGGAGCCCGTTGATTAGAAATGAAAAGTATCTATCTGGGGTTGTTCCTTCTTTTCCTGCTGGGACTCTGAGAGCTGTCTGGTTTGAGCTCTTTGTACTGAACCTAAAGTGGAGTTTTGCACAAATGAGTTGCGAATCACGTTCACAAGAATGAAAATGCTTCACTTATCATTGATCACTTACCATCTGAATGTCTGATGGAACTCTAGACAGGAAGTCCAGCAGCTCATTGTTGTCAATGTTGTAGGGGTCCCGAAGTTTTTTGGTGAATTTATTGATACCTGTGTGGGACATGCATATAGTTCATATCCTAGTAATATCTTTTAAATCACTTGAATGCAAGGACACATCTTATGTAAAAGCCTTCAAAGAAACGCATCTGATCTAGATCAACCGAACACCTGTAGTTTTGGACATCTCTATATAAAATGTACTGTTCAATTATTAAAGGATTAGTTCACTTCAGAATTCAAATTTCCTGATAATGTACTCACCCCCATGTCATCCAAGATGTTTATGTCTTTCTTTTCTCAGTTGAAAAGAAATGAGGGTTTTTAAGGAAAACATTCCGGGATTTTTCTCCATATAGTGGACTTCAACGGCTACCAACGGGTTGAAGGTCCAAATGTCAGTTTCAGTGCAGCTCTACACGATCCCAGACGAAGAATAAGGGTCTTATTATGCACTAGCTCTCCGATGTGCCACGCATGAAGTAATCACGTTGGAAAGATCACACGTGACGTAGGCGGAAGTACCGCAGTAGGGCGAAAAACTCATTTTCTCCTCCAAAATCATCTGATATAATTGTTTTACCCTTTTTTGTAAAGGGAGTTTGACCTAGTCTTTGCTCTGTACTTCCGCCTACGTCACGTGTGATCTCTCCAACGTGATTACGTAATGCGTGGCTCATTGCAGAGCAGTGCAAGACGAGCATTTGTGGTTAAAAAGTATATAATTTTTTTTTTTTTTTTTTAGAAAATGACCAATCGTTTCGCTAGACGACCCTTAATCCTCGTCTGGGTTTGTGTAGCGCCCTTTGAAGCTGCACTGAAACTGACATTTGACATAAGACAAAAGACATAAACATCTTGGATGACATAGGGGTGAGTAAATTATCAGGAAATTTGAATTCTGACGTGAACTAATCCTTTAATTTCAACAAACAAATTTGAACGGTAAAACATTGGGAAAGTGTTTATTATACAAGAGCAATATGATTTCTCACCCCAGACCAGCACAATGTAGCGTAGTGGGATAAAGTATATTAGCATGGCACCGGCACATAGCACTGTTATGGCTAACCAGCTCAGAAAAGGCACAGACCAGTTAAATGTGCTAAAAGAAAAGAACAGCATGAGAATGTATATAAAACAATGCATTCATTAATCAAAGCTACAAAGGTATGAAATAATATCCAAACTTCTCACTTCTTCACTCGTTCCCCAAAGCAGGCCACTTCATCCAAAGCGTTCTGAACCGTTATGATCACATCTTGAACCGCGTAGAATTTGTCCAAGAAGCCCTTTTTTTCCGAGTCCTGTTTGAATGCACAACACCCGGCGAGTTAGAATTCATTTTGAGTCGTATGTACTTGCAAATTTTCGACAGTTGTGCTTTGGCCTGTAGGAAATTGTCTAGTAAGGTAACATGAGTTTAGTTGTGTTATGAGAAATGAAAGATGTGGGGGTGGGGAAGCTTTTGTTTGCTAGCTGGTGTCTCTTCTCTTTAGACTAAAAGGTTAGTTGGTGTAGCTTAACACAAAAGCAGCGAGTCTCCAATCCCAACCGTAGCTTCATTAATATGGAAAAGAGGGCCTCTGAACAACACACAATTCCTTGGGACTAAACAGAATAATATTAAACATTAGATTTAAATTAGATTCAAATCTCAAAAGTTACATTTTAAATATTGGCAAATCAAATTCAAATCGTGAGCTTTCCATATCCTGCAGTTTGTTTTTCTAATTGTTCTTAGCGTTTTTAGTATGTTATAGAGTGTTAAGAGTAACAATTTGAATTTTACTTCTGGGATAATGGACCAAAAACATTAATCTTGGTGCGTATATTTTTAATAGCAAGTAGCAAATTAGTCAGGCTGCAATTCCATTATCTAGTAAATTTCCATATGATAAAAATTCCCAGTCCTTTCATAACAATAAATAAGTTACTATGATAAAGATATCTTCTAATGTTTATGTATAAAAATACAGTTAATTCTAAGTTCATAAAGCAACACGAGAGGCAGTTCATTATAGTGATTTTATATAATATTCAATAAATAATTATACTATCAAAGTTTGGTGAGATTTTTTATTACGATGCATTAAATTGATCAAAATTGACGGTAAAACATTTATAATGTCACAACAACAAAAAAACTATTTCAAATAGTTTGAGACCTGACAATGTATATTTGTGGACAGTTTCCACAAAAATACTAAGCAGCACAACTATTTTCAAACGTTTGTTGAGCAGCAAATCAGCATATTAGAATGATTTCTGAAGGATCATGTGACACTGAAGACTGGAGTAATGATGCTGAAAATTCAGCTTTGATCACAGGAAAAAAATTCCTTTTAAAATATATTCAAAAATCATAATGCACAATATTACTGTATATTGATCAAATAAATGCAGCATTGGTGAGCAGCAGAGACTTTATTCGACATCATGAGAAAACCTAACCAACCCCAAACTTTTTTAAACTAAAGTCTGTTGACTACTCAAAAAAAAAAGCGCCCTTTAATATCTCCCGCCCCAACTTCCTGTGTCAACAGGAAATTTGTCAACACATGGTAGTCAATGTTTGATCTAATAGATTCATTGTTCAATCAAATATTATCCGTTCAAACCATGCTAGCTTGCATTTTTCCTCACGTTGCGTTTGCATTTATTCTGAACCCCAGGCCTCACCTGCAACGGGTCGGATGGAAAATCAGTGGGACGGGCTGCAAGTTGTGTTATTCTTTCTCTGACAACTTACAGAGTCGGAGTTCAACAAATCAATTGTCCCCATAAATTAGAAGGAACAATTTCTGAAAGCTTGGAGAGCGATACCAACCCTTGCCGTATTTTCATGACCAGCCGGCGGTAAGCTAAGTGCAAACATATGTCCAGGCTTAGCCCGGGCCTATGAGGGGTCCTTATGAATGGAAAACAGGTGTCTGGGTCATTTGTGCCAAAATACCCAAGTTAGCTCCCAGGGTCAAAGGTCAGGCCGCTAATGGCTGCCTTGTGGCGCACAAAGGGTTATGGGAACGCGAAGAACGACTGGAGTTAAACATCTGGGATATGTTGAGTATATTTGGCAACGCAAGCCTCAGGTGCAATTAAACTAAAGCACTGACACATATATTAAACTGACCAACCTTTCAGCTGTCCCCTAGAGCTCCAGCTAACACACAAGATCTCAAACGATAGTGCTATTCTAGAGAAACAAGATGGAAAAGGGTAGATTTCCTTCGGCCATGATACTGTGTATCACCAAGGGGAAAGAAGTTAATGAGTTAATCAGGAAATTCCACGAATTTCCACGTAGAAATGTATGGTTACCTTGTCATCTTTGTCACATTCTTCATCCACATCCTCAAGAAGGTCCTCCATCGCTTGCTATGAAGCAACAATAAGAATAATCACAAATGCGATCTCTTTGATATCTCAGTTGTTTCTGCTAGGAAAAGCAGCGATGAGTTTAAAATGGAGAGCAAATATATTTTGCTTCTCATGAGAAATACACCCTAGTCATTTCACATGCGTCTAAAGTTTCAGAAGAGATCTCAAACTGCGCTCAGATCCTAAGATACCAAACTCTGCAAAAGTCAATATGAACCTGAATCACAATAAGTTAGATCCTGATATTAACTCAAACATTTCTCATTCAATTCTTCCAACACTCTAAAAAAAAATGTTGGGTTAAAAACAACCCAAGTTGGGCTTAAAGTGGACAAACCCAGCGGTTGGGTTAAATGTTTGCCCAACATGCTGGGCAGTTTTATTTAACCCAACTATTGTTTAAAAATTACTACATGGCTGGCTTAAAATGAATCCAAAATAGGCTGGAAATTAAAAATTAGACACATAATTACTAGAGGCAACAATAATAGTTGAAAGGTGAACATTTATTAATAAGCAGTTTAATAAATGTTTATTGTTTAATTATTATTCATTAAACGTATTAATAAATGTTCATTTATTAACATACTTTGAGTTCATTTTAAGCAAGCAATGCAGTAATTTTTAAACAGTTGAGTAAAACAAAACTACCCAGCATGTTGGGCAAACTTTTAACCCAACCGCTGGGTTTGTCCATTTTTAACCCAACTTGGGTTGTTTTTAATCCAGTGAAGTGATTTTTTTTAGAGTGAAGGCATGCATTTACATTACTTGATGAGGATAAAAAAAAAAAAACAATAATAATAGCATTTAAAATAGTTTTTATCTTAATCTTAAGTTGCAAAAATCATCATGATATTTTAAGATTTTAAAATTTCCCTGACTTTTCCAGGCCTGTAAATTTTACAATCACGAGAAACCTGTTTTGTATTCATACTCTGTGTCAACAACCGTCTCATTTGTATTTCTCCTAAGCAGTTTTAAAAGAAACATCTGATACGAAGTTGATATCTAAATAAAACATAAATGAAGACTTCATTATGTCTCCAGAGCAATGAAAGATCAACCTCTGAGCAAAAATATTCCTCTGGCGAGTTTCGGATGCAGACTGATGACAATTTAATGGCAACTGTTCCGCCATTTATTAGCCGTTAGGCCACATATGAAAACATACGCATATGATTCACATTTGTGACAGACTGTATATTTGTGTCAATCTCCTTCTGAATGTGAAAATGATTCTCCTTCTGTGTCTGTCATGTGTCAGTCAGCTGAAATCCAGCTCACAAAAAAAAAAAAAAGCAATAAATAAACCAAATTTAAATTCATGCTGGTCAATATGATAATTCCATATTTTAATTTGTAAAGAAGTGGAAAATTATTATTTTATTGTTTTGAGATTCATCTGATGCATATCGCTACTGACTCTTTGACCGGATACTCCTGAATAAAAATTTAATTAAAATTTTGATGGCTTAATTGGGAAGTGAACACCCTCTCCAGAAATGGCGCTCATTGAAAGTCATCAGCACTCATTCCATGCCATTTGAACAATTAAAATGGAATCAATTTTCAGGGAGTTTTTGCCTACACGCTTAGTGTGATTGGCAACATTTCACGATGGCATGAAATTAGTTTGACACAATTTAATTGGAAAATGCGATAAGTAAATACACCAGGTAAGTGGAATGGCACATTTAGGAGCTCATATATCTGTGCTACTTTTAATAAGCCGAGGTAATTGGAATAAAAACATTCAATTCCAGCTGTGCACACATCTTAAAAAAAACAAAAAAACATGCACAATATAACATAACTGTTTATTGACCTGGAATAGTTGATGGCTGGTTCAAATAATCAAAGATAGTTTAGGTTGGGTGAGACGTTTCAATTTCCTGTGACGGCCTACAACAACCACGTGCTTAAAATGAGCTAGATATAAATGTCACAAATTTAGCAATCATTAGACTCAAGAGTCAACATCCATAAAAACACTCACCACACTTCCCTCGTGCAGCTCCTTCCCAGAGGCCAGCAGGAAGTAATTCCAGGTCAGCAGCAGCAGCAAGGACAATGGAATCATGTAGATCTCGAAATTCCAAACCACCACCACAAAGATCTAAACAATCAGGACAATGTGACAATTAAGAGAATCATTTTATGGACTATATGTAAATGTCCAAATGATAAAAATTACTTCATAACAATAAATAAGTTACTACAATTAAGATATCTGCTAATGTTTAAAAACATTAAGACACTTAATTTTAAGTTTATTATAGGTATTATACTTAATATTTATTGAATATTGAGTATATATTAACACTTATTATTATTAATCATCACAATAAAATATTGTAATATAGTTCTGTAGTAGTATACTAATACAGTTGTTATCCTTACGGTGTAAGTTTATGATTGCCAAGTGATACATTTTAAAAAAAAGAAATTAACACGACATTTATTCACATGTTGAATTAAAATCCTTTATGTTACAAAATATATTTTTATTAAAAAAAAAAAAAAGCTGTTCTGAACTTTCTGTTCATCAAAGAATTAAAGAGTATTGCCATCACAAGAAATAAATGACATTTTAAAATAGAAAAGTTAAAAATTATAATATTTTAGAACAATATCTATACAAATATAAATTTTTATCAAATAAATGCAGCCTTGGTGAGCATAACAGAATATATATATATATATATATATATATATGTATAAAACATGATTAACAAATACATTTATGTTAATTTAAATTAAATTTATTAGACCACCTGTCATAGAGAGAAATAGAGAGAATAGAGAGAAAACAAATATTTTAGGAATGTAAACTTGTCAAAAACTTCAAATGTTATTGTCATTTATTAGTCAAATAACAAACTGAAACAACTAAATAGTCACAAATATTCACAAATGTTATTCACAAATAACAAAAAAAAAAAAAAAAAAATATATATATATATATATATATGTATTTGGCCGTGATAACAGCTTTTATTCTTGCTGGCATTGTTTTTATGTACTTTTCTTATTGACTTTCAAATAGTTTCTAGTTGTTCCCAAGGACTTTTGTGCGATCTATCTTTGAATCCATTAAGACTTCCATTTCAAAAGCCTCTAAACACCACCTCTGTCAAAAATGAGAAAGATACTGAGTGAATGCTCTCCGCACAGTGTCATCAAATTCTTTCACTTCAAACCCATTAAATTCCAGCCTCAGCCCAATCAGAAGTACCGGTACTTAGGTAGAAACCTATACATAGGAGCCTGATAAAAATGCTAATTTTAAAGAAATATGTCAGACGGACTTAGAGGTTTTTGCATCTTTAGTCTTCATATACTATATATATATATATATATATATATATATACACAGTATATATATAATATATAGTATTGTATATGAGATTTACTTTAAGCATCAAGTCATAGCTGTAAACCAGAGCTGAACTTCACTGTTTAAAGAGGGAGGTCAAATCTCGGTCAGTTAATTTTCAAAAACAGGTACAGATGAAAATAGCAATGTGAATCTATTGTGAGAGAGACAGAGTCTACAGCGCCTCCTTCAGGTACGGGAGGGAAGCGTGTGGACAGAGTGTGTGAATGAGAGTGAAACTGTGTGAAGGGCTCTTGAGGTGTTCATAAAGGGGCAGGCGGGGGCGCGGAGTGAGGTCGTGCGCGAGGTCACAGCGGGACGCCGTCTAAGAAATCACATCTACTCGTTTTAGCTCAAGGGTTCTTCAGTGCTAAACTATGAGCACACTTCACACATCACAGCTCTTCAACACACAAGAGTCACCAAACACCCTCAAACTATTATACAGACTGTGTACATCCCTCTATCTATGTATCAGTCTATCTATAATAAGTGAGTTTGAGTTTCTTTGAGTTGTGTGTATCATATCAATATGGTGTAAGTCTGTGGTTGGCTGTTTGTTTCTGTGTGTATATAGAAGCAGAGTTTTGCCACCTACCAAGAAAGCACATAAACTCCTGCGGGGGGACTCCCATTGAAAACAGCTGTTGATGTAGGAGCCCACGTTAATGAGGAAGATGATGCAGCGCTTCACTCGGTTAAAATTCCGCTGCAGCAGCTGACATGAGAGAATATGAGAAAGAAATTCAACCAAAACAAGAGCTGTTAGTCATAAACCATAACACACCCTCTTCAAAAAATGTGAGAATACTCCTGAATACCAAAGAATTTGAAGTATTATTTCAAATATATTACCCAAATATACTGATATAGTTCATAATAAATACACTAGTCAACATTTGAAGTGGATCAAAACCTTTCATCAAAGTTGTCCTAAAACCAAAATGCAATACCCATCTTGTTTTAGGACAACTTTGATGAACTTTTTTGATCCACTTCAAATGTTGACTACTATATATATATATATATATATATATATATATATATATAGCTTTGAGAATACTCCTGAATGCATATAAGTATTTTATATAATTTACCTATATTTTCCACTTCAAATGTTGACTACTATATATATATATATATATATATATATATATATATATATATATGTATATATATATATAAAACCCTAACACTTTAGCTTTGAGAATACTCCTGAATGCATATAAGTATTTTATATAATTTACCTATATTTTCATAATTATTACATTATGTATTACAATCAAAACATTAAAACAATACACTACCATAAAAATACAGTTGGGGTTAGGTAAGTGTCTTATGCTGCATAAAACTGTAATATTGTGAAATAATATTACAATTCAAAATAATTGTTTTCTATTTTAATATATATTAAAAGTTCATTTATTCCTGTGAAGCAAAGTTGAATTTTCAGCATCATTACTCCAGTCTTCAGGGTCACATGATCCTTCAGAAATAATTTGAATATGCTGATTTGCTGTTCAAGAAAACAGTTTTTGCTGCTTCATATTTTTTTTGTTAACCATGATACATTTTTTTTCAGGATTATTTGATGAATATAAAGTTCAAAAGAACAGCATTCATTTGAAATAAAGATATTTATAATGTTACAAAATATTTGTCACTTTTGATCAAGTTAATATGTCCTTGCTGAATAAAAGCATTAATTTTAAAAACCTTACTCTTAACTTTTCTTAAGAAAATTACTTTTACAGAATAAACATTAAAAATAGTTTTTAGTTACTTTATGAATGTTTTTTATGATTCTCTTCCATCAAAGGCAGAACTAAAGAAAATCTTTAGTTCTGATAAGCTTGACAAACCACCCCAAAAGGTGCACAAAACTCACAGCATAGCAAAAAAAAAATGAGGCAAATGTAATCATCTCCATAAGTGATGGTGTGACTGACAGCTGGGGTTAGATATACGGGCCGAATCCGCGGTTGAACCCTTCACTGAGACGGGGCATAAAGGACTGAAGAATCGGTCTGTTCTGCTCAATGCGCAGCTTTGTGACAGCGTCTGATTCAGCCCAGCCCCTCCAATTCAGCGCTTTTGTCACACAGGCACATTGAGAGAGAGGACAATGAGCAGGCACAGCCGTAGAGCCGCAGCCGGGCCCTCTGGGGTGGCCCCTCTCCTCTCATGAGGGCCGGCTTGACATTTCTATTCAACACCTAGAGCGGCAGGGCAAGGGGGAAAACGCTGCGATTCAGCACTTGCGCCCCCTGTCCCAAACACGTCGGCCTATTGTGTGGCGGGCATGGGACCGCCGGCCCTCGTTGGAGTGATTTTGATTTGATTGCAGCCGTTGGATTAAAGGAACAGTTCACCTAAAAATATTGTTTTATTATTTACTCGCCCCTAATGTGGTTTCACACACATATGCTTTTATTTTATCTTTATATTTATAAATTAAATTAAATATTAAGAATATTAAAGAAAACATTTCTCATTTTCATAGTCAAACTTGATGTACTGTAATACAAAAACTAAAGCTCAAATAAAAATAAAATATTAATAAAAATCTAATAGTATCTCGATGCTAAAATAGCTTCCAAAGCCATTTGACAGTTTTGTGTGCGAGAAACATACTGTAAACTGATAATCCCTACGACGAAGCTTGTGACTAGTCCACATTCTTATTCAGAATTCAAAAATGCCATTTTTAACATAGATGTCTT
Source organism: Elopichthys bambusa (assembly GCA_037101425.1). NCBI lineage: Eukaryota > Metazoa > Chordata > Actinopteri > Cypriniformes > Xenocyprididae > Elopichthys > Elopichthys bambusa. Next base: position 42,838,661 of record CM074433.1, read on the forward strand.
ACAATATATCACATGAGTCGCTTGAACTACTTTTTGTTTTGTTTTTTTGTCCTTTCTGGAGGTTTGGGGGCACTTTAAAGTGTCACTGTATCGAAAAAGCTGTTTAGTGATTCTTCCAAAATGTTCCTTTTGTGTTTTACAGGTTTTATTACATTATGTGTGTTTGTAACGACACAAAGGGGAGTAAATAAATAATGACAGAGGTGCCATTATTTGTGAACTATTCCTTTTAAAGAATAGTTATATTGTTGTCATATTACCTGTTTAGAGACTTTGGCCTCCTCTTCGATGTACTTCTGTTCTGGTGGAACAAACGTCCGCAAACTGGCTTTCACCTTGAAGCGAAACGAAGCACGTATGATTTGTTTTAATTAGTGCTGGAGTTCTCTATGCATCAATAATTATTGCATATTCGACAGTGTGAAAAAAACACACAGCAGAAACAAAAGACAACATCCAGCGCTCCAGGCGCAGCGCACACTTACGGCGTTGAAGATGACGTCTGCTTCGAGAAAGATGACCCCCTTTGTTGGCCCTGTCAGCTCCTTGTTTTTTAAGACGTAGGCCTTCTGTTCGCTGTTGCGGATCTGTGTGAAGAAGACGTGACAGCCTGCTGTCTGGCAGAGCCCCAGCGGACCCCCCTCCTCAGCTGACCCCTGATCTCCCAGCGGCAGCATCAAACAGCCAGCCGCACATTCCCTCCCCACCCCTCCCCTCTTTCCAGCACTTCCAACTCTGACAAGTACCTGCTCATTACCAGCATCCCTCTGTCATCGAGACATTACCCAGGCACCGGGAGGCCCAGCTGTGTGCGCTTTTAAAGACGCGCCACCATCAATCTCGCCGTCCGGCGACTCTATTTGTTTCAAATGCGTCTATAAAAGCACCTTTAAAAACACACGTGGATCTAAGAATTTGGAGAAGCTGAATGGGGCGGACTTACGTTTAATAAAGGGATGGCCACTTTACCCAGGAAATCAGCACTGCGATCTCTGTCCTCGTCGTACACGGTGATCTCCAGCACAGAGTGAATGTCTTTCACATCGCTGCAGGGTTAAAAAGAGAGAGTTTTTCATCAAGCACAAAACATTTATATTAATATTGACTATAATATTGCTTGGTATATTGCATTTATAAATATACTAAAGTCAACATGAAACATGCAACATGCAAAACATTTAAATGGCATAATGTGACGTATTTCTGAGAGAAATTATGTAGGGCGGTACTTGTTTTGATTGGATGATGAATAATACAAGGTGTGCTATAAATTTTTAACCCTATGGTGCTTTTCGGTATTTTGACCAAAAAATTTTACGTTTTGTTTTTTTACGAATTGTTTACTTCATCAGAATGGTATGAAACTTGGTAAAGGTTTTGGCACTTGCTATGCCAACATACAAAAAATGATTCAAAAACATTAAATGGTCCTGAAAAAAAATAGTCACACTTGTATTGTTCACAGTCAAAAATGACAGCATTGGAAATGAATGGGAGACTAATTTCATCTAGTGGAAACTTTTGGTACTGCGCCCAAACAAAATCTTGCTGAAAGCTCATTTTTTGAGATATCAACCTCAAATTTGGAACACAACTTGTTTAGATTTATGTTTTTTATTTTCTCACAGTTTTAGAGTAAAACATGTTTTGGAAAATATACATTTCTACAGACATGCATTTCTATGGACATGACATAGTAGGCTAAATCGTGTGCACAATTTATAAATCAAGGGAACAAAATAGTAAATTGTGCACATGATTTATTAAATCGATGCAATGAATTAGTAAATTGTGTGCAGAATGTGTGCTTTTTTCCCCCTGCATGTCATGTGTGTGGCTCCATACATTTGGAAATTTTTGTGCATTTTGTGCTTTTTTTTTTTTAGTTTCACTTAGTTTAATTTTTCACTTTATCAGTGTCTTTAAAAGAGACCAAGCTTAAGTCTGTGCTCCAAAGCATTCAAGATTTATGACAGTTTACGTTGGTCTATGCTCAAAATGTGGTTAACAGAACACAAATGGATCATAACTATTCCATAAATATAATTTAGTACCATAAAATCCAAAATATTAAGTAAAAAAACACTATCAAACTAAAACAGTACATTCATTTTATTTAAAAAAACAATACATTTGGTCATTTTTGACCGCCACGTGAGCAGCACCAGAGGGCTAAGTGATCAACTTTCAACTGGTTTTTAAAAGAGGGTCGATAAAACTTGCGGGGGAAAAAAACAGACTTGCATTGAATAATCAGTCTCATCTCAATATACAGACCTTTTTTTTTTTTGTCACAGCATTGCATTGATTCCTCAGTTCCGGTTCCTTGTATCAGCATTTTTATTTACTTATGTGTGCTTTTATATCATTTCCTACAGTTTGACTGATAGATGAACTAAAATAATTCATTTACAATACCAAACAAAAGTGAAGCAAACTGTAAAACAAGGATTATGACATGATATATTGCAAAGCGATACTCTCATGAAATCACTAAAACCAAGTCATATCTATGAGCCAAAATATCATAAAGACATAAAGATCCATTGACTCACTGGGCCAGTAAGAACCTGCCCAACAATAACTTAGCATAGCATCTTCGAATCATGACGATGTCTATTGCACCATTCATATTTTAACTTTGCAACTACATGTCAACTACCATTAGAGTATTAGTAGACTGCCTGTTTAATATCTGCTAAGACTTTATTGTGATGATTCCCCAACAGACATTGTACAATCATTGTACAAAGTTACTTTGCAAAAACTACTAACCCAAACCCTAACACCCTACTACAGTCTACTAATACTCTAATGAGAGTTAGTTGACATGTAGTTGCAAAGTTACTTATAGATAGTAGTGTCTAAAGTGGACCATTGAAATAAAGTGTAACCAAACATTTTGTAGATTAATATTATTTTCACTACCTGTGGTTATAAGCTTTTTGAAAGTCAGTGCATTTTGATAAAAGATAATGAAAGCATTTTTTCCCCCTCATAATAAAGTAAATGGGATCGATTTTCATGTATAATTACGTGTATATATCATATTAAATGCTCAAAACAATCAAGCCAAATTGCAGCTGAATGTTGGTTTTGTAAATGCAATCCACTCTGCATGTTTGAGTCCAGGTGTCAGAACAACTTCATCAGCTGTGAATATTTGAATTTGTCCTCTGTTGGGAGCAGCGGTGGATGTGCATAATGAACTCACAAGGTGAAGACTTTATTCCACTCGGGGTTCAGTGTCTTGTAGACCGTGTGTGTCTGCAGACGGTCGTTACACAACTCCGCAATGCAGAACGGGTCGCTCTTTCCTGAAACAAAGTGTTGCATTCAAAAGGTGTTAGTTTAAAATTCCCAACTGAGATATGAATATGATATAAATTAAATGAGAGCCATGTAATTAAATATTGAACTCTGTAGCTATAAAACATATGAAGAAAATACATTTCTAGTAAGTATTATTTACTTGATATTAATCTAAGAATCATGAAAAAACAGAAATATGAAGCAGTACAACGGTTTTCAACATTGATAATAAAAAATGTTTCTTAAGCACCAAATCATCATATTAGAATGAATTCTGAAGGATCATGTGCCACTGAAGAAGAGTAATGATGCTGACAATTCAGCTTTGCATCACAGGAATAAATTACATTTTAAAAGATATTACAATAGAAAACAGTAATCTGAAAAATTGTGTTATATATATATATATACACATATATATATATATGCTTTAAATACTTAATAAAACAAAAAATATCTTGAAATTATCAAGTTATTAGACCTGAAGCAACGTTTACTCATACACGTTTGTATTCATATACGGTGATCATAACATGTCTACAAGTAAAGCGTCTATGACATCTGTGCTGAAACTGCATAAATCTACACATCTCCCACCACTTGCAAGTTGTTTTGTGAAATATTCTGCCTAATTTTGGCAAGCACTTTGCTAGAAAAACATTTTTAACAATAAAAATGTGAGGAAAAAAAAAAAAAAAGAGTCGGTGTGGGCGAATGTAGGCGGGAAAAACAGCAGAAGAGCAAAAAATCAGATTGGAAAACTTAAGTCTTTTTAAACCACAGCCTGGGTGAAAGCACTGAAAACAGACTGTGTGTGTGTGTGTGTGTGTGCAAAAGCTTTTTAAAAGCCTTTGTCTGTCCACCATGGTGTGGTATTAGAAGAACCGTGAAATCACAACCCATGAGGTGGGCCGCTCCTGAGAGACAGTAAACCTAAAAAACTAAGAGACTCGTCTCTTTCAGACAGTCATCTTTCCGTCATACACCTCCTGAAGAGAGGCCTCACTAAAACATTCAGAAAATGTTTGGGAATGAGTCTTACGGACTATCCAGTTTACATCCCAGGTACATTACAAATGTTTAAAGGTGTTTAGATATCAAACAGATTTAGACTTTTTCAAAAAAACATTCCTAAAAGTTGTTTAATTTGTTTCACATTTTTACGCAAAAGAAAAAAAAAAAAAAAATTTCTTTTTACACAATGGCAGAATTCCTGAAAGAGTCATATCTAGTGAATTAAATAGTTTAAAGCATAGCATTCTCTCTTCAAAATAAAGGTTCCAAAAAGGGGTTTTCACTGTGATGCCAAAGAAGAACCATTTTTGGTTCCCCAAAGAAACTTTCAGTGAACAGTTCTTAAAAGAACCATTTTTTGAATTACATCGTAATAATCTATAGAACTTTTTCTCACTATAACAAACCTTTTGTGCAATAATTCCATTTATGTTAAAGGGTTAGTTCAAATATCTGTCATTAATTACTCACCATCATGTCGTTCCACACCCATAAGACCTTCATTCATCTTCGGAACACAAATTAAGATATTTTTGATGAAATCTGAGAGCTTTCTGTCCCTTCACAGACAGCAAAACAACTACCACTTTCAATGCCCAGAAAGGTACTAAAGACATATTTAAAACAGTTCATGTGACTACAGTGGTTCAACCTTAATGTTATGAAGTGACGAGAATACCTTTTGTGCACGAAAAAACCCCGCAAAATAACGACTTTATTCAACAACACACTGCTTCATGAAGCTTCGAAGCTTTACGAATCTTTTGTTTCGAATCAGTGGTTCGGAGCGTGTATCAAACTGGTGAACCATTGAAATTTCGAAACACATACACCTCGTTTACTGAAATCACGTGACTTCTGCAGTTTGATACACGCTCCGAACCACTGATTCGGAACAAAAGATTTTATCAAAATCGGATTTTATCAAAAATATCTTAATTTGTGTTCTGAAGACGAACAAAGGTCTTACAGGTGTGGAACGACATGAGGGTGAGTAATTAATGACAGAATTTTTGGGTGAACTAACCCTTTAAAGTTAATGCCAATAAAGAACCTTTATTTTTAAGTTCATGATCATGACTTTTAAGATTTTATACTTTCCATGACTTTTCCAGGCCACCTGCTACTTGCAGGTTTTTCATGGCTATAGGAATTCTAGTTATTGTTCACTATGCACAAATGAATTCATGAAGTGACATGATTTTACCTGTGACATCAGCAGCCATCAGCCCCTCGGCCCGCAGGATCTTTACCTGCACGATTCCTACATCCTTCACATTAAAGAAGGACCTCATAGGACTCTGGAAAAAAAGAACAAAAACACATCAGAGAGGCCCAGGACTACATTCACAGCGAGCAGTAATACATCCATATGTTTCTGACAGCTCTATTTTGGCCCTAACTTTCTCTAATCCCCTGTCAGAGTCCGCGAGCAGTTTTGTGTCCATGTCAAAGCCGCTCGGCCGTGGACATTGAGACAAAAACATTGAGCCGCCACGCCAGATTATCTGGTGGCTCTCACGAATACATCTTCATTATGCAGCTGTTATGAAAGAAGGTCAGTCTGCATTGGTGGTGAGTTTCTGTAAGCCGTTCACTGACCGACCCTCCAGGGGACAGTGGCAGGACAAAGACAAACCGTGAATAGAGAGGACAGACAACTCTGAGAAGAGCGAGATGTCTCTCTCTCTCTCTCTGTCTTTGTTTCATCTGAGGTACTCCACCATTGTCCAGTTGTGAACTAGACCATGTTAATCCAGTAGTGCACTGGACTGTGGTCATTTTACGCCCTCTTTTGGTCACTGAAGTGTACTGCAGGCTGGAGCATTACCAGTTTCTGAGCTGTCAAAGCACTCTCTGTAGGAGGACAACTTTGTCTCTCAGAGGAAACAGCAGCAACACTTGCTGTGCAGTGTCAAATACCTTAATGGGGGTGTCAGGAGCTTTTGTACAGAAATTTTGACTGTTTGGCTGTGTTACATCACACTTACATATCTCTTAAGGATCTGCTGGCGTTCCTGTGGGTCGTCTAGTAGGTTGACAGACAGGTCAGAGATTGAGATGGCGACTGTGGCGGTGAGAGTCACCAGCAGTACCAGCGTCCCTTTGTCCTCCTCCAGCTCAAGTTCAAGCTTATGCGTCTTCTCTCGGCTCAACTTTGACAGGTCCAGCTGACATCTAAAATTAATAAACACCATCCTCAACACCTTGTAGGTAAAATGTCAGAGACGGCTGACAAAGGCATAATCATGGGTTCAATTCCCAAGTAACAGAAAAAGTAAATATCAGCATTTGAAATCAGACTCACTGGCCGATGAAGTCATCTCTCACTCCAATGTCTTTGTCCCAAACTGAGATCTCCAGAACGCCTCCCTCCTCATCAAACAGATGCAAGTCAAACTGCTCCCTCCACTGAGGGTTAAGGGTCTTGGGAATTGTCTGTTTGCACAGAAGAGAAGAATAAGTTACTGAGAAATATTCTTAGAGTGGTTTTCGTTCTGCTGATATGTATAGTGAAGTGTTCATCGTGTGACATTCAGGTTGTCATGATGATAGGCAGATGTTGTGAAAGATAGATAGACAGAAAGACAGAAGGAAAACAGAAATAGAAGGAGCGCTTTTAATGTCAGGTGGCAACTGATTCCATTAATGTGGAGCAGCAACTGCAAAGGCTCTGTCACCTTTCGATTTAAGATGTGACCGTAGGACATGTAAGAGAGCTTTATTGGCAGATCTGAGGGACTTAGGAGCGGAGTTCAAATAAATAAGATCAGAGACATAAGATGGGGCTTGTCCGTTAAGAGCTTTAAAAACAATTGAACTGAATTCTAAAAATGACAGGAAGCCAGTGAAGAGAAGCTAAAATTGGAGTGATATGATAAATGCATGAATAACTTTTTCCAAGTCTTGAAAGGAAAGTGTCGATTTAAGTCTTGAAATGATTCTCAATTGACAGTAGCTGCTTTTAACAACTGAGCCAATTTGTTTTTCAAGACAAAGTTCAAAGTCAAAGATGACACCTAATTCTTTGTGACTTAACATATGGAAAGAGATTGTCTAAGTACCTAGCTATAGAGTTCTGGTTTTGGAGGGCCCAAAAATAATCACCTCAGTTGATTTTTCTTATTGTTAATCTGGAGGAAATTATTTGCCATCCAGCATTTCATATCCTCAAGTAGATTTCAATGGAAGATACAGCTGAGAATCATCGGCAAAGAAATGAAAAGAAATGTTATATTTATATTACCGAGCAGAAGCGTGTACAGATTACATACAGTAACATACAGTTTCCGCCAATCTCATGTTAATCTTGAGTACCTATAGAGTAGTACAGCATCCTTCATATCTATGAAAAATCTTTAGTTTTATCATATTTATAAAAGATACATACGCCGTACCGAGTCTTTCCGAAAACAGCCGAGCACCTGGAGGCGTGCTGTGTGAGCGGAGATAAAGCACGCGCGGCTTTTGTGTAGAGATCGTCTGCAAGCTATCAATGGTCAGCTAAACAACTGTATTTAAACACACAATACACCATCGCATTACCCCTGGATAACTTTTGAATCACTATAATGAATATAGCATATAGTGGATGTGACTGCTCCATCCTTCAGTTTCAAACGATCTGTAAATCCAGCGTAGAACTGGGCCTTGTTTATGAAACCTTAAGCACTGATCCTGAGAGCTCGGGCAGCCACGGAAAAACACGAGATATTCTCCATTCATTTTAACCAATAAAAAAAGTGATTGCAACTATCAGTTTCTATGGTTATTTTAATAACAAATATCGAGAGCGCATCAATGTAATGCGTGAGCACAAAACTCTCAGCTCCTCTTAACGCTGGGTTCTTTGGGAAGCAAGGTTATCTTTCCCTCACAACCAAAAACACACTTCTTTGGTGACATTGTTGATTTCATGAAGTCCTGTGCAGCACTGCCGATGACTTCCGTAAAGCCGAATGCGCGTTGATGGGCGTGCTCTTGCTCTCTCGCTCCGGTCGGCGTTTGCGCTCTTTCGGGAGAAGTGCCCGTACAAGGAATTCCGACATTTATGACGTTACAAAGGTCCATACTCGAAAAAAGATGGCAAAGTTTATAAGGGTTTGGAAGAGTATTTTTAGCCCAGAAATACTCCGTCAACTCGTGTTTTTGAAACTTTGGCCATGTTTAGCATGAGAATCCAACTCTTTAACAGTGTAAATAAGTCAGAATACATGAAATAGCATTATACCCCCCCTTTAAAGAGTAATGGCCCCAAAATGGATCCTTGAGGAACCCCACAAGAGAGAGAAGCAGATGATGAGAAAAACTGGCCAAAAGCCACTGAGAATGTCCTAGATTTAAGATTTGACTCAAACTGTTCAAGGCATGACAGAAGGATATTGTGATCTACCATGTCAAAAACGGCACTCAGATCCAGTAAGATCAAAACTGCATTTTCACCAGAATCAACAGCAGGTAACAAATCATTCATCACTTTTAACAAAGCTGTTTCAGTACTATGATGAGTTGTAAAAACTGATTGAAATGGTTCAAGTCGAATTTAAAAAAGGAAGTAACTGTGATAGGACAACTTTTTCAATAACTTTTGAAAAAAATGGTCATTTTGAAATAGGACGATCATTATTCAAACACTTTACGTCAGCATTGGGCTTTTTAAGCAACAGCTGGACAACTGCATGCTTTAAAAATGCAGGGACAGTGCCGGAGACTAAGCAGGAATTAATTATCACTTGAATTCTAGAACCAAAAGAACCTTTAATGATGTTGGAGGGAACAACATCGTGGGGCAAAGTTGTAGATTTCATCTGCATCACTAAGTTCCTCAGATCTGAGAAAGATCTATTGAATTTATAGCACGAAACAAAATTTTAGGGGTATGAGAATATTTACTAATAATGTCAGGGAAGTATTTAGCTCTTGCTTTTTTAGCTGTTTTTTGAAAATTCGACAGGCAGTTTCTAAAGATTTTGAATGAAACAGCAAGATGATTAGACAGACAGATAGATAGATAGATAGATAGATAGATAGATAGCATGTTGAAATGCTGCAGTCATTCATACCTTACTCTTGTACTTCTCAGGGCCTAGTTTGAACTTGACATAAGGGTCACTGAAGCCGTTCTGGTCCATGGGGATGAGGTTGCGACCTTCTATTAGTCTGATGCTTACAATGCTCCTCCACAGCTGAGACTTCTTGTGCAGGTCCGACAGTCGAAGATTCTGCTGCTGCAGCTGCTGTTGCTGCAGTCCACACACATATCACAGGACATTAAAGGGTTACTTCAGTCAAAAATGACAATTCTGCCATCATCTACTCAGCCTTGTGTTGCTCAAAACTTGATACAAAATTAGATGCTTTTGTCCATACAACAAAAGTGTGTGGTGATCACAGCTGTAAAGCCCTAAACCGAGAATTTGAGCACCATGAGGCTATGTACACTACGTTCAAAAGTTTGGGTTCAGTATGATTTTTCAGTATTTTTATTCGGCAAGGATGCATTAAACTAATCAAAAGTTACAGAAAAGATATTTTTTAATGTTACAAAAGTATTTTATTTCAAATAAATGCTGTTCCTATTCATCACAGAATCCTGAAAAAAATATATTTCCACAAAAATATTAGGCAGAACAACTGTTTTCAACACTGATAATATTAAGAATTGTTTCTTGAGCAGCAAATCAGCATATTAGAATGATTTCTGAAGGATCATGTGACGCTGAAGACTGGAGTAATGATGCTGAAAATTCAGCTTTGATCACAGGAATAAATTACATTTTTAAATAGATTTTAATAGAAAACTGTTATTTTAAATTGTAATAACATTTCACAGTATTACAGTAATGCAGTCTCGGTGTGCATAAGAGACTTTCTTCAAAACATTAAATACATTTTACCAATACCAAACTTTTGAATGGTAGTGTACATGATGACAGAATTGCCATTTTAAAACAAAATGTTCACAATGGGTAAAAGGCTCAAAGAGTGCGGAATGGTTTCACACAAACCATGAATGAATGGGTCACTAAAGCATGAAATGCAAATGTCTACAAAAAGGCATGGCCCATCACCCTGAGAGATGCATGACTGCGCCATCTAATGGAGCTGTGCTGATAAAACTCTTCATCCTCTGACCAGACTGCTGCGATTCTGATATTTAGGACTCTGTTCAGCACTGCACACAAACCAATTTCAACAGACCATCCATATTGCACAAGACATTGTGCAAAACGTGGCTGACAGAGCAGATACCGTGTGTGGGATGGTATACACAGCAGCTAGTCAGAGAATTTGGGGACAAACACTTTTTTTACCTTAATGCATTTCTTCCAGCTTCTCCTCAGTAGCATGGTCTACAAAAACAACAGAGCAGGTCATATGTGTTACTGTATAAACAGGTGACCGGGATGGAGAAGGGCATGCTTTGATTAACGCCTAAATCCGATCAAGAGACGCATCTTCTGATCTGATGATCCGCCCATCAGATTATCGTTTCATCTGTTTGTGGAACACCATGTGAATTTCGATGTGTTCTATGGCCGCCTGCACAGTGCAGCAGGTTTCTAATGTCTAATTCAAAGTCATTTCATGCATTATGCAGACAGCACAAACGTCCCATCATCCCAGCACAGTATGTCTCAAAGAGCACACCAGAGTCATTTTGGAATAGCTACTTAAATAATTTTGCAGACTATGCACAGTATGCAATTTTTTTTTTTTTTTTGGTACTGTATTCCACAGGGTTCCCACAGGTCATGGAATTTCTGGAATATCATGGAATTTTAGTGGAATTTTGTTTGTCGCTTTAAATTTTACTTCCCATTTATCAAAATGTAATTTTTCTATACCATTTTTTAATGCGTTGTTTCACGTTTTGCATATTGTTATAGGCTAGTTAGGCTATTTTTCAGCGGCATTTTATTCCCTTCCCGCTCGTCAACTGGCAATCAAAATGCAGTACCTGTTAACTAAGGCAAACATGCCAGGAAAATGTAAATTTCAAGAGCTTTGGCTACAAAATGACCACTTTAAAGACTGTCCTAACCAGCGACACGACAAAGTATTCTATTTTTGAAACTGTTTCTATATTTATGAGATTTTGCAGCTATTAGTTCAGGTCATAGAGAGGAAACAAGGACATAAATGCACAGAGAAAACTATTTATTACTTAGTTTGAACGTTGTTGTTTCATTTCTTTTCAAAATCTGAGGTAAATTATCCATTGTTGCTCTCGTAGTGGCTATTAAAAGTAATGCAAAATTGTATTCAAGCTCAAACCATTTTAATATTATGCAAAGCTCAAACAAGTGTATTTCATGACAAAGATTGTCAGTCACTGAGTATGTATTTTGAATAATGTTTAATGGTTTTATTTCTTGTTTAGTTTAATTTTGTTTGGTTTTCGTGTTTAGCTGCGAACAGAGCCCGCCCACACGCTGCTATGATTGGCTGTGATTTATGATTGATTTTGTCGTCTTGTAACTTTGTCACGTCTGGTTAGGATACGGTAAGCCGCCTTTTCACTGCACACGACATTAGGATACGACTGTCACATTTCGCCCCCTAGTGGCAGTCGCACAGAATTTTAATAAATAATTAATAATTATTAAATAATTATTTCAGATTTAAATAATCTTATCCATTTCAGTCTAAGACGGTCTGCTGCAAACTGAAGAAATAAAAAGACTGAATGATGAACTTGATGACAAACAGAAAATCCTCTAGAGCAAGGGTAGGGAACGTTGATCCTATTGGTCATGGAAATTCAGCTTTTTAGTCAGTGAAAGTCAGGGGAAAGTCAGGGAATTTGACATTTGGCTTAGAGTGGGAACCCTGATTCCACAACGCTTCACTTGATCTTTGTATGGTTCAGTGTGACTTTTTACATAAAATGGATTGTTAAAAAAATTTATTGCATAACTGGATGTGTCACAGAGAATGTAGAATGTAGTACACTACTATTTGAAATGTACATAACGCATACTGTTTCACATACTTTTTAAAAAAAATAGTAGGCAGTATATATTACTACCATTCAAAAATTTGGGGTCGGTAAGATTTTTTAATGTTTTTGAAAGTCTCTTATCCTCACCAAGGCTGCATTTATTTAATAAAAATACAGTACAAACTGAAATATTACAATTTTAAATAACAGTTTTCCAGCTGAATATATTTTAAACTGTCATTTATTCCTGTGATCAAAGCTGAATTTTCAGCATCATTACTCCAGTCTTCAGTGTCACATGATCCTTCAGAAATCATTCTAATATGCTGATTTGCTGCTCAAGAAACATTTATTATCAATGCTGAAAACCACTGTGCTGCTTAATGATTTTGTGAAAACATTTATTTGAAACAGAAATAGTTTGTAACTGTCATTACTGTTGCTGATTAATTTAAAGGGTTAGTTCACTCAAAAATGCAAATTCTGTCATTAATTACTCAACCTCATGTCGTTCCACACCCGTTAAACCTTTGTTCATCTTCAGAACACAAATTAAGATATTTTTGATAAAATCCGATGTGAGGCCTGCATTGACAGCAAGATAATTAACACTTTCAATGCACAGAAATCTACTAAAGACGTATTTAAAACAGTTCATGTGACTACAGTGGTTCAACCTTAATGTTATGAAGCACGAGAATACCTTTTTGTGCGCCAAAAAAACAAAATAATGACTTTATTCAACAATATCTGTTTCAATATCTAGATTTCAAAACACTGCTTCATGAAGCTTCGAAGCTTTACGAATCTTCTGTTTCGAATCAGTGGTTCGGAGCGTGTATCAAACTGCCAAAGTCACGCCCCCCCAGTGGTGAACCATTGTACTTTCGAAACACACAATGAAGCCTCGTTTACTGAAATCACGTGACTTTGGCAGTTTGATAAACGCTCCGAACCACTGATTCGAAACAACAGGATTATTAAAGCTTCGAAGCTTCATGAAGCAGTGTTTTGAAATCGCCCATCACTAGATATTGTTGATTAAGGTCGTTATTTTGTTTTTGGGTGCACAAAAGGTATTCTCGTCACTTCATAACATTAAGGTTGAACCACTGTAGTCACATGAACTGTTTTAAATATGTCTTTAGTAGCTTTCTGGGCATTTGAAAGTGTTAATTATTTTACTGGCAATGGAGGCTTCACTGAGACATCGGATTTGATCAAAAATATCTTAATTTGTGTTCTGAAGTTGAACAAAGGTCTTACAGGTGTGGAACGACATGAGGGTGAGTAATAAATGACAGAATTTTCATTTTTGGGTGAACTAACCCTTTAATGCATCCTTGCTGAATAAGTATAAGTATATATTAAAAAATGCACTGACCCCAAATTTTTAAACTGTTCACGTTTTCTAAAACAAGACAACTATGGCAAAAATCATAATCACTATTTTTTTTTTTTTTTTTTTCAATATTGCAATCACAATTATTTAACACAATTAGGAGTTGGTGATATCACTCAAAATCCGCAATGACATAATTTTTGTCATGTGCAACTAAACAAACTCGCAGCCGGAGCGAGTATAAACCAGGCTTGAGGAACAGCGCAAGTTCTCTTTCCCAGCGTAATGCGCTTTTAATAACTCTTTTTAATATCAAGCATGTCCCGCAGTAAACTGCCAATTAAGACAGTCATGGTACATGATTTGATTGATTTGGACGTTGTATGTGTGGCCATTTAAAGTGCCCCTATTATGCTATTTTAAAGTTTCCTAATTTTGTTTTGGAGTCTCCTACAGTATGTTTACATGCAACCAAGTTCAAAAACACTTTAATTTTCTCAAAACATACACTACACGTCACCTCATTCCTCAAAGAGTATGAAAATGGTTTCTTTGAAGATTCAGTCTCTCTAAACCCCGCCTTTCCAAAAGCCTGCTCTGCTCTGACTGGTCAGACGGCTCAGTCTGTTGTGATTGGTCTACCGCTTACAGCGCATGTCGGAAACGAAACACCCATTTCCATATCTGAATTTCAGCTCCAGACGCTTCCTCAGTGATGGCGCCAGTTTTTCTGCATCAACTCTTCTCGACATGCCAACAACACATCCTAAACTCTTCCGGTCTCAGCTACAACTACAGTGTTTGAGGGCGGGGCAAAGTAGACATTGTTCGCGGGCAGCCAATGAAGACCATAGGCTGGCATTATGCAAATTTGTTACATTGTTATATAGGTTTGTTACAGGAAGTGAGACTGGAATTGCTGATGACTCATTTTATTTGTCGTGCACTTTGATCTTTAAAACTTTGCAGACCTTTTACATTCACAAACAGCTATATCACACACTGTATGAAAGGTCTGAATCTGAAAAAGCATAATAGGGGTGCATAATAGGGGAACTTCCTGAAAGCTAGAAATAGCTTCTACAGTCTGAAGAGAAAAGTGTGAAACAAACGTGTGGTTTGTAATTGTGTCAGAATGTGTCTTTCTGGATGCATGTAGAGAGTTTGCTGGCAGATTTCATTTTCCCTACCTTTTACAAGTATAAAACAACATTAATCTGCTAAATCAGTCTTACCACCTGTCTGAGGACCTCTCTGTCCTCTGTACTTCTTGGGAACAGAGTGACCACTAGCTCCAGAGAGCCCAGGTCCTGCTCAGAGCAGTGAGGATCTTGAAGGTCCAACCGAACATCAAGAGGTCTGCAACAAAAACATGGCCTGTTATGACCACCATTATAAGCAGTTTTGTAGTTTAACACCTAAAGAAATGTGAAACTGTTTAAAATGACAATGTCCACTCACGTTGTGGCCGCACATGACCAGCCCGAATACTACTATTCCTATATCTGGACACTTTCAGTCACGCAGTAAAATAATAATGGGTGACAAGTCACAAGCGTTGTCACAACAATACTTTTACAATGGCATCGGTGATATGCTGCATCCACAGAATTAGATGTCAGTATAAACTCTTAAATAACAAAATATTAGCAAAAATAACCTTGTCATCGTTAATTTCATAAAACTCGTCTAGATGGTTAACTCATACATTTGAAAACCGTTTTAACGCTAATTGAAAATGTGTTAATTTGACATTATATCTTGAATTCTTCAAATATCTTTGCAGTAATAATGAAGATATGATACCTCAGGTGCTCCAGAGACTCGAGGTACAGGTAAGCTGAGCCCATGAAATCATCTTGAAGGCCAAAATCATAGTCAAACACCTAAAATAGGTTGCAAAAGGGAAAATTCTTAAAGTATCAGAGATCATTCTAGATTTCAGTAGAACACATATAGAAAATCAGACATAAATGTCATTATTCCAAAAGATGTTAACACCTTTTTAATGAGTTTTAAAACTTTATAACATGTGGTTCAATAAGTGAGTCGGATTAATTTGCTAACTCCTCTGACTGATTGATAACTGTTTTCGATGAATTAAAAATAAGTAATTTGTATTAGAATCGCTCTATATTGTTCATATTTATGTTTTTATTTCGCTAAAAAGAACCAGCTCATGAGAGTCATTTAGGAATCGTGATTTTCAAAATTCAGTGTTTTTGATTCACTAAAACAAACCAGCTCATAAGAGTCATTCATTCAGGAATCAGACTTCACCATTCATGCAGTATGTTTCTGATTCACTAAAATGAACCGCCTCATATAAGTCATTCTACACAAGTTGTGGAGTATGTTTTTGATTCATTAAAACGAAACGCCTCATAAGATTCATTAATTCAGGTTTCAGAAACCACTGTTCAAGCAGTATGTTTTTAATTCACGATATTTGAACTACACTATGCTGGAAACAAGCATCCCAATCATTTTTTTTACCTTAATATATAGAGGCTCTTGTAAATTGTCCACTATCAGGCAAACGCGCTCGTCCCAAACCGGGTTAAGGTTCTTGTGAATGATTTTACTGCGGAAAACTTCTTTACCGGCTATTTTGAACTTCACATATGGGTCACTTGTTCCTGAAACACATAAAATTTTGATTGCAACATAGTGATTAAACAGCTATTGAACGTTAGCTTTAAATAGCATATAAATACAAAGAACATTTTCCTGGCAGTGACCACACATTTACAGTAACATAACAACATGAGCATAAAAAATGCAGGTCTTACCGCCTCTGTCTCGAATGGCAAGGTTGTTTCCTCTTTTCAGCACAATGTCCAACTGATACATCGCTGAAGTGGGCAGTAAAGGCTTTGTGACACCGGTATCAGCTGCATTAACGCCCTGAAAAAAACAGACATTGTACCAAAAACTTTAGTGCACATATATGACCTCCACAAACCGAGTGTATCCAAAACCATTAATGCCAAACCTTATAGCATGTGAGAGTTTTACTTACTCAAAAGTGATTATAGGAGAGAACTCTGTTGTTAAATTGTTACAATGTTGCAATTTACGACTGAAATTATGACAGAATGTTGCAAGATGCGAAGAATTAATAAACTGCTGTAAAACCAGCACTGAGAACATAACATTGAGCTCTTATTATACAGACCAAGTGAAATGCTTTATATTCTGTTCTAACAGTTCTATATTAGAATGGCTTTCTGCATTAATTTAACTGGACTCTTATCAATACATTTTTGTTGTTTAAGTCATATTTTTGTCTTTTATATAGAACTACTGTAGCAGTGCTGTGTAATGGCATGTTGCAACATGACAAGTTTCCAGTAACAAGTAAATTATCTGTCCACAATGAAAGCAAAAATGCTTTGCAATGATTACAGCTAATCTGAACATTTTAATGGTTAGAATACAGTTTCACAAAGTCAGCACTCATTTTCTTCAATATTAGCTGTAGAATCTTTTGTGGAGACGTCCATTAGTGGCATGATGCTTAATTGCTTCTTCTTATCAGTTGTGGTTGGTCACTTTATATGTCAGTCAGATGGTCTCATCCTGTCTAAGTGGGCAGTTCTTAAACAGCAATTAAACTAAAATGCGAGAGTTACAAACTAGATGAGACTAAACTAGATGTTTGCTGTCAGTAGTTAATATTTGGTTAGCAAGTGAAGCTCTGAGTGTGTGTGTATGTGTGTGATGTCAATTTCACACATCTGACAATGCTTAAAACAGCCCGTTGAAGTTTGGAATAAGTAACGTGTTGTTTCCGGTCGTGTAGTCTAGTCGGTAATGGTTTGGTGGTCTGAAACGTTGTGGATTCATAAACTACTGTCATTGTGTCCTTGAAGACAGCAACTTGAAAACCTGCTTTAAAGAAGTCATATGATGGAAAACAGTGTTTTTTTAATTATCTAAGAATACTAGATACATGGAAAATAAACATGAAAGAGCAAGAAACCTTGACCATTAGAAGTATAAAAAATTAAATGCCACAAAATTGTAAAATATAGCAAAGGTATTGGGGACCCATGGGGGAAAAAATGTGTTAAAAATGAAATAAATAAATATCTACAATTTGAAAACCTACACTGTAAAAAAGAATTGTTGGTTTAACTTAAAAAAGTAAGTTACCTGGTTGCCTTAACATTTTGAGCTCACTGAAATTAAAAATTTGAGTTAATACAATAAAGGCGATTGATTTACTCAACAGAAACACAAAATATTATGTTATGTGAACCACATTAATTATCTGACAATAGAAAAAAAATTGTGATAAATCATGAAAATAATTTTTTATAGTGTAGTGTTCTGAGTGTGTTCTATGTGTTTGCCAGGGTGTGTTCTACAGTATGTGGTTGCTAGAAAAGTATTATCACACCTCTTCTCAACAAGCTGCATGAGGCAAATTTCATGTCTGTAGCACAAATGGTGCGGAAAGAGTTGTTGAAATATTACAAATTGTAATATTTTAGGTCTTTGAGAAAACACAGCACCACTACGACTAATTGTCACATAAACACACCAGCACTATTTAAAAAGTGTTACACACAGTGAAAGTTCTACTTCCCCTTTCAGCCCTTGAGCGAGAATGAGGTCAAAAACATTTCTGTCACACACTAAATGCGTTTGCAGTGTCAGCTGAAAGCAGGTGATTTGCACTGCGAGCCTTAAGGGCCTATTAAACATCCTGTTTAGTGACAGGATTGTCAAAAATAAGGATATAGAATATTTTATTAGATGGGGATTCCCCTTACAACATCCTGGTGCCGTGTTTGATCTAATTTACATTTAGAGATCCAATATTTATCTTCCTGCATCATTTCAATGACAACAATATCTGGGATAACATCTTAATATTCCTGCTCCACAAGCATCACTAAACAGAATTCCAAATATAATGAATGACAGGCTTTGTCTTCTCATCTGCTAATTGGTCTAAACAAATTGGTCAGTCAAACAGTCCCGTACTACCAAGCCCACAATTCAAACTGAAATTCAAAATAAAATTATATTGGATTCACCTTTTAGATCAAAATTTTGGCAAGAGAGAGGCAACTGTGGCAAGAGATAATATTTCAGAATAACTTGGCATGGGGTTTAACAGGAAGATGTAGCTGTTTTGACAATGCGGTGGTAAAAGTTACAGAGCCACTTCCTGTTTGAAAAGCAACCTTTAAACATGGAAAGTATGGGGTCCATTTTAGTGGCCTCAGGGGATGTGTTCAAAATGGACTATTAGGTGTAATGTTGTAAGACAGGAAACATGATCTTTTTTACGTTGTTTCCATGAGTGTCTGATATGTAGTATTTAAGCCCTGAGCAGTCAGACACTAATGTCAGTGAACGTTACCTGTTTGTAAAGAGTCGTGGCTACAACAGTCAACCACTGTTACATAATATACCTTAAAGTGGCATAACAACTGTTTTAGAGCCAAAAAAAAATTTATTTTTTAAAAACATTGTTTTAATCTTACCCTTTTCATGATTTTATACTTTTTTCAGTCGTTTTTCGATTATCGGTCAAAATTAATATCTTAAAAACAAAAGGAAATATATATATATATTTTAAATGTTCCAAAAAAATATTTAAATAGTCATTCAAAGTTATAGTCATAGCTGACTCATAGTCGTTTGTTATTATTGGAGAAAAGGTCTTGGAAATTAATATCTAAAAAAACAAGTAAAAAAAGTATATATATATATATATATATATATATATATATACTTGGAAGTGCTCAGCATAACTGCAATTTCCACATACCATGAATTTACACAGTTAGGGAAACTTAATGTGTCAACATGCTCACCGAAATCAACTCCTACGAGTGACGCCAATTGTAGAGGAGTTGATCTGAGTTGCAGAGTTACTCGTCTCCGTTGCCAGACCTTGAGTCACGGATAGAAGGGAAAGTGCCGCTAATACAAAACAGACTTCTTTAGAAAAACAAAAAAAATGCTGTTTTTCAAATCTCAGACCTCTCAGAACCCTTCCCCAAAAATCTAGCCACAAAGACAGCTCAGGCAGCTCCATACCAAGACTGTTTTTCAAGTCCAGACATGTAATGGAGTAAACAGAGAGCAGAACTCAGCTTCAGGCCATGTTGTTTGTTTGACTCTAATCTTAGCTGCACCATTGGTCGTTGTTAAGCCAGTGATGTAATGGATTAGGTCGGACATGCACAATGTCTACCAAACTTAAATGACTAGCCAAACTTTATTGCTATAGTTTTCTTGTTTATAGCTCAGGACTGGAGTCTTCAATTATGTTTATTTAAAGGGATAGGTCACCCAAAAATGAAACATTTACACACCTTTAGGTCATTCCAAACCTATATGACTTTCTAGTAACACTTTTGCCATAGTCCACTTAAGACATTCTACTAACTATATAAGTAACTTTGCAACTACATGTCAACTAGCAGTCATTAGAGTATAAGTAGACTGTCTGCTTAATATCTGCAAACACTTTATTTCGATGGTCACCCAACATTCTAACTAAGTATCTTTGCAAGTACATGACAACTTATTCTACTAACCCTAACCTAACGGACTACTAATACTCTAATGAGAGTTAGTTGACATGCAGTTGCAAATTATTGCGAGTTAGCGGACATGTAGTTGCAGATTAATGAATTAGTTGACATGTAGTTGCAAATTAATGAGTTAGTTGATCTGTAGTTGCAAATTATTGAGTTAGTTGACATATAGTTGCAAGTTATTGAGAGTTAGCGGACATGTAGTTGCAGATTAATGAGTTAGTTGACATGTAGTTGCTAATTATTGAGTTAGTTGACCTGTAGTTGCAAATTATTGAGTTAGTTGATATGTAGTTGCAAATTATTGAGTTAGTTGACATGTAGTTGCAAATTAATGAGTTAGTTGACATGTAGTTGCTTATTATTGAGTTAGTTGACAAATAGTTGCAAATTAATTAGCTAGTTGACCTGTAGTTGCAAATTAATGAGAGTTAGTTGACCTGTAGTTGCAAATTAATGAGTTAGTTGACCTGTAGTTGCAAATTAATGAGAGTTAGTTGACATGTAGTTGCAAATTATTGAGATAGCTGACCTGTAGTTGCAAATTAATTAGTTAGTTGACCTGTAGTTGCAAATTAATGAGAGTTAGTTGACATGTAGTTGCAAATTATTGAGATAGCTGACCTGTAGTTGCAAATTAATTAGTTAGTCGACCTGTAGTTGCAAATTAATGAGTTGGTTGACCTGTAGTTGCAAATTAATGAGTTAGTTGACATGTAGTTACAAATTAATGAGTTACTTGACCTGTAGTTGCAAATTATTAAGTTAGTTGACCAGTAGTTAATTTACTTATAGTTAGTAGAATGTCTAAGAAGACTATCAAAACCAACTTTCTTGGGAGGTACACAAAGCAGATATTTTCAAGAACATCCTGCAGAACAAAGTAAGTCATATAGGTTTAGAATTACCTGAGTTTGAGCTAATTCTCATTTTTTAAATCTGTATTTAATGATCTTAAAATCTGATGCACATTAGACCACCAAGTTTTGCAGATGACCTTACAGAACGCTCAAGCCTGTGTTAATGTGTCTTTACTTTTTAGGCCTAAGTTCCTCTCCTTGCAAGCCAGCTTGGCAAATACCCTCAAGCAACTAACTATACAGGGCCAACACAACTGAAACTAACAGTTTGTAGAAAAAACTCAACATCATGGCCAAACTTTACAGGCTTTTCTGGGAAATCAGGCAGACTATTTGAGCAGTCCCAAAAAATTACAAGGTCATTCTGACACGTTCTTGTGTGGATGGGAATCTGAAATGAGTTTGACTATGCAAACACATCACTTTGCATGTACAGATGTCAAAAAAGGCCATGCACAGAAACACCTGATTCAGGTGTGCATGCATCAAATGCTGAAAATGTGTACAAGGGCAAGGATATTCACAAGCATGCATGCAACAAACTGATGATCTACTGAGCGTTTCAGGAGTTGACACCAGATTTTGGACTTGTAAAAAATAATGTAGTGTCAAAATCAAATGTTTGTTTGATTGTATTCAAAAAGTAGTTGGTTGGGTGCATTCTGCAAAAGTAGGACAATGGGTAAAGTGATGCAAATTAGCTTAATGGTTGATTACCCTTTAAATCCAATCCAAGTCATTCTGAAAATGTTTCTCTAACATCATCCTGGTGGATGTGGGCCTATGTGTTACCCTGGTTTTACATGGTGTATAGCTGAACTATGCCAGTCAAGCTGAGGTGGTCAAGATTAACCTGGTACACCTTGATCAAGTTGGTTAGGATTGTACCTGTAATAAATCAGCTACCAGGTTACAAAAACTAGTTTAAACTAATATGGCAGAAACCTAATTTATCACCTTTCATATATGGAAATGCATTTATTGTAGTACTTCAACTGAAACAAATTAAAGTTGTTTTACTGATGACCTAAAAAGTGAAAGTCTATCACTGTCAAGCAGAAATTACATTACATATTGTTTTAATACATTTACATTTAGGGGGCTGTCTGTTGTGGCATCACAAATCCCTGAGGGCTCAGTTATCCATAATAAATTTAATTTAATAAAAATATGTTCTACTTTTGGATAATTCACTTTATTTAAAGCAATAGAGTTCCAAAACATCTGCAAATGTAGAATGTAGATAAACTAGCTGTTAAGTTGTATAGGATCCAATGAAACCCAAAAACTGCATCTATCACTTATTACTGCAGTGCAATGAAGAAGACAAAAACATCTGAAACATAATAATAAATCGTCTTACCACACTTTTATAGACCTGTTCTTCATTACCATCCATCACAGCATCATCAATGCATGTAGACCCTTGCGGAACAGGTTTATGTTGAGACTGCACCAATTGGGAGAGTGTCGGTTTGGAGCTCACGGTTCTTTTCAGCATCTGGATCTCCGCACCGAGCGACGCTGCTGCTGCGGCTGGCGTACCGACACTCTGCTCCGGCATGCCGCAGCGCGTCCTCCCGCTGTCATCGCCATCCAGGGCTGCGCTGGGCAGATTGGGTTGTGACGAAGATATCGCTCGGTCCAAACCATTTGGTCGTTTCTTTTTAAATATCCAAAACCCACTTTCTTGCTTTCTGTCTTTTTTGCCCAGTTTGGGGCTGCCAGTTAGTTTGGCTTTGCCGTGGAAGGATTTCCACAAGCCCCGCTGATGCTGATGGGTCGGAGAAACATCATCCATGTCCAATTTCTCTTCCATATGATCTCTGCAGTCTGCTGCTGCGTCCCGGTGAGATGTTTCTGCGAGGTTAATGTTAAAAACATGCAAACCGATGCAAATGGCATTTACTTCAGTGTTGTGCTCAGCAGGACATGTTGAGCGTTAAAAACAATTTTTGATGCGGAAGTAGAGTGATGGAGAGGCAAGTTTTTCCTCACCACATCTGCAAACCTTCATGGTTTTATAAAAAAAAAAAAAAAGACAGTCCCCCAGCCTGTAATCCTCATCCACGCCCAGTATTTAAAAAAAAAAGAAAAAAAAAAAAAAAAAAAGTTGCAGCTTTTATTTAGGCTACATGCAATTCTGTTGAACTCCTTCTACGTCGTGGTGTTCATTTGATAAGACGTGATCGAAGAATGTTCATATGCAAATATGTGTTTTACCACAATATAAACCTGCGACTGGCGCATTATGCACAGTTTACTTGCACAACTTGGTGGTATTCAGTTCGCTTTTTTGAACTAGAGGAGACCTCAAGTGAACAAATCGTTCTCATTCACATTCAATTCAAAGACAGCCTTCAAAGAACCAATAGCATTCGAAAGCGGGTCGTGGAAGGAAGATTTAATTGATTGGACCAACTGAACGAATACGACTTCTTTTTTGGGTGTGAGTCTAAACGGATTTTCTGCTGTAAACATTTTATAAAATCGCTAGTAAACAAACTTAATAGTAAAATGATAGGCTAATTTTGCTTTGTTGTAATATGTGAGGATAACGCTTGTGATACATAAAAATATTTCTGGAGTTTTTTAGTAGATTTTTGAAGACAATCGTTTCAGTCGACTTTAACGAATCTGCGAGTGAATCGTTGTCTCACTGAACGAATCTTTCGAAAGATTCGAGTCACTTGGATGATTCAAAACCCCCACCTTTAGCACAGAAGCATTTTAGTTTCAACGTAGTTTTAACTATACTTTTAAACTGATATATTTGAATACATGTACCAAAATAATATACCATGAAAAGTGAATATGGAAATTAATGAGATGAGAGTTAAAGGGTTAGTTCATCCAAAAATGAAAATGTATTACTCACCCTCATGTCGTTCCACACCGGTAAGATCTTTGTTCATCTTCAGAACACAAATTAAGATTTTTTTGATAAAATCCGATGGCTCAGTGAGGCCTCCATTGACAGCAAGTTTCAAATGCCCAGAAAGCTACTAAAGATGTATTTAAAACAGTTCATGTGACTACAGTGGTTCAACCTTAATGTTATGAAGCGAGGAGGATACTTTTTGTGTGCCAAAAACAAAACAAAACAAAACAAAAAAACTTTATTCAACAATATCTAGTGATGGGCGATTTCAAAACACTGCTTCATGAAGCTTCGAAGCTTTATGAATCTTTTGTTTCGAATCAGTGGTTCAAACTGCCAAAGTCTTGTGATTTCAGTAAACAAGGCTTCATTACATCATAAGTGTTTCGAAACGTTTAGAAATTTCAATGGTTCACGTGACTTTTTTTGTTCTGAAATTTTTAAATAGGCCTTGTTGAAAGAAAAAAAAAGGCCATTGAAGTTGTACATTTTATTTCCCTGCTACATTAATAAGTAGAGGGTTGAGCATTAGCCCGGTTAATACTTTTAAGAAGTCATTCATCCATCCATTCCATTATCCAAGCCACTTTATCCTTATTAGAGTTGTGCGGAGCTAAAGTGTCTTGAGTCGCAAGCGGGGAAACGACCTGTATGGATGGTCCATCACAAGGCTCACATGCAGATTTTAAGAAGTCATTTGTTATTTGCTTTCTCTTGCATGGGATGTGGCTAAGCCAAGAGACCACTTAATTATTTTTTGAAAACAGTTCATGTTAGATTCAGAGAGATGCACCACATCCTGAAATTTATGACACATTACTGTCATGCGCTCATCTTAAAGACACTACAAGTAAAAACCAGCTCAACTCTCCCCCTAATGAGCAATCTAAAAACCATTTAATGATGAAAATATGTACAGATCAGACAGGCTCTACCACAGAGGATGTGTTTATTTTTCAAAGGAATCATGATATATGACAGATGGTGCATTTATCATGCTCATAGGAATAGCTTGAGTAAACACATACAGGCAATACAAATCAATATCTCAATGCATAAAACCAACAACAGGTGATATAAAATATGTCAGAGCCTTTTTGCTGATGAAGATTGTCTGATATCTATTTTTTATTTTTAATATTATGAAAATTTTGGTGTTTTAGGGCTTAAGTCTCAAGTGGCATATTATAACCTGAATTCTATAAAATTGATAAAAAGAATCAAGTTTTTATGTGCAATCGATAAAATAAAATAGACAAAAGGTTTGATCTGGGAAAATTCATACAACAATTGTACAACAACTGAAGGGTGCCCTGATAAGGCCTTCAGAGACAAGTAAATTAATAAACAATGAAAAAAATTAAGGTTTAATACTAGTGTTTGCTATTAACTGCAAATGTTGATACTTATTAACGGTGTAAACCTCGTTCAAAATCGAATGACTTAGTTGGTATAGCTGCTTCAAAAGTAGAAATTCACTCAAATAGTTAGTTTTCCACTCAGTGCTTTTGTTTTAAGCATATCGGCACAGGCGCACACACTCACACACACCAATTGCTAAAAAATATTTTAAAAAATGGGATAAAAACAGGTCACAAAAAAAACAAAAAACAAGACAGAACATTTGCCATGTCTACTGTCAATAAAGCAGTCTCTGCCATGGAAACAGTCATACAGCATCACACGGACTGTACAAAGTGTGAAAACTAACGAATCACTAAATCTTTTAGCGTTACTAAATATTTCAACCTGGAGCCTGGTTTTAAATATCAGGCTCAGAAGTAACCCTGTTAACCGCAGTGCTAGACACATGCATTCAGATTTGTGTATTGTGTTTTAACATACAAATACATACATTTGTTTATTTCTTTCACTACTGCATATCCTTCAGTGTGATGTTAAAGTGTAATGTGTCTGCTTGCAGACAAGCAGAAGTATAATCAGCCATTTCTGTGCAGGGCGGCATTCACAGGTCCTGTTCATGCATCTGTTGTTGCATTTTTTGAAGCATCTCCTGCATCCTCCGCAACTGTAAGAGACAAAGTGAACGATATTAGGCAGAAATACAAAACTAAAATTTTCCTGACTAGTTTTGTGCTCAGTGCCACATTTAAAAAATTAGAGTTAGGGCAGCACAATGTATCATTTTAGCATCGATATTGCGATGTGTATCGTCAAGTATCGTAGTTGATCTGTGATCCGTATGGACCAGGCACCACGGTTCGAAATGCAAGTGATTAAAGATTAAAACCATCACAGAGCAAAAGTTTATCATTTGCACGTGTTTTAGGTCCTGTCAATTTAAACACTCAAGTGATTTTAAACCATTTGAGTGCAAGACGACATGAAAAAGAACTCAATTCGGAACTCACACGCTGTTTTCTGTGCGCACACACAGAGCCGAACACCGAATTCTGTTCTCTACGACGTCTATTTGTGCTTGAACGGACACATGCAAAATTATGTCAAAATGCTTTTCTTGGTGAGTATCCTCATAAACACGGTGAGTCGTTTATGGCTTACGTGAATGTAAACAATTGAGACGGAAAACGGATGCGTATCATTATATTGGATCTGTGCGTTCCGTTCGGTCATAAAGTGACGGAAGCCTAATATTCCTGAGTCATTAATGTTAATCAAACAACAAAATACAAAGAGAAAATCACTTTTGTAGCATTAACAAAGAATAACTATACTTAATTTATACAGTGAAGACTATGCAGTGTTGTTTTTTTTTTACATTTGATTATTCAATTTCTGTACCTGAATATTGTTAATCTTACCTGAAAAGCACAAAGCACTGTTTATTTTATTTGTATGTTTGTTCTGTTGTATTTATCTGTGCTTGTAATTTGTATATTTTCAGATTCACTTCACAAAATCACCCCAATCATTCTCTAGAATGGTCAATTGTTTCCAAATAGAGCTATTCAAGTCATCAGCTGAAATTATTTTCATATCGCAATATATATCGCAGAAAAATGAAATATATCACAATGTCGTTTTTTTCCAATATCGTGCAGCCCTAGTTAGAGTTAAGAAATTAAGTAATTAAGCAGAACAGCTGACCTCTTCATCCTTCATCTTTATCAGCTTTTCTGTCTCTACGTCAGGGGTGGACAGTGGTAGTATCGGGATGGGACTCTCCACGCGATTATCCTGGGTCAGTTTGCTTGTGAAAACAGAACATTTCATAAGTGAACTCAATGGCAAAGTATCTTTTCCTATTATGTTTAATAAGATATTTGGAAAAACCATTGTGACTTACCTTGTCATTTGCTGTATGCACTGCGCCCTGTAGTTTTCATAGTGCACGTCACACGTGATGTCTTTCAGGTCGTGCATGTGTGAGCGAATCAACATGGTCCTCAGCTTGACGAAATCACAATGGGACTGATTCTCCACTGTGACAAAAAAAAAGTATGCACACAAATCTGTTTTACTAGTCTTACTTTCGATGCATGTATACAGTACAGAGTTTGTCTCGTGCAAAATTCAGATATTCAAGCACAGATCCTGTACTGACCTTCCACAATGCCCCATGGGTAAAGTCTCCCTCGCACCCGCTGACCTTTGACCTCCACTATCGTGTTGCTTCCAATCACAGCAAATGGAGTGCTCTCCTAAAAGCACAAAACATAGAGATTTATATATCTTGCTTCTAAGTTTTAATACTTTTTAATACTACATTTTAAAAACACACAATTTTGACTTTATAACTCGCAATTCTGACTTTTTTCTCAGAATTGCGAGTTTATATCATGCAATTCTGACTTTATAACTCACAATTCTGACTTTATATAACGCAATTCTGACTTTATAACTCACAATTCTGACTTTATATCACACAATTCTGACTTTATATCACGCAATTCTGACTTTATAACTCACAATTCTGACTTTATATCATGCAATTCTGACTTTATATCACGCAATTCTGACTTTATAACTCACAATTCTGACTTTATATCACGCAATTCTGACTATATTACACAATTCTGACTTTATATCATGCAATTCTGACTTTATATCATGCAATTCTGACTTTATATCATGCAATTCTGACTTTATATCACAATTCTGACTTCATATCACGCAATTCTGACTTTATATCACACAATTCTGACTTTATAACTCACAATTCTGACTTTATAACTCACAATTCTGACTTTATATCACACAATTCTGACTTTATAACTCACAATTCTGACTTTATAACTCACAATTCTGACTTTATATCACGCAATTCTGACTTTATAACTCACAATTCTGACTTTATATCACAATTCTGACTTTATATCATGCAATTCTGACTTTATATCACAATTCTGACTTTATATCACAATTCTGACTTTATAACTCACAATTCTGACTTTATATCACACAATTCAGACTTTATATCATGCAATTCTGACTTTATAACTCACAATTCTGACTTTATAACTCGCAATTCTGACTTTATAACTCACAATTCTGACTTTATATCACACAATTCTGACTTTATATCACGCAATTCTGACTTTATAACTCACAATTCTGACTTTATAACTCGCAATTCTGACTTTATAACTCACAATTCTGACTTTATATCACACAATTCTGACTTTATATCATGCAATTCTGACTTTATAACTCACAATTCTGACTTTATATCACGCAATTCTGACTTTATAACTCACAATTCTATAACTCACAATTCTGACTTTATATCACGCAATTCTGACTTTATAACTCACAATTACGTTTCTTATTTTTATTTCATGTTGGAAAAAAGCTTCCAAAAGTTTTAAATAGTCGTCAATGGAGAAAGTTTTTCTTTTTTGATTATTTTCTGCAAAATGTGCCAGAGGTGTAGTAACAGCATCTACCAGCAGGGGTTATCTGGATCAAACTAACCAACCAGCCAAACCTTGAACATCTTGACAGAAGCAGCTCACTTGGTTTCACTAATTATTACAATTTAAAAGAACTGTTTTCTATTTGAGTGTATTTTAAAATGTAATTTATTCCTGTGATGCAAAGCTGAATTTTCAGCATAATTTCTCCAGTCTTCAGTGTCACATGATCCTTCAGAAATCATTCTAATATGCTGATTTGCTGCTCATGAAACATTTATGATTATTACCAGCCTTGCTTAATATTTTTGTGGAAACAGTGACACATTTTTGAACCCCTTGACGGAGGCAGCTCACTTGGTTAAACTCATAATGGTTTTAATCTGGCATGGACCTTCTGAACCAGACCTCAGCCTTGAATCGAACAAAAAACATAATTTTTCATGTCTTAAGTCATGAAGTACTCAAGCATCCATTTATGAGTCATAATACCAACCTTCAGCTCTCGGTCCTGTTGCTTGAACTCCTCGTCCTCATCAGAATCACAGTCTGGGAACTGGTACACTTTGATTCCGAACTTCTCGATCTCCTCCCTCACCTTGAGTAGAAGGATCAAAAACATTTATTACATCAGAAGCCCTGACACCATCGAGCAAGGACGCGGTGTGCGTATGAATGTGAAGAGAGCGTGTGCATGTATAAACAGACTGAGGTTGAGGTAGATCCGCTTTACCCTGTCCTTCATCTTCCTCATCTCCGCTGGCGTCAGACAGTCAGCCTTGGAAATTAGTGGAACCACGTTCACCTTGTCCTGCAGTGCCTTCATAAACTCCACGTCCACAGGCCGTAGCCTGAGAGGAGAGCAGAGAGAGTGAGTGGGCTTATGCGGTCTGAGAGGCTTTATTTAGTTTGCTTTCAAAAACGAGGCATTTACAGTACCATTCAAAGGTTTGGCGTCAGTAAGATTTTTTTAATGTTTTTGAAAGAAGTCTCTTATTCTCACTGTAAAATACAGTAAAAACAGAACTGTTACAATTACTATTACAATTTAAAATAACGAAATATTTGAATATAAGTTATTTGTGTAAGTTATTTCTGATCAAAGCTAAATTTTCAGCATCATTACTCCAGTCTTCAGTGTCACATGATCCTTCAGAAATTATTCTAATATGCTGATTTGATGTTCAAGAATTATTTATTATTATTATCAGTGTTGAAATCAGTTGTGCTGCTTTGTATTTATGTTCAAAAGAACAGCATTTATTTGAAATACTGTATAATTCTTACTGTATAATAACATTATAAATGTCTTTATGCAATGCATCCTTGCTGAATAAAAGTATTAATTTCTTTTAAAAAAATCTTACTGACCACAAACTTTTGAATGGTAGTGTATATTTAAATTTTAAAATTAATCACACATCAAATATGGCTGAGAAATTACTTCCAAAATAATAATTTAAAGTCATTATTGTGTAAAGCATCAAATAGACATTACAAAAAATAGCTTCAGAAAGAAATATTTTTAAACTATCCCTTTAATGTTTTTTTTTTTTTTAATTATTAATAATATGGATATATGATTTTTTTTAATGACATGTTACTCTAAATAAGAATCTAAAATTGCCAATAGGTGGCTGTAAATGTCTTAATGAGTGAGTCATTGAGTCATTCATTCATTAGATTCGTTCAAACGACTGATTCATTCAGGAGTGACGAAAATGAATGGTCTATTGAATCATTGGTTCACCCGATTCGTTCAAAACGCGGATTCAGAAATGAAACACCGCTGTGTGTTGCTCGGAGATTAACACTTCTGTTTTGTTTTTATATTTTTGTTGGCAAAACCGAGCAAAACAGACAATATTTTGTCTAAAATAATATTAATTTTTTATTTATCAAACTGTTGTATAAAATCAGTTTCGCATTTGCACTCGTGCTTCTGGACAGAAAAACAGAACTTGTGTGATACTGCACTTGTTGCTTGTGTGATATAGCTTAACTATATCATATGCGGTAAATATTAGACAAAAATTCAACGGCCATTTTTGCCCCATATCTTGATTTTTAGGAACTTTCTAACTACATTCTATAGGCTCAATCATGCATATTCATCATCAATCAACTGTATGAAATGTAAGATGACCTACGTAGGTCTGGGGCAGGGCAAGTGCATTAAATGTGTTAATAATTTTAACATGTTATTTTTTACCGTAATTAATTAATGTAGTTAACATGTTAAATCTACAGCCCTAATATATATATTAGTAGCAGAGAGTCAGGGATGTATTACCCATGGCCAAATGGAGGGATGAAGTACAAGCAGCAGTGGACACGATTATCCTGGATGTTCTTCCTGTTCAAGCCGCTTTCATCCCGAAAATACTGTTCAAACTGCTGGTCAACATAGTCAGTAATGGCCTTCCAGCTGAGGATTGAGATGAAAGAGTCTGATTAGCAGAAAAACTACCAATAATTCTGTGGTAAACTCTAAGTATGTACGTACCTCTCCGTATTATTGACAGCATCTCCAAAACCTGGTGTGTCTACAATGGTCAATTTCAGCTTGACGCCCTTCTCCTCAATGTCAACGGTGTGTTTGATGATCTCCACAGTCTGATTAATGCGCTCTAATCAACAAAACACGTATTTTAGGAAGGAAAGATGTGTCTTTTAGATTATGTAAATTGCAGTAAAATCTGCGAGCATGGGAGCAGAAATATACCTTCAGCATTCAGTAGTTTCCTGTCCTTGTACAGATCTGTGAGGAACAAGCTGTTGATCAGGGTGGACTTTCCAAGACCAGACTCTCCTGAAAAAAAAAGGGAGTTTAAACATTTAGGTCCGGGGTCCGTGGAAAAGTCTAAAGAAAAACAGTGTAAAAATGTAAAAAGTATATGTCTATGTGGTGTCTATGTGGATCCTTTAAGACAAACCATGTGCAAATTCATAAACATATATAGCTGAACTAAACCAGTATTTCCACTTGCCATTGTGCAGTGTTTACTACTGTAAAGTTGACCGAGTGGATCTCTGAGCTGGTGTGAGGGAGTGGAGACGGGGTTAATTTGCATATTCATGGTTTTACATATACTAAATGAAGCAAGGGTGTCGAGTTACATTCAACCTGTTTTAAGGCATTAAGAACTTTTTTCACAAGAAAAAACATTTAAATATGTCATTCTGGTGATCAAAGTTTTAAGGGATACAATTATTGACTACAGGGGGACTTTAATATTTTGAGTTTTATTTTTATATTTTTAGAGTTCATTTTAATTCAGATTTTAGTAATTTTGTAAAATTTTTTATGTTTCTGTTTAGCTTTTAATTTATATTTATTATATCCATTTAGTCATTTTAATAATTGAACTTAAACTTATTTTAATTTAAGGGAATGTTTTTCAAGTTTTTTTAAGTCAGCATGAAACAAAAGTTACAATAATCTTTTCTTCTTCTCCATTGTGACGTATATCCAAGTGAAACGGCTTCTCGAATGAATAAAAAATGTAGGGTGGGACTTGATTTTGTCTATCAGGAATTGATTGGATCGTTGGATGGTTGTGGTTTGCTATTGGTCGATCTCATGTGAGTGACAGGTTGCCCCGCCCTCGCACCAGTATACATCAGAGAAGAGATGTCGCTGCAAGAGGAAGTGGAAGTTACAGTATTTTGATTCAAGATTACGAGGGCACATGAATTAAAAAACTAAATAAATAATGATGTGCACAGGTAAATCATTTATAATAAATACTGCAATATTCCATAAAATATAAGAATATGTTGATTTCATGGTGACTTCTAATATTTATGTTTTATTTCAGCTTTGTTTCAGTTCAGGAAAACAATATTGAATACTTCTCATTTTGGCTTTAGTTCACAATAACAACACTGGTGATAAGGAAAAAACTCACCTGCCACCATGAGTGTGAAATCAAAACCTTTTTTGACAGACTTCCTGTGAACCTGGTTTGGGAGGGTGGCAAAGCCAACATACTCTTTTTCCTGAAAGATTGGATTACAATGGCATAACTTAATAATACAGTGCTAATACTACCACATTCATTTCCATACAAAAACAACTGTACAGTATGCAAAAAATGAGTGAGCCAAATCATGTGATAGCTGAAGGGATAAAAATGAATCCAAGCGCCCCACCCCCAACCTTCACAGCCAGCCTGATGTATGCCACACTTGCTACATTACTAGGGCAATCCCAGAATTCCTGCCATGTTTCATTGTGCTTAGAGAGTCTGTGTGGGAGCGGTCATGCCTGAAGGCCTCACGGTCCATATTTACAATATTACTTAATTTATCCTATTATATAAAACCTCTCTGCAGTCATATACAATAATTATGCTTGGTTTGCATCACAAATATGCTGGACTGAATGAAACTAAAACACAAATACAATAAGATACAATAGACTCTCCTGCTTGACTTCATCTCCAGGATTGTTTGGCCTGTCTGGGAATCTCGCTAAGTGTGAGAGGTTTTTCCTCACCTAAGGCCATGGATATTGGATTTTGCTTTCATGCACAGCTGGCGACAGTCTTAGTCACCGGAAACCATGTGCATGCATTCGTGGGCGCTCACAGAGAAACAACACAAGAAATGAATCGGATGTTTCCTAGCAGAAAGAGGCATTAGCGTTATTTTCATCAGTCGTCCCCCAGATTGACTGACAGTTCGCCTTCGGGCAGACATACGGAGAGCCAAGTGCACAGAAGACCACATGAACCTCAGCTGAACATGAATGTTTATCATGTTTTCTAAGATTTTAAGAAGAATATGAAATTAGAAAATACCACAAAACAGTGTAACAAAATGAAAAAAGGCCTAGAATTTTGAAAATTATGAAAAAATGTACCCATGTAGCCCTAGTTTTTTTTTTTAAATTATAAACATATTTGTTGTTAATAAGTAACTAGGCCTACATGGGTACATTTCACCCTGTAATTTAGCCTAAAGGAAAAGATTATTTAGATTTTTTGCATTGTGACATTATTTCTCTTACTTTTAAGCACATATCTCCCCCAATTCTCGTGTGCGTTACCTAACTACACGCGACGCGACGCCGCGACACGCGATAAAAGGTAGCCTTTTTTTTTTTGTTTTTTGTCCTAACCGGCTGCAACAAGGCAATGATAATCTCAGGTAGCCTACTCTTTATGTGCTTTATTTAATGTTAAAGCGTCCAATGTGAGTTTGAATATCATGTTGTGGCTACTGAAAGCAAAGTAATTCACCTCAGATCTTCAAAATAAATAAAAGGAAACAATAACGTTCAAACTGTCAACACATTGTGAACAGACAAGTGTATTCTATGACAAAGATTGTTTCAGTAACTCAATATGTATTTTTAATAATGTTAAAATGGCGTAATATTCATGGATTTGATTATGTACTTATTCATTTCGTTGGAGAGTTTGCCGAGGCGCTCTTCTGATTGGCTGTGATTTTTGATTGAATTTATCGCGTCGCATAGTCGCGTCGCGTCCGGTGTAGACAGACAAATTGTTTGTCGCTGGAATCTTATCGCATCGCGTCTGTTTTAGTGCCACAATGCAAATAATCTAGTTTCTATTGGGTGTTGGGAGGTGGAATATGGCCTGTCTTTGAGATTCACACATAGCCTATATAATTAAAAATAGTTAATGTAGCCTAATTAGATTCAGCGACATTTAATAAAAACTTTAAGACAGTAGCTGATGGTATCGTCCTCATTGTTCTCAAATGATGCAATGGATGCAGTTCTTCTGCTGCTTTACAGTGAGGTTAAACAGAGTACTGAGATGAAATGTGGGACACTGAAAGCAGGCAGTGAGGATTAGTTTCATGCATCTCTAAAAATGGACAGCATCCATGAATTTGACGGAAGAGACATTTGCAACCCTTAAATTCCTGATCAAATATACAGAATATGATATATCCTAACCAGACAGATGTAGATGGAAGCTGTAAGTGATGCAGGACCGTTATATGACTCTATTCATAGCAATGTCCCAGAAATATATGCAGCATGCTCACAGATGTGGATCAGCTCATAGAAATGCAGCACACTATTTATATTGATGATTACAGACAATAAAGCACGCTTACTTCTGCATCTTCTGTTGTGTGATGTGAGATTCCCGCAGCAGGTGAAGGATGCAGACGCCCATTTAAGCGTTGAAAAATCCACAACGATTGATGCAAACAAACAAATTACATTCCCGTTATTAAATCTTGCTGTTATTTCAGTCACATACCGTTAATACATCACCTATCTTACCTGATTTCACCGTCCGGCTCTTGTACCTGGCGCTGCTCGTCATCCCGACCGCTCTTGGAACGCGAAATTCCAAATCATAGTATGGAGAAGGTTTGCTCATTAATATTCATTAGCTCAGCCTTTTCTATTGGACGGTCACCAAGGGATTATTATTTATAGTCTACTGCTATTGGATGGCAACCGCTCAACGGCAGCATTGCGTGATTAATATTCATTAGAAGAGATTTAGCATAGTAGGATTCATATTTTCGATTTGAGAAACAGCTGGAATAATGATACTGCCAGATGCGGAGGGGAACGATCTAACAGTAGCTACTTCTGATTAAAACCATAGGAAAATTATTTGTTATGTGGTTTGTCTTCGAATAGGGCCTGCTATTTGTGAATTCCTTTTATTGATATTTAAAAAAAAAAAAAAAAAAACACCATATGATTTATTAATCCTTGGTGACCGTCCAATAGAGAAGGCTGGGCTAATGAATATTAATGAGCAAGCCTTCTCCATACTACGATTTGGAATTTCGCGTTCCGAGAGCGGTCGGGATGTTTATTTAGGCTATTAATAAATAAACAGACAGTACAAATACGGTCAATTTATTAATTAAAAAACGTTAAACACCTTCAAACTGAACAATAATTCGACATACCCAGAGTTAGCTACTGTATTTAATTATTTAGTTAAATATAAAATAACAATAGTAATTAATACAAAAATAATACTTAATCCTTCTTTAAAGCACTTGCCAATTGATTTATTAATCAAATATTTTTATTTATTTATTTTTATTTAAATTTACGCAATTATTTGTGAATTAATACATTGTAAAATTATAGCTTATAAGTGGTTTTTCCAGTAGTATACATACAGTTCTGATGTTGTTTCAACACAGAGACGCATGGTGGCAGTATAACGTCATTTCCAGACTCGTCTCGTACTCCATAATGCTTTGAATGGATGTATGTGAGACAGCCTTTGAGTGCTGAAATTATCCATTATAGGTCATGTGTGTATTCTCATGCATTGTGGTTTCCTCACAGAGGACAGCATGGAAAGGAAGATGTCTTGAGAGCAACACAATAGTGAGAACCTGCTCTGTAAATACTGCTCAGGAAACCCTGTGACAGGCTATAGGGAATTGTTCCTTTTTGTGTCAGAATCGGAGCGGTTTATTTATACTAAAAACACCTCAAAGCCCGCTTAAATTAGGAACATGCTGACATTGTAACTTTGTTGGAGAAAAAACTAAGTAGGCCAGTGAATAAATGTGGCCTGTATTGAGAGAGAGAAATTTCATTTGAGGAAATATTGTTGATATATGTATGTCAATTTACATTGCATGCAGATTAGTGAGGATTTAGTCAACCTATACATTTAAAAAAAAAAATATGACTCAGGGGAGACTTTTCTTACATGTAAATCAGTCTGGATAATGGGATATAGGAAGGAGGTTCAGCACTACACTGTATGATTCACTGAAAGTTACACATTGCTCAGCTTTCTTTTGCACTTCCATAGCTTGAGAGACTTAAAGGAATAGGTCAGCCAAAAAATTAAAATGATCCCGTAATTTACTCACCCTCAAGCCATCCTTCCTAGGTGTATATGACTATCTTCTTTCAGCCAAACACAATCTGAGTTAAATAATATCCTGGCTCCCATCGTTGTAATGGCACTGAATTGCGCCCCGAATTTTTAAAGCTCCAAAAAGCGCATCCATCCATCATTAAAGTAATCCATATGACTCCACGGGGTTAATAAATGCCTTCTGAAGTTAAGCAATGGGTTTTTGTAAGAAAATATCCATATTTATAACTTTATAATCACTGGCTTTCGGCCGTCCGCACATTCCTGAGTCGAGTTCCAGCGGAAGAGTGACCTCTGATGCGACGTAAGCTCAGGTGAGAGTAGATGAACGCAAAAGTGCAGAGAGCAAAACAAAACGCTCGAGTCATGAGAAATCGAGTCTCCTTTAGGACCCAGGCTGTAATGCCTAATCAGAGGTTGTTATTGTGATGTCTTGACTAATTATAATCTATTTCACTCTTGTATGATGTTTATTACATTAAGTGCACAAACAACATGCTTGAAATATATAAAGAATGCCTATGTATTGCATAATAAAACAAACTGGAAACAGATATTGGACTTCTGTTTCCATAAGACTTACTGTGTTGAGCGATATATAACATGATTAGTTTTTTGTCGATGAATGTATTCAAAACGTTGCTCACCTGTCTAATAAAACACATAATATATTAAAGCGTCTTCTTTCTATGGTTTCTACAAAATAAAACTGGAAAACGAGGGTAACGCAGGTATGATGTCATTGATAGGCGACGCACAGACACGATCCGTGTCCTGGTTAAAATTGCTTATTTCTCTTGATTTTGAAAACATTTGGGATAATGTAAGTATAAGTCCACAAAATATATAACATTGTTCTAGTGGTTTTTGGATATTTTAATTCAAAAATCTTACATATTGCGCCTTTAAGAGAACAGAATTTATTTGAAATCTATAAATTATTCACAAATCTTTTGTATGTAAATGTCTTTACTGTCACTTTTGATCAACTTTATGCATCCTTTCTGAATAAATGAATATACTGTATGAATTTCTTGCCAACAAAAACCTTTTGAATTGTATGCATTATGAAAAAGTGTGACATTCATTTGTTGTAATACAAATAAGCATTGTGGATTTCATCTGTTGTGCAATCAATGAAGCAATCAGACCAGACATATAGCTTTATTTGACCTGAAGTTAAGAGTCAAACATGTTTATCTGATATAATTTTCAGTGGCGCCAGAGTTAGCCCCATAAAGCATACTGAAAAACGAGAGACACAACTAAAAGATCTGTGGTGTGTAATCAGCTCATTATCCTCGGAGTTTCTGTTGTGTTATTGGTCTGAAGAAAGCTGATAGTTATAAACAATGGTGCAACAAAACAAAAACATCATAAACACAGAGAGGCAGCGCTGCTCACAATCACTCATGCGACCACACAAGCGCAGGGGCAAACAATGATGGGAAAATCCTGTAGAAACAGTGAAATAATCCAGCTGCTCACCACAGTCACCTTCCTGTGCTTCAGTGCTGGTTAGACAGCAGCCAAACAATTAATGCTGCACGCTGCAATTACCAAGCCTCTGTTCACTCCAGATCTGAACAATCACAGCCCAGCTATTTGGCAATCACACAAGCATTGTTGTTGTATTTTCATTCTTCAATAGCCTCGCTAATTTACAGTTCAGTTTCTTAATTGAAATCATGGCTCTGATGTCATCATGCTTTCCCTCTATTTCACCTGAGTATTTACAGACAGTTTCTCTTTCCCTGGAACTAAGACCATTGCTGGCAAGCTTTGTTGCATTCATCAAAAAAGGTTTAAAAACATCTTTTAAACACATATATCTTTAGATATGGACCCTCAAGGCCCATTCACAACAAGAACAATAACTATAAAGATAACTATAACAAAAACTTTATTAGCGCCTACACTAACGCAGATAACGTTCTGTTTATTATAAGCCCGCATCGTGACATATCAAACAGCTCCTCCCCTTTTTAGTCAAGTCAAGTCAAGTCACCTTTATTTATATAGCGCTTTTTACTATGTAGATTGTGTCAAAGCAGCTTTACAGTGATAACTGGTACATTATTTTGGCTGCACAGCAGCTCTTAAGGAATAGTGTCAATGCAGGCAGATCAAAGCACTGTTGAATATCAAATGTCAAATGTCAAGTGTCCCCAACTAAGCAAGCCAAAGGCGACAGCGGCAAGGAACCCAAACTCCAACAGGTGACATCAGGTGGCAAACAGGTGTTAAAATGGAGGGAAAAAAAGACCATGGGAGAAACCAGGCTTAGTCAGGGGGGCCAGTTCTCCTCTTTTAGCCAATAGCACATTAATTTTTTACAGTGTAAGAAAAATACATGAAGACTGTTTTTATAGACTTTATAGACAGACAGACTGAGAGTGACTCTTGTCTTGAAGGACCAGCATCACGTCCTCTTATACCACTGTTTGAAGAATTCATCTTCCAGAATCTGGCAGTAAGGTGTGGGAGTTAATTTTTAGTCCATCTCTGCAACACGGACTTTAGGGTAGGAGATGGACTAAAAAATTAACTCCCAAAACTTACTGCCACTGTCCAATGATCATGCCTTAACTGCTATTTCTAGTATTGCATTAGTATTACATCCTTCTCCTGGGCATTAAAATCTACAGTCAGAGAATAGCATCAAGTCAGTTAAACTCCTGGGATATTGATCTGGTCAGTTAAGTAGCGGAGGGGCTTGTTAATCAGTTTCAGCTGCTTTGGTGTTAATGAAGTTAACAACAGGTGCACTAGATGGGCAACAATGAGACAACCCCCAAAACAGCAATGGTTTACTGGTGGAGGCCACTGACATTTTTTTCCCTACTCATCTTTTCTGACTGTTTTTCACTAGTTTTGCATTTGGCTAGGGTCAATGTCATTACTGGTAGCATGAGGCGATACCTGGACCCTACAGAGGTTGCACAGGCAGTCCAACTCCTCCAGGATGGCACATCAATACGTGTCATTGCCAGAAGGTTTGCTGTGTCTCCCAGCACAGTCTCAAGAGCATGGAGGAGATTCCAGGAGACAGGCAGTTACTCTAGGAGAGCTG
Organism: Elopichthys bambusa; assembly: GCA_037101425.1. Lineage (NCBI taxonomy): Eukaryota > Metazoa > Chordata > Actinopteri > Cypriniformes > Xenocyprididae > Elopichthys > Elopichthys bambusa. The sequence goes on from CM074433.1 coordinate 42,878,342, forward strand.
GACAGGGCTGTAGAAGGTCCTTAACCCATCAGCAGGACCGGTATCTGCTCCTTTGTGCAAGGAGGAACAGGATGAGCACTGCCAGAGCCTTACAAAATGACCTCCAGCAGGCCACTGGTGTGAATGTCTCTGACCAAACAATCAGAAACAGACTTCATGAGGGTGGCCTGAGGGCCCGAAGTTGTCTAGTGGGCCCTGTGCTCACTGCCCGGCACCGTGGAGCTCGATTGGCATTTGCCATTGAACACCAGAATTGGCAGGTCCACCACTGGCTCCCTGTGCTTTTCACAGATGAGAGCAGGTTTACTCTGTGCACGTGACAGACGTGAAAGGGTCTGGAGAAGCCATGGAGAACGTTCCTCCTATCCATGGAGGGACACACAGACCTCTACACCTTGACTGCCATTAGGTATCGGGATGAAATCCTTGGACCCATTGTCAGAAATTTAGTCATTCCACTTGGAATCCACATGTTCGGGAGCTTTGCGTGAGGGCGATAAAGTTCTCCCACAAAGATAATTTTCGTATGGGGACCCTGGTGCAGATTATTGCTGTGGGCCCTCCTCGATCAAAATCACGTTCTGGGGGTGGGGTGGGGTGTTTGGGTTTGGAGAGATTTTGCAGGAAAATGCCACAACGATGTACAATGTTGTAAATATCTTAAAAAGGTATTATGAGGGGCTATACAGTTCCTTTATGACTGTACAGGAAGTGGCCTCAGTCTTAAAAGATGACAAGTGATCTCAAGATCGATAGGAAAAATGGCTCCGGAAATTTTAAGGAAACAGTGAGTCAGATGAGTGAATTTTCACCGCTGTGAGGGGGCCAGTAAAAACCAGTTTGCATAAATGAGGAATTCCAAGCAAAATATTGGATAAAACTGTGGTCATACTTGTACAATGACCAGGTGCCGTAGCTAAAATCATGTTCTGGGGCAGGGAGCGGGTGGACATTATGGAACCTGGTAGCAGTGAAGACTACGTAAGCACCACACAAAACATATGGCCTTGTGCCAGTCGCAGTGACGCTGAGGCACCTTTATTTGTTTCTGTTTAGAATGCCTCATAGTGCTCCAAGAAACACAACGTACCACAGGATGGGCACGGAAGCTTTCTGAACGCTTCCTCCAATGGACAGCAACAGCTGAGGCTCACAATAACTTTGCTTGGGAAACTGGCATCTCAGGAACACATAGGGTTTGTGTTACGCATCCATACAATGGCTCATTAAAGGTGGCTCGAGCTCTGCACCACCTCGGTAAAGATGCCTGGCACATTGCAGGAAACGTTTATTGTTCTGTACAAGCTGTTTCCTTGTTTCTCTTCTCATGACGAACAACTGAAGCAAGACGGGTGGGAGTTAAGACAAACATTACTTTCTGTTCATGTAAAACCCAATTCAAACTGAAAGCTGGCAATTCATTTCTTACATAATGAAAATTATTAGTTCAAAATGTAAGTACAGGAAAGTGCAATATGGCTATGAGTTAGTTAAGCCCTGCCAGAAAATATATATTTTATCAATTTTAAGTTTAATTGTATAGAAAATAGAATTAATACAATTGTGCTAATACATTTAATGTAATTGTGTTGTTCTATAACAAAATGAACATCAAAAGTAGGTCTTTATAATCAAGAATTGCTTTTGACATTTTATTTACTTTACAAATTTGTAAGAAAACTAAAGAAACTGAATAGTTAGCTTATCCAATTTCCAGCATTTTCCAGCAAATTCCAGCCGATCTTGTCTCCAGAAATGGTGCGATTTTGTAGGAAAATGCCACAACCGTGTACAGTGTTGCAAATATTTTGAAAAGATTACATGAGGGGCTATACAGTTCCTTTATGACTGTACAGGAAGTGGCCTCAGTTTTAAAATATGACGAGTGATCTCAAGATTGATAGGGAAAATGGCTCCGGAAATTTGAAGGAAACAGTGAGTCAGATGAGTGTATTTTCACCGCTGTGAGGGGGGCAGTAAGAACCAGTTTGACCTGGGGGCATAAATGAGTAATTCCCAGCAAAATATTGGATAAAACGATGGTCATACTTGTACAATGTCTGCAAACACTGCTTTATATGAAGTACTTGACTCACAATTCACTTCAGAAATGACAATATTAATGTACAAGATACAATCAGACCTGCTTCCTGGTGATAACTGGACATGGATATAAACTTCATTACTGCACTTGAGGAACACACTGTAAAACTCATTTTGTAATATAGCCAGTTTATAAACTAACAAATCATTGAAATGACTCATAAAGGATGGGTGGACTTTTTTAAAGTACTTCATGACTCTTAAAGTTTGGCATTTGCTTATTCCAATGTGCAATTTTGAATATAAACAAAACTCTCATTGGCATAAATCACCTTGAAGCGCCAGCCTGCATATTTCACAAGCTCATTGTTTAAATGTAATTTGTTTTATAAACACCTTTTGTTATACTGGTTGAAAATCTCTTCACATCCGGATAGCAATCAATAATATAAGTGGTCTAAATATTTTTTTTTTTAAATGTACATACTGTATATCTTCTGTGGAAGTCTTAGTACCAAAAAATGCTCGTCCAATCAATGCGATATGATGTCCTAACTGCCTGTCAACATACGTATTTCCATACCTCCATGCACCTGCTCGCAAAGACATCACACGTCACATTCTGTAAGGCTATACAGAGTTGTAGACAGAGCACAGCAAACGAACAGCAGCCACCTTTTACAGTTCCTCCTCAACCAAAACAACCAGCTTATGCTGCATTCACGCCATGTCATAACCGTAATTATGACATTGCAACCCGTGACGTTCTACCTGGAGCTGTTCACATCCCCAGACTCAGATTTATGCGATTATAGGCCACATTAACACTGTCAGTTTTTGGGATTTGCAACCGCATTTACTTACAAGTGTGAGTCTTGAAATGTCTCGTTCACACAGCAACTTACAGCAGCGTCTGGAACACTGTCTGTATGAACGTGCAAGCCCGTATTCTCTTACTAGTAACCATAACGACAGTGACCAACGTAATATTAAAGATGGCAACGTCCATAAAACTGAAAAGTATTATCACTTTTGACATGACAAGAGACTAATTGAACCGCAAGTTCAACCATCAAAACTTCAATAACCAACAGCAGCATGTAAACACGCGCTAGCTGGAATCTTTAACCGCTGCACATGCGTGTCACGTCCTTTGTGACGTCTCGGGCATGACACGGCATTTGAATTTAGAAAAGAAACACAAAACTTACCACACAGCTCATATCTCCGTCGCTGTAAGTTACTGAAAGCGAAACAAAACACCATAGAAGCGCAACTCTCTCGCACTGTATGACGTGACAGACAACTAGTTGTCCAGTACGGTTCCGTTCATACAGCGCGGATGTTCTGAGAACGCGGTTGCGAGTCCTGAAAAATTACAGGTGTGAGTTCTCTTATAGAATGCGGTTGTCACTCCCGTAAATAACCGTACTGTGTGTGAACGCAACCGTATTAAAGACTCAAATACAGGACTGACAACCGTATTCTGCTGCTGTGTGAACGTGGCCTCAACACTCCGAAAGGAATCTGTAGCAGTCAGGTGGTACAAGTCCGAGCTGTGTAAGTCGTTTACGTTCATTATTATTGTAATGTTATGTGCTTTAAGACATGAGGTAATTTAAAACTATCTCTTGTGACACTTTGCAGATTCTGCTGTGCGAGTTCATGTGTTTTGGAGGAGGCGTGGCTTTGGAGATGCTCTGAAGGGAGAGTGGGATCTCATATTTTCAAACCTAGCTTGCTATTTCTAGCCTCTCCAAAATTGCCTACCCTACCTTTAACCATTTACTCATTACAGCTTCCATTAACAACAAGGCTATAGCCTACAATTTGGTTACAAGTTTTAAGTACAAGTTTACTTTCACACTGCTTAAGGGGCCATTCACATATTGCGCCTTTTCCGCCCACAAGTCAGTTATTTCAAATGTAGCCGTGCAGCAGGTGCGCTCATAATGGAAGCACCGTGGTCGCAACGCACATGCGGTGTGTTTTTCAGGAGCATCAAGATGAAAAATTCTCAACTTTTCAGAATTGAATGCCGCAAGTGCGCCCCAGGTCATGTGACAAGAACCAACCGATCAGCTTCGGCCTTTCCTTAACAAAACATCGAAAGCTCAACCGAACAGCCGATTATAGCTGTACAGGGTGGTTTTTATATCTCATCTCCATAAATATATCTAGTAGTAAAGCTAATGGAAGGGCTAGAAATCAATTTATCCTTTGTTGAAACGTCCTACTCCTCCTGGAGAGTGCAGTTCATGGTTGCATAGCAACAACAGACGCCATGGGAGTGCAAGCACTTTGGAAAGAAGAAGAAAGTGCGGCCGCGCTTTCCACACGTTTTTAGACACGATATGCGAACGGCCCCCAAAGCGGTGCAGCCGCGCTTTCCATGCATTTTTAGACGCGATATGTGAACAGCCCCAAAGCGGTGCAGCCGCACTTTCCACGCGTTTTTAGACACGATATGTGAACAGCCCCAAAGCGGTGCAGCCGCACTTTCCACACGTTTTTAGATGCGACATGTGAACGGCCCCTAATACAGCCACATTCTATAACCAAACTCATACCAAATGTATATTTTCACTGCAGTGTGAATGGAACCTTCTGTTACGTCAGTGAGAAAGAGTCGCTCTGCGCTGCACATGCGTGTTCCTCGCAGACGTCCCGTGTTTGCTTGTGGAATTTTTTAGTAATTCACAGAGATGAATAAATAAACTGTGTGTCATCCTAAAGTTTTAGATTCGGATGCCATCTTACACTGAAGCTGATCCTGTCAATTTCTCCATAAAATACATTTAAAACTGCTGTCCAATTTGACGGTTGAAAACGCGTTGACTGTCGCTAAAGTCCCTTTAAGACAAATCATTTCACTCAGTGACCATCTTTGAAATGCCTGTGGGGCATTCAAGTGCAGATCCTATCTCTTTGAATGGGGAAACATCAAATTCTCCAAAGCTTTTTGCCAAGCTTTGGATTAAATTTCATATTTGAGATCACCAAGGAAATATGACAACAACTGCCTCATACATTTTGTTTCTATATGCTCGAATCACAACAAAAACATGTATTTTTCAGGCTGGATCAAGCCAATGCGCATGCGCAGTCCAAAATGCGCGTCTGACAGTTTTTATAGAAACCGGAGTTTTTAACGGCCGCTGCAATAACACGATGACTTTACCAATCGGCGATTGGCTCTTATTTAGAAGGCGGGACTTATTCCGCCATAATGCGCGTTGCATTTTCTCCCATTCAAAACAATACGAGTGACGAGTCTTGTGTTATTCTATAGTCTTTGCTGCCGCTATTGTTACGCTTGATATTCGCGGCAGTCGCGAAAATAGAAAAATTATTTACATCGGTTAATCGCTGGCATAATAATGGAGTCAAAGTTAGCTATATGAATAGAACATGCTGAAAATCACAGGTTGTTAGTCTCAAACACTTACGGTTTTAATTTAGCCTATAATATTTTGATGGTTTGATAAGTATGTAAATATATGTTTTCATTTCCTACTGTTTAAGGTCTTATGTAATAAATTTAATAATTGGCGCCTAAGCTAATTAAGTATGAGCAATAACAGTTCAAGCGATGACACTGACAAGATTGTATGAAAGTTTAATATGAAAATGAATGTTTGGTTGGATAGTTGGAATCACCATCACACTAGAACAATAGTCTTAAGGGAAATAATAAGACAGGACAGGATTTCCGTACTATACAACTCCATCCTTCCCCAGCCCACGTGACACCATGGCTCACCTCAGCCTCGCTGTTCGTCATCCACAGGCTGAGATTCTCAGCTGCTGTGGCCGGATCCAAAGAAGGAGGTCTTGCTGCTTTGTTTCTGTGCTCACGTCCTGACTAATGTTACTGATGAGGCCTATTAGATACGTGTTTAATCCCAAACACCTGGTGTGGCCTCTGCCCTGAGCTCAGACTAGAGGAAACATCTGGAGAAAACATGCACATCAGCGTTTTTTGTGCACTTCTGGTGCTATGTGTCTGTCTGGACAGTACTCACGATCCTTGCTAAAAGTGATAAAACATATCGCCTCCTTGGAATGCTGGGACATCCGTGGCTAGAGCATGAGCTGAGATCAGACTTTGATTAACGCAGCGTTGTTTGTGTTCTTTTTAATTATGCTTCCATTGTGGATGAGAGGCTGATTGTTCTCAGGAAATTACGGCAGTTATTAGCTGACCTTGTTTTAATGTGTGTTCTGATCTATTTCCGTAGTACAAACATTTTGAAAGTTTTGAAACCTCTTACCTTGAGCATTAATAGTAATGGTGATGCTTGCCTATGCAAACTGGGTTTTGCACACTTGTTTCTAATGCATTCTGGTCTGAGTGCACATTTCCATTTCTCTGTTTTCATAAAACCCCACTTTTCCTTCCGTGTGGCAATTTTCTTATCAGATTCCTCCCTATTAAATTAGGTCACGAGAGTAGCTGTTCTTACGCTCTGCACAGATGCCACAGTGGTGTTAGGGTTTCTAGGGGGTACAATTTTTCCACTGTTATGAGCAGTATAAATAGCTATAATTATTAAACGTTAGAGTTTTGGTGTGGTCTATCTTGTGATCATCATGCTACATTTACTTTACAGTAAGCCCATTAAGTAAAAAAAAAAACTTGAATCAACCAATGAGAGCATATGTCGCTGTCATCGGGCAATTACTGGCATCCTGTTAACATGTTTGTTTTTTTCTGAAACAACGCAAAATGTCAGTTCACAGGACTGTTTTGGCGACATAAACACCAAAACAACAAATACATTTTTAAAAAACCCTCTATGGTACGGTGTTGCCTCCAGGCAACATGGTCTATTTTAGTTTGTTTTTAATAAAATAAGGCATCAATTGATTGATGAAATGTATCTCAGGACAGAATAACTCAAATACTAATCAATAAAAGTGTAAAAAAGACCAAAACATGACCAATAGGGGACCATTTTGTGTCCTGTTTCAGCACATGGCTCCATATTTTTGCCAATGAAAAGTGCTTTTTTCACTTGTTTGTATCCATTTAATCACCCACAAAAAACATGAGTCACTTTCACTGGCAAGTAAGGAAGTATTTTTAAGAATTTTACATTATATATCATCAAATGTTTTAGAGAAAATAACAAAAAACTGTGTGTTGCCTCAAGGCAACATTGTACCATAATGGAATTGCATAAGGCCATACAGGTATAATAGGTTTGAATACAAATATATTACATTTTCAAGGAAAAGAGTTAGAATTATCTAAATATATTTGCATTTTCACATGATTTTGTAATGCACTTATAAGAATAGTAATTCACATACTATATCTGCATATATTATTGTTACATTCACATGGACTTTCTGTTTGTGTTTTCATCTGTCACGTGTTCCTTTGTTCTAGTTTCCCGCCACAATCTGTCACCATGGACATTAATTTTCTAGTAAAGACTCTATTATCTCCATCTCCTCGTTCATGTGCTTAATACAACCAGTAATATTGTAACAGAATACCCGACTGAAAACTTTAAGCGACGTTTTTTTAACTTAGTATTTTCTTCTTGGTTTTCGTGCTCAGTCTTTTTTTTCCGTTTCTCACTCCTGCTTGCACTATGTTCCCAGCTGTGAAACTCGTGTGCCTTGAGCAGGGAGAAAGCTCCCTCGAGAGACATTTAGAACTGTTTTTGGATCTCGCACATCAGACCACCTTCCCGGACTACTGCCTGTGCACGTTCTTGTACTTTGGACTCAACACCACCACACGTGCACAGCTGTCCGGGGAGGGTCCTCGAGGGAGCTTCGAGTCCTACGTGGAGTGGGTGCTGGCGTCATGTGGATCACCGCCGCGATTGAGCCGCCCACGCCCACAAGACCGATCGGGGGTCACATCGCCACAGAGCCAGAGCAGCGTGTACCTGACCAGGTGTGTGAGCCGGCCGATTCTGTCATCACCGAAGGAGTGTTGGTGGACCTCGAGGGTCCGGAAATGAGCCCCGCCCACCCCCCCGCTACTGAGAGTGAGTTTGCTGAGACACTGCTGGACTTAAGGTGTGGAGAGGAAACCTGTCTTGCCCCTTTACTGTCTTCACTCCCGCTGGTTCCGTCCAGCCCTGAACTACCTGTCTCCCCGCTGGTCCCGTCCAGCGTTCCTCTCCCACCATCTCACCAACATTCCTGTGACTCAGCACTGATCTTAGATGTTTGCATGGAACTTCAGCCTGTTTCTCCAGTCCCTCGATACCACCTCCTCTCAGTAGCGTGGCACCATCTCGGGCCTGTCGGGATCCGCCTCTTCCTGGGCACGAGGAGCCCGAAGCTCCGCCTCCAGCTTCGGATGGTCTCGAGCTGCCTCCATCCATCGCTCTGACTCCTGCGCCTGCACTCCTCCCACCCTCGACCTCTGAGTTGACCATCGGCCTTTCGACCACGCCGGACTCCCTCAGCACGTCGGCTCCACCTGGGTCAGACATCGCTTCGCCTTCGGTGCGGACCTACGGACCATTCGCTGCTCTCTGGCCCTCCACCCCTTCCACTACGGCTTGCTCCGCCCTACCTCAGGCTCCGTCTCCGCCCTCGGTCGCTCCTGAGCGTCTTCAGACCTCCGGATCCCCTCCTCCATCTCAGGAGGTCATCACTGTGGCTCCGTAGCAGCTGCTTGGATCGTCACCAAATCTCCACCACCTCAGCTCGTCAACTACGCGGTGGGCTCCATCCTCGCCGTTGTTGACTATGGTCCTCCCCATGGCGGTCGTCATTAACTCCCTTCCATGGCTCCTCCCTCCATCAACGCCGCCGTGGGGCACTACCCTGGCTGGTGCCTGGCACAACAGCCTGCAGCCCCTGTTCAAGGCCACCTCCCGGACTTCACCACCTCCTGCACCACCCTGGACTCCTGTTCTCCTCCTCCTCCCGGTTAGCCGTCCGCCTCCTGAACCGCCTCCTACATCATCTTCAGCATCTTATCTTCATCTTCCCCTCTCTCTACGGCGCGAGGACGCGCCTTTCCGGGAGGGGGCGTAATGTTACATTCACATGGACTTTCTGTTTGTGTTTTCATCTGTCACGTGTTCCTTTGTTCTAGTTTCCCACCACAATCTGTCACATTCATCTCAGCTGTTCGTCATTTGAGTTCTATCATCAGTGTATTTAAGTTCCAGTTTCTGTTGATCATGTTTTTTGGGTATCGTTCGGACGTTTGCGTTCGTGTTTATGTTGGTGTATGTTCCTGTCTGTTCCTGTATTCTCCTATCGGATTTTCTAGTAAAGACTCTATTATCTCTATCTCCTCGTTCGTGTGCTTAATACAACCAGTAATATTGTAACAATTATGATCTGCACATTTTCTATAGCACTTCAAAAAGGTGTAAAACACAGGTAGCATAGCCAGTTGATGAGGGTGATGATGAGGGGTCATACTGTGATGAGGAAGATGTAATCATAGTGACAATCCGTCAGGGAGAGGGTGAGGGTGAGAGAGAAGATGGAGATGAGGATGAAGAAGGATATAATAATATAATAAAATAATAATATGATAGTTTGGTAATACTTGTGTTCCACTATGGTACAATGTTGCCTGAGGGCAACAGCTGGATATAAAATGGAACTTTTTATTAAATATGAAACTTTTAATACATTAAAAACTGGATACATTTGTTTGTTTAAGTGTCTAGTTAAAGAAATTGATGTTTTCAATAAATATATTTATTTTTTCTACATGAAAATGCCAAATGTTTCAATTTTTTCCATTGTGGTACAATGTTGCCTTGAGGCAACAAACTTAATTCATTAAAAATTTATGAAAATGTTTATTGATTTTGTTTAAGTGTCCAATTTTAAGCAGGAAAAACAACACAAATAATTTTTTCCTCATTGATATCATATTGCACACCAGAGAGGGTTAAGACAAAAGCTGATAAAACAGAATAACTGATACTGCATTTGGTTTTTGTCAGTTTACATGAGACAATTTGAGCAAATTTACATAGGGTGACCATATTTTAGTTTTCAAAAAAGAGGATGGGGGTGGTGGAACCATGTCACAACCATGCAACTATGTTATTGAACTTTAATACATAAAGTAATAACATCCTTTCCATTCAACTTTTGGCCCTCAACAATAGAATAATGACAAACAAATAAAAACACTTTTTAACACCTTTTACATGACACCGTATTTCAGTCAAAAATAATTTCAGTCCTCCTTGTGTTCTCTGGTATGCTTTCTGAAGATCGAATCTTCCCAACAGTCCATGTGTCACAGTCACCCTCATGTTCTGTTTGTTTTGGTTTTCTTTTGTCACATGTGCTCCCTTGTTCTAAGTTCCCGCCACTCATCAGTTACCATGGACACTAACCACCATCACAGCTGCACGTCATTAGTTAATCTCCTTTGGTGTATATAAGTTCCTGTTTGTGTTCAGTTCTTTGTCCATTCACCGTCTTACTATGTTGTGTATCTGCCCTTTGCCTGTTTGGATTACTTTGTATTTGAACCTATTCTTCTAGTCTTCTTTCGAGAACACAGCCTGACAGATGAATGGACTGCCCGAAATGGACGAGAGGGCAATAATGCTTGTCCGGGCTCAGGAGAGCCCAGACCTATTTACCTTTGTTAAAGATTTTATTTGTTTGGCCGTCACCAGTTTCCTGGATGACGAGACCCTCAAGACCTTGTTCTAGATCGGGGCTACTTTCCACCAACGCCTCGACCTCCCAGACACCACCGGATTGAACTGGAGAGAAACTGTCATTCGGTGTCTAGAGAGCGTCGCAACCCAATCTGGAGCACAGCCAGACCCAGAGCCCGTAGCAACACCCTCGACCGTGGAGAACTTGCGTGTGCCCCCCGCAGATGGTGAGCCAGCACGACGCGAGCCCGAGGAAGAGAGGACCGAGCTGACCCTTGCCTCGGATGTGCAGCCCTACCGCAAGTCTGACCAGGGGTGTGAGCCAGCGACATCAGCGGACGAGGGAGTCATGACAACAAAGGATGAGGACTGGCTGATCGACTTCAGTGAGGAAGTTCCATCTCCGACCCTTTCCCACCCAGCATTATCTTCATCATCGTTTCTGAACGATGCTAATGACTGTAAAGACTGTATATTACTCACCGTTACGCCGTCGATATCCTCACCACCTCCATCACCCCAGAGCTCAGCCAGTCCTCCAACCATGCTGCTGCCGGAGGTCCATAGCCCTGCACCGTCTCCGTGGGAGCCCCGCTCTGACATCGAGCCACAGGTCGTGTCCACCTGCAGCGCCATCACCTGAGGATCCTGCGGCTCCGCCTCCAGCCTCTGAGATCCTCGTTCCATCTCGGCCTGTCGACCTGTCGGCTCCGTTGGGGCTCCTCCCACCTACAGCTTCACCGGAGACCCTCAGACTTTCGGTTCCTCCGGGTTTCCTCGTCCTGCACCCCACCCCCCCAGCCCCGCCAGTCCGTGGTCACTCCTCTTCCGACTTGCGGTCCGTCCGCTGCACTCCATCCCTCCACCCCTATGATGTCAGCGGGCTCCTCCTTCCCCTCGGTGTCGGTCCTCGGTCACACCGGATCCACCTCAGTCCTCGGGTACTCTGGCTACGCCTTCAACGGTCGTCGCCGCGACATCGCCTGGGTCTCCAGTACCAGCGACATCACTCGTCTCCATCACCTCTCCGTAAGTGCCGGCGGATCCATCGGCCACGCCTCCGTCAGTCATCCCCCAGCTGATGTCAGCCACGTCACCACCTAGACTCCTCCCTCCCTTGTTTTCGCCGTGGGTTGTCGGCACTGGGGAGCTCTGGGTCTGTGCCATCGGCAGTCTACCACCAACGCCGCCAGGGGATCGTCGTCCTCCCTTCACTACTTCTCCTTCACCATTACTTTGCCCGCCTCCAGAACCCCTCCGGCCCTCCCTGTGAATGTTCGTTTACGGCGCGAGGACGCACTGTGCCAGAGGGGGATGTAATGTCACAGTCACCCTCATGTTGTTTGTTTTGGTTTTCTCTTGTCACATGTGCTCCCTTGTTCTAAGTTCCCGCCACTCATCAGTTACCATGGACACTAATCACCATCACATCTGCACGTCATTAGTTAATCTCCCTTGGTGTATATAAGTTCCTGTTTATGTTTAGTTCTTTGTCCGTTCACTGTGCGCAACATGCGCATAAACTACGAATACTGAATAAATTCCATGATCAAAAAAGACAGCGCCAGTTTATCAGTTTTGTTCTCTTCGGCTCTTTATGCTGCTTTATTCACAAATGTTTTATGCGATATTCCAAATTTGCGTGTGAGAAAGAATTGCGACTGTAGAAAGCAAAAGCCAAATCCCGGACATTTTGGGCAATTTAGAAATCCCAGCTGGATGCATTTTATTAGGTCCAAAAAGAGGACATGTCCGGGAAAATGAGGACATATTTAGAAATGTTTACAAGTTGTCCTTGTAATGTAGGCCAACATCATCTGCAATACATTATCCCATGATTTACTAGGTGTCCTAGGTGTACATGACTATCTTCTTGCAGACAAACGCAATTAAAGTCAGAAGCTGGTTATTATATTTTATTAGATTAGATTTTTTTTTTTTACAAAAACTCATCACTTTGCTTCAGAAAGCCTTTATTAACCCCCTGGAGCCACATGGATTATGATGGATGGATGCATTTTTTTGGGCTTCCAAATACAGCCCCCATTCACTACCATTACAAAGCTTGGAAGAGCGAGGATATTTTTTAATATATCTCCGATTGTGTTCGTCTGAAAGAAGATACACCTAGGATGGCTTGGGGGTGAGTAAACCATGGGATCATTTTCATTTTTGGGTGAACTATCCCTTTAAAACGGATGGCAGTAAAGCATTCTTGAGTTGAGCTATGGTTCTTTGGAGACTAACTAACTATAGCCAACTAACAACAAGCTCTGAGATTCACATGTGTGTTGTGACATGTGACATCAGAAATACAAACATGACAGATGATGTGCAGGCTGGCACATGCTGCTGAGTTTTTACACCGACCCTCCTGAAAAACAAGCGCCTGAATCAACAGAGTTTTTCCTCTGGGCATCCTGCTTCAGTCTCACTCATCATTAATGCTGCTGCCAAGATGGCACCGAATGTGTTGTTAAGAATTTTAACTGCACTTTGGAAAAGCTGCTGCCTTACCAACAGTATACTTTTTTTGCCTTATTTGTGACCCCAGCAACCTGATTACAGTAAATGCCATTAATAGCATTACATTGAATTAAGCGTCAATGGCGGGTGTTCACTCCAGTAAATTGTAACCTGTGGACAGGAAATTGTCTCTTCTGGGAAAGCAGCTTTGTGTGAGAAAGCAATGTCCATTTAACTGAAATCTAATAATAAGTTCTATTAAATGAAAAAGCTTAATTTCAAAAAAAGGTGATCAATAATTATAATACATTTATGCAAAAAATATATTATCACTATATTATCAAAATATAAAAACACTTTCCTTTCTTCATTCTGAAGTCAGTGGTTCTGTGAGGCAAACACTGATTATTCAGACGATCAACAAACTGTTTGGCTCTTGAGTCTTTTGGTATCTAAAGGTGGTACGTTAGCCGTCTTCCGTCATTTTCTCTGCAGCTGCACGCTCACAATCACAAATATGAGACAGTTCACCCCTCTTCCTGTTTTTCCAGCGCCACTCCTCAGCATGCTTTAGGAGAGGAAGTAACAAATCTAAGCATACTTTATGTACTGTACACATGACACACTGGGCTGCACGTAGATGAAACCGTATCACGCAAGTTGAAAGACATTAAAAGATTTTCAAGTATAGTTTTTTTTAATGTTTTTCAGATTAATGCTATAAAAATTGAATGTTTTTGCCATGTCATATAAATGGATTTGAATATTAAACAATTTGATTTTTGTTTAAATTAATTGAGTAGCTGTGTAGTTTTAAAACAAATTAAAGTTTACAGGCTTATGCATGTTGATCTAGAAACTTATATATACTAGGTGAAAAACAGTATGTGGCAAAAGAAGTATGACTGAATTCACAGTACTCATAAAAAGAGTACGCAAAAAGTATCCGGATAACCTACTAATTCCGGTGAGATTCTGAAGTGTGCATACGATAGACACTTTACTATCCCATGAGGACACGAGAGAGGATTTGTGAATGGCAGTGAAGCGATGCTGGTAGGTCACATGATTATGACAACATGGCAAATGTAGTACGTTCAGATTACATTCATATACACACATTCATGTAGCGGTCGTGAAGTAAATACTTATTCAAAATAAGTACCTACTCGAGAGTATGCGGTTTCGGATCGCCAATATAATTCGTAATAGTGTTGCTGAAACAATATTATTGGTTGACACATTTTTTTATATTTTTTTACACTTTTATTTTAATTTAGCAAAACATGTACAGGGTATGTGTGTATTTCAAGGAGCCAGATTAAAGCAATAATAATAAAAAAAAAACTTAGGTTTAATTACTTAACTTTGACTTAGGGGCTGTTTACACAACACCATTTTCAACTAAAAACGGAAAAAGTTTATCCTGAAAACGCAAACTTTTGAAAAAGAGCAAGTTTTTAAAAACGATACCGTTGTCATCTCTGTGTAAACTGCTAAAACGCGAACCTGTGAAAATGGTGACGTCGTGCTCATGCATATTACGTGTTTAGTTTATCCAACTTGTTTTTCAACGCGGAAGTATTTGTTTTCTGTGAATGTGCGAAACTTATTAGCCGCTACAGAGGAATAACGAGAAGAATATCAAAGTGCAGTAAACTGTAAAAAATAAGATGGATAGGCTTTCTTTACAAAGTGACATCGCCAACTACTGTCTGGCATGCGTAATACAGCCTTTTTAGTCGTTTTCGCTGATCCGTGTGAACGGGGATAGTTTCGAGAACGCTAACATCTGTACAAAGAAAAAACATCCGCTTTTAGTACATCATTGTCATGTAAACGTACCCTTAGACTTTTGCTTGACCTTGAAACGAGTGAGTGAGAGAGAACAGCTAGATAAAAGATGGTCCAGTTGGTTGCTAGGGAGTTCTAGCTGCTTTTCTAATGTGTTCTGGATGGTTACAGTTTCTAGGCTGCTCGCTAGACGTTTTTAGGGTTTTCTAAGCAGACGCCTATAAAGTAGTTCCAGCAACTTGTTGACTGCATTACAGTTTAATTTAACTTCGCCAAAGGATCATTGAAATTAGTTTTCAAGTTAACAGAACTTCAAAGAACAACATCTAAACATCCTGGTCAATGAACTGATAAAATGAGAAAAGTTTCGCATTTGAAATTACTGTAGGCTATTAGCACGTGAGGCATTTAAGCAGATAAGCGCGGGCTCTCCCTCCCATCCCACCTCCCCACCCATACACACACACACACACACACACACACACACACATCGGAGACACTCATTATTGCTCAAAATGTAATAACTGAAAGCGTTTCAAGATAATAACGGGTTTTCTGGACAACATACGTAATTATCGCGTCGTGGCTGCTTTACCACTTCACGTGCGCCTTAATTTCCAGTCAGTTATTCCTGACGTGCCTTACAAGAAGACGAAACTCTCTGTGATTTTATACATTTGTGTACTTGCTGTGGCATTTGTCTCCTTTGTGTAAAGGGGTCATTTCTTCCTAAAGAATACCAGGAAGACAAGGAAGTCACACTTCCAGTATAACGCTGCTCCCGTCACTTTTTGAAAACTCCGAATGTGATGCAGTTAAGCGTTATACAGTTTTGTCCAGCGCCTTTCACTTCTGATTGGCTGTTGGGAGACGCGCTGCGCTCTGATTGGCTGGAGCCGCTCCTCTTTGTTGTGAGTGCACTATAACAGCATCCTCCCTGCATACAAGAGCAGAAAACTCCAACTGCACCTTATTCTGCCACACTGTCAAGCGATGTAGAGATACTTCTGCTCAAAACACCTGCTTGAGATTTAACAGGGACCTCACTAGACTTTCTAAACTAAGAGAAGGAGCATTAAAAACAACTTTGCAAAGATGTTTTCTGCATGTCTGGAGATTATTGGACTTGGCTTGAGCGTCATCGGGACCCTTTTGGTGATGGTGGCTTGCGGGTTGCCCATGTGGAAAGTGACCGCCTTCATCGAGGGCAACATTGTGGTGGCTCAAACCATCTGGGATGGGCTGTGGATGTCCTGCGTGGTTCAAAGCACGGGTCAGATGCAGTGTAAAATGCATGACTCCGTCCTGGCTCTGACCACTGACCTCCAGACTGCTCGGGCTCTGACGGTCATCTCCGCTGTCTTGGGTGTCCAGGCTCTGATGATAACCATCGCCGGCGCTCAGTGCACCAACTGCATCAGTAAAGAGTCCATCAAAGCCAAAGTAGTCAACGTCGGAGGGGTGATATACATCATGGCAGGCTTGTTTGTGTTGGTGCCTCTGTGCTGGATGGCCAATAACATCATCTCAGACTTCTACAACCCTCAAGTTCCTTATTCAAAGAAGAGAGAAATTGGAGCTGCGCTCTACATCGGATGGGCAGCATCTGCCATGCTTCTGGTCGGAGGAGCACTTCTGTGTTTCTCCCGTCCACAAGATGAAAAATCCTTGTATGCCCTCAAATATGTACCTCCACCTACAAAAAGCACATCAATAAATGGGGACTATGATAAACGAAACTACGTGTGATCACCTCAACCATTAACCATGGACTAGTGGCTCTGCGCATATGGACTTTCAAGGCTGTAAAACTGTTTAGTATTTGGTTAGTTCACAAATAACCATACTTTTTCATTTGAAATCCAGATTTAAGGTTAAAATTTATATGAAACTGGTTTCCATTTCTGACCATGCAATGTGAGAATTGGTTTTTAAGTACAAATATTCCATATTCATTAAAGTTGCATGTCATGATACAAAAAAAAGTTGCTTAAAATCGTTTTAGATTAAATAAAGCATGTAACACTGCAGGACACTGTCAACGTCCCATTTACATGCAACAGGTCTTGTACCAAACTAGATGCAAACATTCAGATAATGGAATGACAGAATGTATAAACATGTTTTTTTCTGTCATTTGCTCTGTTAACAGTGTATCATGGTAATAATGAATTAGATATACACGGGTATTTTTGTCTTTGTTAATGATATTAGGGTCAGTGGCCCACTTGTTTCATTTGATTTTAATCACTGTGGTGGGGGGTAGGGGGGATGTGGGTAAAAGGGAGGGTCTATATTTCTTGTTTTTGTTCTGCTTTACGATACAGCACTAATTAGACACGGTCTGTGCTTCAATAAGACACTGAATAATGCCTATTGTTCTGCTTATAGACTCCAGGCTGCAGCTTTTACACAAGACTGTTTCGATCATCTAAACCTCCTGACTGTACATAATTTTTTTTTGTTAATAATGTGTCCTGTTACATAATTTTGCTGATACATGAATGATGCATGCTTCATATCCTTGGAGTGTCTGAAGTGTACACTTTAATAAAAGTAGAAAAAGTGATTTTGTTTTGGGATGTTTTTGTTTCTAATATCACTTTTTTTTTTTTTTTTAAACAAAAACATTTCCAGCTTGTGTTTATATGCAGTTGAATTTAATAAATATACTAAAAGGTACGGAGCCCCTAAAGGGACTAAAGGTTTGAAATGTTTGCGTTCCCCCGAGAAACTTTACGCTTGCTCGCAAAAATTTGAGTTCTTTGCAAGTGAAAGCAAAGTTTCTTGTGGCAAAAATGATGTCAATGGTTTTGCGAGCGAAATTGTTTTTTTCTCGGGGGAACGCAAAACTTTTGTGAGTGAATGCTAAAGCACTGATAGTACGGAGCACCTAATGGTGGTGGGAAAAAAATATGAGATGGCAGAATAAAATATATTTCAAAACTTTTTTTGCTTTCCCTAAGAAACACTGCATTTGCTCACAAAACTTTTGCGCTCTTTCGCAAAAACTACTGCGTTCCCCCAAGAAACTTTGCGCAAAGTTTCTCTGGAGAACGCAAACATTTTGCGAACGAATGTTATGCTTTATGTTTTACGAGGATATGTAAATTGTTTTGCGTTCTTTTGCAAATGTTTTACGTTCCCCTGAAAAACTTCGCGTTTTGCGAGCGAATGCAAATTTTCTCGGGGGAACGCATAAACTTTTGTGAGTGAACGCAAAAGCACCGGGGAAGGAAAAAATATGAGATGGGAGGAAAGTTTCCCCCAAAAACTTTGTCTTTGCTCGCAAAACTTTTCAGTTCTTTGTGAGCGACAAAAATTCTGTTAATGGTTTTGCATTCTCTTGCAAATGTTTTGCCTTTCCCTGAAAAACTTTGCGTGTTGCGAGTGAATGCAAATTTCCAGCAATTTCCTGCGAATGCAAAAGCACTGAAATAGTACGGAGCCCCTAAAGGGACATGGTGGTGGAAAAAATATGAGATGGGAGCATAAAATATATTTGAAAACTTTTGCGTTCTCCTGAGAAACTGCGTTTTGTGAGCGAATGAGATGGGAGGATAAAATTAAAACTTTTTAATTCGAAAAAGTTTATCGGGTGGAACGCAAAACATTTGCCAGAGAACGCAAAAGCATTGAAATATAAGTTTTCCTCCCATCTCATTTTTTTCCCCCCATCACCATGTCACTTTAAGGGGCTTCGTACTAGGCCTATGTAAGAATATAACATTTATTCCTTTTGTGAAACATTTTGCTTTGAATAATGTGCTTTTGCTATCTTTCTTTAAAATCATCTAATGCAACGGCATTCATACATTTTTAACGTGTTTATCTTAAGTGTCTAATATATACTGTAACCACTGCAGGTTAAGTATAATCTCAGGCATTATTAAAACAATGACAACAAAAGCCAAGAACCGTAACCTTTATTCTCATAAAAATCAACAGCATCGTTTCGGGCCTCAAGAATTGTGGAACTTTGACCCAGTTCTTCCAGAAAAGCTCACACACTCTTAAATGACAGAAACTGCACACAAGAAATGATGGCGCCTCTTCTCCCCTGATGTGACCGGTAGATTAGAGTCCAACAGCAGGTGGGACTGAAGCCAAATCTGGTCAAGCGCTCATTTCCCCATGAGCTCAGGAAGAAGGGAGCGCATATCAGATGCACTAACAAATGCATCAGGCATTGATTAAACAGGGTTCTTCAAAGGGATAGTTCACCCAAAAAATTAAAATTTTGCCATTTACTCACCCTCAAGTTGTTCCAAACCTGTATGAATTTCTTTCTCCTGCTGAACACAAAAAAAGATATTGTTGGTGGTAGCCATTGACTTTCATGGTAGGAAAAAAACAAACAACCAATACTATGGAAGTCAACTGTCTGGTTACCAACATTGTTCAAAATATCTTCTTTTGTGTTCAGCAGAAGAAAGAAATTCATACAGGTTTGGAAAAACATGAGGGTGAGTAAGTGATGACAGATCTTTCATTTTTGAGTGAATTTTCCCTTTAATAGGGTTTTTTTTTGAGACTTCACCTAATCATCTTACTTTTCCCCCTACATTGTTGTTGCATTGCTCATTGATACAGTTTGTGTGTTCTTTTCAAAATCTTCAATAGTAGTGAACATACTGCATATGTTCATAATTATGGTTAAAATATATTGATTTTTACATTGCTTCATGTCCACTACCATCCATGGTAAATAAATGAAATAAATAAATAAATAAAAAAATTAGCTGGCACAAATCTTGTTTTTTTAGACTAATTTCTACACTGGAGAAGAACAAACATCTAGTTGAATTTAGACCATATGCAAAAAAAAAAGAAGAAAAATTCACTTAAAACCTGGAAATAAACTGTTTTACGATACTGATACAGAAAAGTAATTATGTAAAATGATTTCATATTTCATAGCCTGCTCTTTTTCTAGGTAAATCATATATCAAATACTAAGATGCATGTTTCAGGTCTGTTTTCAAATAAAATGGTATGCTGTTCATGAAAAAAGAAGCAAAACAGAAGCATTTTCACTAAGTAGGGAATTTGCTGCAGATGAATATTTGCTGTTACAATAAAAACTTTAATTTGAATTTTAAAAAATAATTAGTATTAAAATGTGATATTATTATTTATTTTAAAATGCATAAATACGTCCAATTCATAATGTACAATCAGATATGCATTTAAATTCCCAGTGAAATCAGCAGTTCTTTAGGTCAATCTGGAGTTAGTCCTTATAGCTGGCGTCCTAACATGATTCAAGGCAAAAGATCCAGACACTCTACTGCACTCTTGTGGCACAAATAAGAAAATGCACTTCAAACAGTCTCATGTCTCTCAGATAGAGCAACATCAATACAGGCTGTATCTTCATTCAGCACTGGCCAATCACAGTAATACAGTCCTGAGACCTGTGACCGACCAGATCAGCCAATCCAGGCACTGTAACGTAACTGCAGTATTTCGCAGAGCGAGTTGACGTGAACGTCGGCTCTCCTACTGCTGATATTCTTTGAGAATGCTGTTTGCGATGACTAATCTCTGGATCTCACTGGTGCCTTCATAGATTTCCGTGATGCGGGCGTCGCGGTAGTGTCTCTCAGCAGGCATGTCTGTGACGTAACCCATACCGCCCAGCACCTGGATGGCCTTCGCATTTAAACAAAATACTGATGTTACTGGATCTATGATGTGCGAATGTTTCTTGCTTTAGAAATAAAGATATATATCAGGGGTGTCCAATCCTGCTCCTGGAGGGCCACTGTCCTGCAGAGTTTAGCTCTAACCCTAATTAAACACACCTGAACCAGCTAATCAAGGTCTTACTGTAAGCTAGAAACTTCTAGGCAGGTGTGTTGAGGCAAGTTGGAGCTAAGCTCTGCAAGACAGTGGCCCTCCAGGACCGAGTTTGGACACTCCTGATATATACAATTAACAATATTTCTGTATGATTACCTGATGGGAGACAAAGGTAGCAGCTTCAGATGCAGCCAGTTTAGCCATGGCAGCTTCCTGGAGAACAAAGAAACACACTTAGGCCCCGTTTACACCTGGTATTAAGATGCGTTTTGGTCGATTGGGACAAGGGAGACAAATTCGTGTTTATACCTGGTGTTTTAATTTGTCTCCTTTATCCACTTTCGACCACTTCTGTCCTGATTTCTTTAAGGTGAGTGTCTATAGGCAGGTAAATGTATAGGTTTTTTCAGATCTTTTGAGCTAATGGACAAAATAAGCTCACGCAATTTACATATGAACGTGATTTACATATTTCGTTTCTGCTCTGACAAACACAAGACCACGAAGAACGCTGTGAGTGAGCGTTAGAAATCAGGAATGGTGAGAGAACATTGTGCTTGGTACATTTTTCATCTTCAAACCAAACTTGGGTCTCCAGCCACAAAGTTTAAATCCTGTCTGGCTAGCGCGCTTCCCATAATGTTCACGCATTAGGTCAGGAGGCGGAGATTGGAGGTCTTTTGTGGCTGTTCGAAAGCATTTGACCACATGAAAACAATCGGTCGAATGTGTTTTCGACTACCTCTGGAAGTGGTCGAAAGTGGACAAGCTCAAAATGTTTTAGACCCCATTTACGCCTGTATTTAGCGTCATCCACCTGTGATCCGACTGACCAAAACACATCTTAATACCATGTGGAAATGGCCATAATCTAGCTTTTTAGCAGTGTCTGCTAGGGAGTTTCGTATGAAGTATCTGGAGTGCATCAAGTGTGAACAAACAGTTAGCACATTTACCATGAATTTTACAATAGTTTTTTTTAAGAGAAGACACACTAACCTTAGTAAAAGGTTTCTTTGCATCCCGCAGCAATGCAGCTTTCCAGGTGAGAAGTCGAGCGCTCTCTATGGCCAAGGCCATGTCTGCCAGTTTAAACTGAAAGAGACATTTATAGATAAACTTCAGCAGCTGAATCATCCTAGGTGAGAGATGAAAACACTAAACTTTTCCACTTCCTTCCTTACCTGTATTGCCTGCAGTTTTCCAATCGGAGCGCCGAAAGCCGTTCTTTTATGAGCGTAATCAGCCGCACAGTCCAGTGCTGCCTGTGCGATACCAAGAGCCTGTGCTGCGATACCAAGCCGCCCACTGTCTAGAGTTTGCTGGTAGAGAAGCCATTAGATGTAAATGAACTGCATTAGATCACAAGTAAACAAAGCAAATAATAATAAAATACAGAAGCATTTTAAGGTTGATTTATTCCTTTTTACTTGTATGAGAAAAGCACTGGCATGGTAACAGCATGTTAAAATCAAACCATTGCAATCTTAAAGCCCATTCCTCGCTCTCCCAGCATGTTGCCGAGTGGGACGCGGCAGTCTTCCAGAATGATATTGGCAGTGGATGAAGCTCGAATTCCAAGTTTGTCTTCTTTCTTCCCTAAAGACAACCCCGGATGAGGCATTGGCACTAGGAAGGCACTAATTCCCTGTTTTTTTTTTTATAGAATAATAAAAAAAAAAAGTTACCATACTGAAATAAATATATTTACTATTTGAAAATGTCCTATTCACCCCTTGAATATCAAATCAAATGGCATTAATTAAAACATTAATTACAGTTATACTGTATAATCAAATCTTTTTCAAATCGGTCCATTCATCATAGTAACTAGCACCTTGTGTTTTAGGCTCTTGTCGGTTGTGGCAAAAATGACGGTGGCGGAAGCATCCCAGCAGTTGGTTATCCAGGCTTTGGTTCCGTTCAGAACCCACTCATCTCCTTCCTGCCGTGCCAGCGTTGATGCCGCACCTGCATCGCTGCCGTTTCCTTTATAGAAAAAAAAAGCATCTTCAGAACAACATTTCATCCCAAACAAAGATAAAATCACTGATGTTACCGTAAACACTGCATCTCTATGGATCTATAGATACAGCGTATAACATTGCAGCTGTGTTTGTCAGAGGTCACGGAAATGCAGTCATGTTTACCTGGTTCACTCAGAGCGAAACAGCCCACTTTTTCCCCTGTGGTGAAGGGCGTAATCCACTGCTTTTTCTGTTCTTCGGTGCCAAACTTCAGAATTGGACCAAGGTACAGCGACTAAAAACAAATACTTGATAAATATATGTTGTTAACAGAGCAACTTAAGGACATTTTTTTTTACACATTTGTTTTTTAAACATTTTGTATACTTTTTCCCCCTTAATAATATATTTTGCAATCACTCAAAATGAATTTTAAGATTGTAATTGTAATTATAGCACTATACTTTTGGCTAATTTTAGTATATTTTGAAATATATTTAAAGATATATATGAATATATCGGTTAAATTGTTGTTTAACCATAAATTTAAAGGGGAACAAATATGCCTTTTTTCCAAAGTCTTGATCTTGTTTTTGGGCTCTACTAGAATAGGTTTTCATGCTTGAATGTTCAAAAAACACATTATTTTCCACATATTTGACATTGTTGCAGCTCGTCTCTTCCCAGTCTGTCAGTAACGCTCTGTTTAGTTCCTGTCTCTAAGAAGCCCCTACTTCTGAAAAGCGCAATGTTCTTTGATTGGTCGACCGGACTAGTGTGCTGAGATTGGTCAAGGGTGTTTGGGAAATGTAACGCACCGTGAGTTTCAACACTCTACAAACTAACTCAACCAGGCCCGCCCCTTTATTTTGCTTATGCCTTGGGCAAGAATTATTTAAATGAGGAGGAAAACTCCAGACTACAATGGAGGCGTTTCAGGGAGTTCAGAAACAGAACTGTCGCATACTATATACTAGGGAAGTATGCGTCTGATTTTGGTCGTAGCGAGAGTAAAAGGAGACTCACATTATTCACACTGACGATTACTCCGGTCGAGGCACATCCTCTACTGAGCTCCTCCACGGCGAGACAGTATGCAAGATAATCCATCCCAGCTCCACCCAGACTCTCTGGTACCTCTACAGCCATGACACCCATTGCTCCGAGTTCTTGTACCTACACCGGTGAAAATCAACCGCAGTCATCCTCATTTGCTTAAATCAAGAGGCTGTGGCGCTGCATGGCTGAGGCTCATTTTACCTGCTTGGCTGGGAACATGTGATCTTTGTCCAGCTGGGCAGCGATTGGCGCAAGTTCCTTTTGAGCGTAGTCCCTACACGTTTGCCTCATCATCTGGTGCAGCTCTGGCAGCTCCGCCAACTGGGTCAAACAGCGAACCCCATGGCCTACCGCCATGCCTAGAGCTGATAAATAAAGAAAGTTTACAGTAAATATACAGTATACATGTTTATATCAACATGTATGCTGTATATGTTTTCAAATGAATAATTATAAAACTGCTTAAGACAGCAACTAATGCTACATGGATTAACTTTCATAAATGACACCTATTCTGTGAATGTTTGTGAACTTCTGATTCATTAGCCACTATAGGTAAAAAACTGAAACAATCTGTATTTTTAATCTTTATTATGATAAAGCAGTAAAATCAATTAATGTATTATTTACTTAATTATTAATAGCACTAATAATGAACTGATTTAATTTGTCATATTTGTATTTTTTAAATACTTAAAAAAAAAACTATTGGTAAATTGGTAGCGAGAACTGTGAAATTTTACTTCTGACTACTGAAATTTTGGTATAGTGACAGCATGGTATAGTAGTACAGTATACATTTCAATACAAAAACTGTATAAATTGCAATACTAATGCATAATCTAATCAATGGCTTACAGACATTAGATCAAAAATGTTTTAAATATTTCTACATGCATATAAAAATAATACAAAGTTTACGCGCATGCGCAGACACTGCAGCGTAAAAGTAGGTGAAAGGTCACGGAGAGCCTGCGCACTATCCAAAATAGCTATATATAATGTTAAAAAAAAAAGTGCATTAAATTATAGAATTGTGTTTTTTGTACAAGTACAATAACTTGCACATAACAAATCTAAGTGCACAATGCCTGTACTTTTTTGAAACCAGGACCAGTTTCACTGTTCACCCTGAATTACATTTATTTTGAATTAATCAGTCAGCTGTCAGGGTAAAGATTAAACCCATGTATGACAATTACCATCTAAAATAACACGAACACATCAAACTGACATTTCATATGTAATTTATACTATGTAATATGCAATTTATACGTGTTATGGCTCATCATGGAGAATCCATTTCAAGTGAAGTTTAATAAGGTAAGCACATGATTTTTCTTATTCTATTCATTGACTAATGTATTGTCTTAAATTAAAGGTCTAGACGAAACAGCTTATATAGATGGAATAACTATTTTCTATGTTAATATTTATTCAATTTCCAAAAGCGATTTATACACAATCGTACAAATGTTTGTGCACTTTGATGTGCTTAGAATCATTCTGCAATGGTCCTTTTAATAAAGCAGCTGCAAATGCATCCAGCGATATATTACACGCTCACAGAGTCGCTCGTGAGCTGTGAATGACCCTAGCGTAAACATACAGTAATAATCAGTAACACTACTGACCTCTCCGTGCTTTGAAAAGCGCCGCCATCTTGGCTCTAAAGGGTCTGCTTTCGCAACAGCAAACAGGAAGCGTTTGCGAGCGGTCGTATCATGTGATCATGACGTGACGCTAATGTCATTATTTGATTTGTTTTATTTGTTTGAGTTTAAAAAATAAGTATGCATTTTCACTTCATATTATTATATGCATTCGAAATGTGTAACTAAATTAAGGTTTGAAATCGTAGTAAAACATTGCAATACTAATGATCAATAATTGGCTTACATACATTAGACTAAATTACTTATTTGAGTTTTTTAAAGTAAATTAAATATAAATTTTAATTTGACATGATCGTTGTATTCATTTATATTTATTCATTTAAAAAACAAGTTTCACTCTTTTTTATGATAAAGCAAGATGAAATCATAAAGCAAGATACATTTCAATAAAATAAAAAATTGCATATATCGCAATAAAGACATTAGACCAAAATATTACAGTATTTACATGGCACTTCAAATTATATCATGATTTGATTTTACATTAAATATAATATTATAATATTTACATAATTATGTTATTTTATTTGAAATGTCTAAGTAAAACAATTATTTATAAATACATATTTATATTATGTTTTAGATAATTGTATATTTGATTTATTATTTATATATACATTTAAAACATATTATTAACCCTATATTATATTTTATTTGAATGATTTTTCCCAAGCATGAGATTTTTTGTTTGTTTGTTTTTACACAAAATAGCTCTAATTTGTATTGTTTTCTTTAATGTTATTGATTAATGCTAATGATAAAGTTAGGAGAAAGTAACAAGGCAAGTCAGCTTTTTTTGTTTTTCCAAAACATGTTTATTATTGGCATCATAAAAAGTCAGTTAGATGTCCTGGACAATTTAAATGAATCTATTCTGGGTGGGAGAAGTCAGAGAAAAGGGGGAGGTACGGGGATAAAAAGTGCCATGAGAAGGCTAGTTGCTGTGCTGCAAGACCGCAGCGAGGTGAGTTCACTGTTTAGCGGCGGTCAGATTGAAGCAGCCGCGCTGGTGGAACTGCATGTCCCTCACACGGCGCATGGACTGAATCTGAGGCTGGAAGGCACAAAACTCGTTGTAGTGTCTGTAGTCGCCGCACTCAAACAGATACTGGTATCCTCTGTAGCCGGGGTACTGGTATCCCACCCAACTTCAAAAAGAGGAAGAGAGTCATTCAGAATGTGTACAAGATGAGATATTATTGCTGTTCATTTGGATTTGTTACTCACGCTCCACCGGGGACCCTCACGCTGCCCACTCTGTCGCAGAAGCCATGCGCCCACAGGGTTGGCACATCATCCTCCTGGATCTCCATCTTGTTGCCCTTGAAGTCAGACAGCTCAAACAGGCAGATCTTGTGCTCCATGGGGTCCTGTACGCATTACCACAAATTAGCAACATGCAATTGAATTCAGCTAGTGTAAAGGAGAAGTTGCAACGCCCCTCAAAGTGTCATACCATGCGGATGGGTCTGAGGGACATGAGACAATCACTGCGGTAGCTGTTTGACCAGGTGTCCCAGCGAGGATACTCGCCCTTCTCCAGGATGAACATCTCGCCACGGAAGTTAGTCTGCTCGAAGGCAACAAAGCTGAAGACATGCACATCAAGGAGAGATGTGTACCAGACAGTGGATGGAAAAAAAAGAAGGACGGAGGGATGACAGCATGAGTTTGGTACCAACAAAATTAATAAAAGCTATGATAATGATCCAAAAATAACACTGCCTCTATGCTTTTCCCATCCACATTAGATGCAATCCATTGGTCAGTGACTTACGGGCCGCACTCAACAATGATACTGCGGACTCTGTCCATTCCGCGTTCACAAACGTTCATGCACTCATTCTGGACCTCCATCATCCTGCCCTGGAAGTTCTCCTGGTCGAACAGGAAGATCTGCAAGAGAAGAATATGTAGACCATGAGCAGGTATCCCAGTTACTTAGACTTTAGACTTCATGGATAGTTTTTAATCATCTTAAAAATGAAGGTTTTTGCAGGGATGTTATAGAACAAGGGTGTCCAATCCTGCTCCTGGAGGCCCACTGTCCTGCAAAGTTTAGCTCCAACCCCAATTAAACACACCTGAACCAGCTAATAATGGTCTTGTTAGGCATACTAGAAACTTCTAGGCAGGTGCATTGAGGTAAGTTGGAGCTAGGACTTCAGGACCGACTTTGGACACCCCTGTTATAGAAGAACCATTTTGGTAACCATCTTAAAAGAACCACTTTTCTTAGTGTGAAGAACATTTTAATAATCTAAAGAATCTTTTTCCACTATAAAGGTTCCGTGGATGTTAAAGGTTCTTCATTGAACCATATATGCAAATGAAGAACTTTTATTTTTAAGACTGCAGAAGAATCCTATTGATTCCCCACAGTTCTTAAAAGAACATTTTAATAATCTAAAGAACTATGTCCACTATAAAGAACCTTTTTTTGCAATGGATATTAAAGGGTCTTCATGGAACCATTTTTAAGAGTGTAGATGCTAATCACAACATTACTTAAATGTCTGTAGCCAAAATCCAGTCCCTCAAACCTGCTGAACGATACTTACTCTGTAGTTACCCATGAATCCGGGGTCTCCGGTCTTGGAAGCCTTGCTGGTGGCGGCAGGGGCGGGAGCTCCCTTGTCCTTGGCATCAGTGCCCTGGTTGGAGGCGGACTTGGCGGTCTGAGACATGGTGAAGGGGTTCAAGAACGTCTGTGGGAGAAAGAGCAAAGGGTGGGAAAGGTCGTGAGGCTGGAAATTGGTGCATATACTCCAAAATATCCATCGGGGATGGTGTTGTGGGACAGGGGTTGAATGTTAGGGATGGTAGGGTTTGGGCTTTGCATTTCAAATGGCTGCTTTCAATCCCACAAAAACCAAAACAGAAAAATAAGTGAATTCCCTACTACATCCATGAGATAATAGTGAAGGGACTCCCAGCTATAGAACAGCTTTTGCTGTATCCATTTCACCTGGGCTCTTACCTGCTTGAGTACAGCTGTGCTGGGATGGCTGGCTCGTGCTGGCCCCCTCTGACCAGTGCTCTAACTTTTATACCCTGGCAAGGGGAGTACAGAGGCGCTCGGCGTACAATAGAAACACATCGTCATCAGAGTTTGCCCGTGCCAAAGCCGCAGGGTCATCGCATAGCCCAGAAGGCTCACCCCGCAGCGCCTGTAAGCACTTTACTGTCAATGGAAAGCCCTGACAATTGCACTTTCCCCTTTTAGCCGGCACTTTATGCTATAGGCTACATATGGACGAAAGGTATGCACACAGGTCAGAGGTCACGTGATGCTAATCCGCTCGACTCTACTCTCTCTAACTTGCTCTCTGACTCTCTTGAGTTTCACAAGAAATACACTCTGTGATTTTTGCATCAGAGTTACACTCTGATTTCAAGTGCATTCTTAATGCTTACTAATATTGTTGAAGAACAACAAAATTTAATAATATAATATATGATGGGGGTTATGAGCAACAAACTTCTGTTTTCTGTAAAACCAAAGGAGCAAGCAAAGATGAGCATAACCGATGTCTGTCGCATATACAGATTGATATTCTTCATCACACTAACTTTTAAGATATTTAAATCGAATAAAATGGCAACAATAAACATAGCTAGCTAGGTTAACTGATTACCTTAAAAGTCCATAGATATCGCTATCAGTTCATACTGCTGTTAACACTTTCACCATCAAGCGGATGCAATGAGACCGGTTTTCCTGTTTGTTCAAGTGTCATTTGGCATAAAGCCAATATAATATAATATAATATAATATAACATAATATAATTTGTGTACAATTATTATTTTCATTAGATATCTTTTCTTTGTGTTATTATTTATTTTATTTATATTGAAAATTATATATATATATATATATATAATACAATGTATTATTGTGTTTTATTCTTTATCTTTTAAAAGGGTCAATGCACATTAATTAACATGAGCACTCAAGTCAATCGCACTCAATATTATTATTATTAATAGGCTAGTAGTAGTAGTTTTGCAGTAGCATACTATTGGCCATAAGAAAAGTTTATATATATATATATATATATATATATATAAAATAACTTTTCTTATGGCCAAAAGTATGCCGCATATAATATGTAATATTATGCCTAAAAGGGATTGGGTATCATTCTGTTTCTCATGATTTCTAGGATTAATATTAGATTTTAAAACGTGCTTGTGTCTTTAAATGTACTATATGTGATAGCAGATGGAGAATGAGCTTGTTATGCAATAGAAGGATCCCACATTAGTTCCACAGAATCTCACAGGCACTCTTTGAACCTGCGCTATGAGATACAGCTACAATCTTCTAAAATGATTGCTGCAATAGCCCTGTAACAACTGCAATGTATCTCTCCTTACTGACTCACTGAATGATAAGAAATAACTTTTGAAAAATAGGAGCAGCCTATGAACCTAAACATGATTTAGCTTTATAGATGGCTTTTACTGATTTTATCTATCTTATTTTATATACTGGTAGTAAATGTTGTTTTTTTCTGACATGAACTTGAGCTGCATTTTATATATGAAATGTGCTATGTATAGTTTTATTAGAGTTGTTTTGTCACAGTCACATTTTTTGTTTGTTTAAGTTTACGTTAAATTTCCTTTATTTGCAATGATTACAAATGTGTTTACTGATAAAAACAGAGTGGTTAGATCATTTCTGCCAGGGCTTCCCTAGGGGATGGAGATGGAACTGCAGGGGGTTTGTGAAACTATGGAAATGCCAGTTCTGAATTATATAAATAAAAACATATCTAATGACAATAAATAGATAAATGCAACACATGTAGAATATTGCAATAACATACATTATTATTCAAAAGTTTGGGGTCAGTAAGATTTTTATTAATACCTTTGTTTAGCAAGGAAACATTAAATTGATCAAGACATTTATGTTACAAAAGATTTCTATTTCAAATAAATGCTGTATTAAGCAGCACAACTGTTTTCAACATTGATAATAATCATAAATGTTTCTTGAGCAGCAAATCAGCATATTAGAATGATTTCTGAAGGATCATGTGACACTGAAGACTGGAGTAATGATGCTGAAAATTCAGCTTTGAATCACAGGAATAAATTACATTATAAAATATATTCAAATATAAAATGGTTATTATAAATTGTAATAATATTTCACAATATTCAGTATTTTTGATCAAATGAATGCAGGCTTGGTGAGCATAAGAGAATTATGACATTAAAAAATCTTTATTTTTAATATTTAAGGGTATTTTGCAAGTGAACATGCAAAGCTTTTGTAAAATCCATTAGATTTACATTGCATTTCCATCTTCCATTACATTTTGAAATGTTAACATTATTTAAAATAATAGGAGCTACTTCATTGAAGTAATTCATTTAGCATCTTTAGCATGTTTAATTTTTTAAATGTTTTTTTAAGTGTGTAAATGGCTTTTTCCCGCTACTTTTTCCATTATGTGAAAATGTTACAAATTAGTGACCTAAATTCATAATGTTTCTCAACATATTCAAAGGATATCTATGTTTATACTGTATATTTACCAAATTATTCTGGGGCACAAAACAAAGGGCATTTTGCAATGTTTACAGCACACTGCAAACATTTGAATAATTAATTTTTTTATTACTGTAAGTTCTTGACATGCAGTGACCTCCCCTGCCATCAATCATTCTTCTTAACGCATTCACCGAGCCACAACAAGAGCATCATATTGGAACGGGGCCAAGACCACCACATCTCTCCCTGTGCATGACACTGTCTCAGATCCATGTCGGCCCTTAACATGTGACTCGTGTATCCAGGTCCGAGTGTTCAGGCCTGGGCGCAGAGATTGACCCGGCACGGATAGTGTGGCGTTTGCACTTCTCCAGCTGTATAGATTTAACCCCTCCTTTGTCAGCTGGACAATGGCAGGCCCCTCCCTCGCTGCTGAGCCGGGGCTTTTGATGGGCCCTTTGCCAGGGGAGGCTTTAAAAGGGTGGATGCACATGCCCAGCTTTCACTCTCAGATCAGGACGTCCCAAGGGCATCGAAGCGAGGTGAGTTCTTCTCCGCTACGGGCCCGTTGTCTGTCCCCACAACTCCCTCATATGTTTATACCTCCACCGGCCTCAGCTTCTTTCAGAGAGGCCTTCCAGTTTGGTCTGATAACTAGAGAATGACTCAAAAAACAGTCAATTTAGTCACATTTCTGCTGATGCAAGATCTCATTTAGCTGCTCACCTGCATTCTGGTGTGTGTTAGCATGATTGTGAGATATGATTTTGGCATGTGCCTTTAGCATAGGTTAATAGACTAATTATGTTTAATCTGCAACTTTGAACTGCTTGTACCAACTTGCTCTTTGTTTTCAAGCAGACGAGATGACTCACCATTGCACCAAGTTCTCTGGCCATTGGAAGGTATGCTTGACACAGAGTTGTCACTCATCAAGATCTGCAAAACAAGTTTCTGTTTTCCAAAGAATCTTACATAAGTCCAAAAAGATTGCATAATGATTACAAGTGCATTATCTGGAAGGTTTTGCTATAATTCGATGGTATGATTCCTGGTGTTGAACTTTTATAGCAGTTCACATCCCATTTGATCTTTTCCCCAACATGCAAGTCTTTAATTGTGCCCTTGAAATCTTTAAAGGTGCCCAACCTCTGTCTTCCAGATCATCGTGTACGATGAGGAGTGCTTCCAGGGTCGTCACCATGAGTTCACCTCAGAGTGCTGCAATGTCATGGAGTTCGGTTTCGAATCCGTGCGCTCATTGAGAGTGGAGAGCGGAGCGTGAGTGTTTTCTCCAAAGTCTTTTTTCGATAGTTTACGTAATTCCCGAGGTTTGTGCCAATTATTTTGTCTAACCGTGACTCCAAATCTGGGGAGAAGGGTCACACAAACCATTATTTGACCCTTCACACAGACACACAAAAAACAAAACAAAAAGCAACATCAAAATTAGATTTTGTTTTTTTCTGAAGAAAATGTACTCATGCAAAACTAAGAGTTGTAGATGGTTGCCAGGTTGTTGCTATGCATTCGCTACAGTTCTAAATAGTTCTACGCATGTTGAGGTATTCTAGGAGGTTGCTAGAGAGTTTCTAGGTGATTGCTAGGATATTCTCAGCGGTTTCTTAGTCAAAAAAGGCCAATTCTCTATTCTCCAGATGTGGCTCAGGTCTCGCCCTTATCATTCATGTTGTATAACAAACAGTGCTAGTTACGTGCCAGAAGTTTAGGGATAATACTTTGTTAAATCACTATCCCTAACACAAACCCTAAGTGTGAGTAATAGTAAAACTGATTCTTGGTCAGCAGGGGTTTGTTTAACAAACTTTTGTGTAAGATGTGACTAATCACGATTAATCGCATCTAACAAAATGTTTGTAAATGTAACGTGTGTGTATATATATACATACAAACTTTTATGTTAGATGTGATTAATCACGATTAATCGCATCTAACAAAATGTTTGTAAATGTAACGTGTGTGTATATATATACATACAAACTTTTATGTTAGATGTGATTAATCGCGATTAATCGCATCTAAAAAAGTTTGTAAATGTAACGTGTGTGTATATATATATATACATACAAACTTATATGTTAGATGTGATTAATCGCGATTAATTGCATCTAAAATTAAAGTTTGTAAATATACAAAAGTTTGTAAATATAACGTGTGTATAAACACATGCACACATATTTACAAACTTTTGTTAGATGTGATTAATCGCGATTAATCCATTTGACAGCACTAATATATGTATATACACACACAGTTATAATACTTATTAATATTTTGCATTCGCTTTTATTTTTATATTTTTAATTTTCATTCAGTTTTAGTAATTTTGTTATGTGCTTTTGTCATTTTTATTAGTCTCTTAATATTTCTAGACTGTTATTTTAGCACTTCAACCTAAACCAAGGCAACATTTTTTATTCAAGATTTTGAAATGTATTTTATTTTAGCTTTATTTCAGTTAACAACTAGTATTTTGAATAGTTTTAGTTAACTACACAGTGGCCCACAAGTTCTGCCAAGACTCCTGTTTTTACCCTGAGTTTCTCTTCAGGTGGGTGGGCTACGAGCACGCCTCTTACCAGGGTCACCAGTTTGTGCTGGAGCGCGGGGAGTACCCTCAGTGCGATGCCTTTGGGGGAAGCAATGCTTACCACATCGAGAGAATGACTTCCTTTAGACCCATTTCCTGTGCTGTAAGTTCACTTAACAAACCAAATCATACATAAATGACCCAACCTGCCATTTTGCATTGGTTTTCTTTTACAGTATCCACAACAATTGCAATTAATTCATATTATAACCATTGTTTTTGTTATAACCATGTCATTATGTTTGATATGTTTCTTCCCAGAACCACAGGGAGTGTAGAATGACCATCTACGAGAGGGAGAACTTCCTGGGCCGCAAGGGAGAGCTCAGTGACGATTACCCTTCTCTTCAGGCTATGGGATGGTGCAACAACGAAGTGGGTTCTTTCCGTGTTCAGTCCGGAGCGTGAGTATCTGCTTGGGTTCCTCTATTTTTTTTCCCCTTCAATGCTTCCATTTCATTTTTAATTTTGCTTCTTTTTTGTTCACCGCTATCTATTCTTCAGGTTTGTGTGCTACCAGTTCCCTGGTTATCGTGGATACCAGTATATCATGGAGTGTGACCGCCACTGTGGGGAGTACAAACACTTCAAGGAGTTTGGTTCCCATTGCCAGACCCCTCAGATCCAGTCCATCCGCCGTATCCAGCAGTAACGGATTTCTCCTTGCCCCTCTCCTTGCAAAAACTCTCATGCCCCTTTCTGCCCGATGCTAAATAAACTGTCTTTCTTAAACCTCACTGACCTCCTGTTATAGATCTGTGTCCAAAAAAAAGAAGAAGAAGAAGAAGAAAAAAAAGAGTGCATTTACTAAAACCTCAAAGCAACAGTGAGGGATTTTGGACACTTTGAAAAAATAAAAAAATAAATAAAAGGTGTGCCTTTTATTACAAATTAGTTGAAACTGGTTTTGTGAAGAATTATTTTTTTAGTACCTTTAATCATGGAAGGAAACAGAATGCACGTTCACCCTTTTCCCGCCAGAGGGTGCAACAAACCTACAAGCCAAATGTAATAAAAAATAATCAGGTTTAATGAGAAACTAAATATATTTAGCACTCTCTTTGGAGAATAAACGAAAACAGTCCATAACATGGCTTAACTTGTACCTTAACGTGACTAAGTTGAAATGCCATTGTTTGTCAGATTTAATCATATTACCAAGAACTGAAATAAGAAACCCAAACAAACAAAAAACAGCGCTATGCCCTTTTTTTCCCTAGATGCGGTGTTGATAAAAGAGGTGGGATGCGCTTACACAACGATTTTATTTAGATAACATGGCGCAGCCAGCAAAAGACACTAGACTCTCCTACTATGATATAGCCGTGGCTTATAAATATTAATTACGTAATGTGACGTGCGCCAACTGATTCGCTGAAAGGTGAGTGGAAGCTATTCAGACGACGAATTAAAAAGTCCTTTTATGGGGAAGGCTTGACTTGTGAATATTAATGAGGTAACGTGACTGGGCGCTTCAGGAAGGTTACTAAGCAACGTCAGCAGGCTCTATTTAATATGCATAACTGAAGCCTTCGCCGTAGTAGTTTTGCTTGCTTCGTTTTTCACGCTTTTATTTAAAGAGAGAGAGAGTATACATTGCGTAAATTAAGAGTCGAGGGAAATAAAACAAAGGGGTATTAAAACAATAATAAATTTCACACAAAAGCCATGATGAAAATGTAAATGTAAACACAACGAAAATGACTACAGATTCAATACCATACAGCCCAGAGTCTTCTATTGGGTCATTTCGCGTCCTGCTTCACTGGAGTTCAGCTCCGCCTCGTCACAACGCTCCAGTTCCTAGTTTTGCAACACCAACGCCGGGTTTTGCGTCGAACCGGCCGCTGGGAGGAAGTGCAGCTCTCAGAAGAGCCTGAATTTCACTTCACGACGCGCCGTGGGGCTCAGCTCACACACAAGCACTAAAACAAGAAAATAGTCGTTTATTCCCATCTGGATTAACCACTGGGAAACCTCAAGAAGCACTCTTTCCCGGAGGGTCTGAGTGGAATCGGACTGGAGTGTTTTATGTGGACGAATATTGTGTTTTTGTTGAGCGATGTCGGAAGAGATGAAGACTTGGATCTGCGACCCAAACACGGATGGAAAAGAAAAGAGTGATTTCTTTCGGCAGTAACACTGAAAATTCAAAATCAGCTCTCTTTTTGGAGGAAAGTACATTTAAAACCACAGAACGAAGCGTATTGGGGTTAAAAGTCACGTCGTGTTGATGTTGTTTTTCTCTCTCGTAGTTTCGTCCATATAAGCTTGAGTTTGAGACGCACAGCCATGCATATGAAGTTCCGCAAGATCTAGCGTAGAGATTTCAGGTTGAACTCCTTATTGTTGTGTTTTTATTTACGAAAAATAAAACAGTAGCTGTGTTTTCTCTCTCTCTCTCTATATATATATTACTCCCTTGGCGTTTCATCGGACCACGTTTTGCGACACCATCGCGACTTTTCTTTTCTTTTTTTTTAGAAAAAGGAAACTCGGATTGCTTTCGTTCACATTTGCTTATTTCCTTTTCTAGCGCCCCCCTCTATATCTGTAGGTTACAGTAGAGCAACATCTCAGCCGTTTTTGCTCAGAGCACACCTCTCATTATATAAATAAATCGACGAACAAGCAAATCCAGTTAAGGAGGAAAAACGGTCTGCATTGCACTGCACGAGGCAATGGACTTGCCACATCAAAACCCAAGTAGTTTAATTTCGGCTCTTTAATTGGCTTGTGAGATCAAGACAACAAGCTTTGGATCAGCAAGAGGAGTGACAGGCAAAAATGGGGATTAGTTTGTGATATTACCTGGATATTTACATATATGCATATGCTGTTTAGATCTTGAATGCTTT
This sequence comes from Elopichthys bambusa, assembly GCA_037101425.1. Classification (NCBI taxonomy): domain Eukaryota; kingdom Metazoa; phylum Chordata; class Actinopteri; order Cypriniformes; family Xenocyprididae; genus Elopichthys; species Elopichthys bambusa. The sequence goes on from CM074433.1 coordinate 42,914,749, forward strand.
GTTTTGTCTCGCGTTTGTGGATATTCAGGAAACAATCCAGCCCGTGTCGCACCGATAGCCATTATTTATGTTTCTCCAACCATTGGGCTTCAGATTTCCACCATCTTTCCGCCTTTTAGGAAGAGGAGGATACATCTTACCCTTATTATTATGTGCGGTCCGTTTGTATGCTGTCAGCTGGTAAATGTGATTAAACAGGGACATATTGGCGCATAATAGTCGTCCATTTTCATGCTTTATTGTGTTTTTGCAGCGAGCTGGCTTGCTTTATTTTAATACCCTAAGGAAATCGTCTTATCCGATCGTTTACGACTTATTTTCTATATCTTGTTGGTTTTAACGGGATTGCACGGTCGTTTTGATAAGAGGATCATCTTGGGGATTGATTTCATTTGACACTGACGGGCCAGCTTGCATGCATTTGTAGTTAACCCACTACCGCCGTTATCTCCATCCACTTGAATGGACGGTGGCTCAAATTAACTTGTATGTCATTATTTTGACGGTCGTTATACCGGCAGGCGGGTTGTTCGCGTTAAACTCATCCAAAGGATGAGTGCTGGATGGGGGCATCTGCAGGCTAGAATCGCTTAATCAATATCATCGTTATCACCATCTAGAATTATTATTGGAGATGATGCCATGCACATATATTCTTCCTCTCTGAAACAAGAAGCCATTTCTACAATTCCAGTGGACCTGAGGGTGACGTTGCTTCATAGATAAGCACCCTATAGATTTTGTTCTTCCTTCTGTTTTTTTTCGTGTATTTTCATCCACGATGGCTGTTTTCTGAGAGCCTTTTAGGGGGCGAAACAAGATAATAAAACAACTGAGACTGGAATAGATGTTCGCGCCTCTCTCGTACATCATCATCATCACCACCCCAGCTCCCGCGCTCGTCTCGTGCTGATTCCGCCCGCCCGCGCGCGAGCGCGCAACATCATCGTTCCCTCACGTCCCCCTCACGGCTGGTTCTGGTACCGTTAGCGACTCGGTTCGACCCAGAGGGCTCGAAGATGGCGGACCTCGAAGCGGTTCTCGCCGATGTCAGCTACCTGATGGCGATGGAGAAGAGCAAATCTACTCCAGCGGCCCGGGCGAGCAAGAAAATCATCCTTCCCGAACCCAGGTAAGCGAAACGAGTCTGTCAGACAGTTAATTCATACACATTATGCTTAATATTTTATTGTCAAGCGACGGGTTAACATGTCAACATAATGGGTTATTCATTTTCCCTGTATTTTGACTGAATATTCGTGTAATTTGACGTTAGAAATTCCCTGTCACCATCTTTAGTAATGGCCTCTCATGTAACGTACACACAGGGTTTGCTATACTTGCTTTCGCTTACAGAAAAAGTACTGTGGCATTTTCGGATAAGCTACTCGTTTATTTGGTGATGTACTTTAGTAATACCATATTATTGAATTACTTTATAATGCTATGCAAAAATCAAGGTATATTATAATTAGGCCTGTTCTGAGACCAGCACTTTACCATGGTAACACCACAGTACTTTTTTCTAAGCGTTGGCTCAATCCTAATTATTGCTGTTTTCTTGTGTTAAAAAGCCGATGTCACCCATTTTGTGCTGTGTTTAGTGTTTTTGAGGTTGTTCAGCACTTACTGAGGCCTGTTGGGAAAATTCCCCTGTGTGAATCAATGGCTCTTATCACCTGTAGATTTACTCCAGGTTGAGGGTGATATTCAATTGTAAACGGGTCGAAATTCTAACATTGGCTTCACATTTGGAAGTGCATACTCAATAAGGCATACAAATGCCCTTTGTTGGGGTTTTGTGTTTTAAATGGTTAGACCTTGGAAACGTAGAAGACAACAGTATCTATTGTAATGGAGTATAAATGTGTTTTTTACATGAAACACTTCATATTATCTAGGCATTCAACAATTCCTGCCCCTCAGAAAGTGAATACAGGAGTCAGATGGAAATACTAAACCCATACTAAACATAACTACATCGACCTAGTATATATTCAATTATAGCCTTTGTTGGAGATGATTGTACCTGTTCTCTCGGATATCATATTAAAGTCTCTTGTGTCTATTGGATTTAGTTTTTTTTTTATTGCCACTGTCCGAAAACCGTAAAAGTGATAAATTGGCTATGCCGTCACTTTTTGCGTATTTATTTGGCTGTTTACAACCCTATCGGAAGACTGAACAGTGAACACTGTAAATGTTGTTTAAACCTGCTTTTGGTAACAAACTGAGGCCAAAGCAAAAGGAAATGGTATTTCAGATTTCATAGTTTGCTCATCCCATGGGATCACTATGGTGATATGACTGTCAGTTTACAATGTAAAGCCTGTAGTTCAACACAAAGGTTTAATTGTACAGTTTACATGAACATGTCTCGATATAGACTGTGCATTCGTGGAATTGCAGTAGTTGGAATGTTTTTTAAGTTTATGTAACACTTAAAAGTGATTAGTGATCTCTCAGTGCAGCTCAGGGCTCAACACTAAGGATTTTTTTCTGCTGGCCCAGTCGGGCCAGTGGTTCAAATTTTGTGGCCCCACCACAAAAAAGTAAATAATCAATAAAATAAAATGGGTGTTGTTTTCGTTAAGGATGGGCATTTTTCGTGTATTTTTATCCACGATGGCTGTTTTCTGAGAGCCTTTTAGGGGGCGAAACAAGATAATAAAACAACTGAGGCTGGAATAGATGTTCGCGCCTCTCTCGTACATCATCTTCATCATCACCACCCCAGCTCCCGCGCTCGTCTCGTGCTGATTCCGCCCGTAATATTGCTTTACAATATTTGCACTTCGATTATCGTACAGAACGAACATATACACTCAAGTCAGCATATGGTTTATTGTGTTTATATTGTTTCACGTTCATGTTGAGAAAAAACAAGAATATCCACATGTTCGCTGTGCTAAGTAGGACTGTGTATCGATACAGATGTTTCGATTTAATTCCGATTCGATTCACTGAATTCAGTGATTCAATTTTCACTGGCCCCACCACAAAAAAAGTAATAAATGAATAAAATAGTTATTGTTTTTGATCCATGTATCTTTGTATTGTAATGAATAAGGTTATGACACCAAAATTTTAGATACCAGTGAAATTGAACAAATCTCGGTTCCAATTTCAATACCAGAGCTAAAACTACTATCTAATATAAATTTCAAAGATTATTAAAGACAAGTAAACGGTCATTATGAAAAAAAATAAATAAAGTAAAGTTAAATAGGTCAAAGTCATAAATAAATACAACAAGATACAAATGAAATAATTAGTGATTTTCAGGTTTTTCAGGTACAGAAATTGAATAAAGTAATCAAATGTAAAATAACTGCTTATAATCTTCACTCTACAAATTAAACAAAGGTTAATCCTTATTAAAGTTACAAAAAAAGTTATTCAGTGAGTCGTGAATGCAGTGATGGACAGCTGTCTTTCCTCATTTGACTGGTCAATAACGATGTTTCGGTGTTTGGATTTCATGTGTTTTATCATAATATTACCACCACAATGAGAACCCAGTTTCAACCGACAGTGTTTAGACACAACATGTTGATTCATTTTAGGGCTGCCCCTAATAGTCGACTAACTGTTAGTTGCAGGAAAAAGATCTCCACAGGAAGTGGCGAAATCCTGCTGTTAACGGCAGGAAATCCAAACATTCATCATTAATCGACCTCAAATATGGCTTATCATTTGGAACATGTAAGTAGTAGCAACTTTACAAGTCCACTCTCTCTAACGTTAACGTAGATAAATGTGTGCTATTTTTTGCGCTTATTCAGTTGTCATTTTTGGTCATGCAGATAAGAATAATCCAACATTCAAAATTGTTTGGTTTAAATGGTTTGCTTTTATTTCTGTAAACTCAATAAATTAAAATGTTCAGACAGTCTTCCTCTGTTTTTTTTTTTTTTTTTCTCTCCCCACATTCATAGTCATTACGTTTGCTGGTGCGCTGCTGCAAGCTTTATGCATGCGCTTGAATGCTGATTAGGCTATGTATTATATATATATATATATATACATACCTGCAAACTAGTCACTTTTCAGCGAAATTCGCTGTTTTCAAATCAAATATGTCAGTTATGTGAATTGTGTAGATCCGAAGAATTTTTTTTTTTTCGGGGGTGGGGGGTGTCAGGGTGAGTTTGCACGCACAATAAATCGAAAATGGGCTACTTTCCCATATACTGGAGTGAAACCATAAACGTCTCAAGCTGTGCTGTCGTGATTTTTTTGGCGCTTTGAGGTGCGATTGACACATCGCTGTAGCGCTTCAGTTCAAACAGAGGCAGAACGCACGTGAACTGATCATCTCTTCCGCTTTACAACACAAAATAAACATGAATGGATGTAGGATGAATGAATACCAAAGGTATGTTGAAAGATACAGTACAGCTGGCTGAAATCAGTATCATGTCATATGTAACGTTAATCGATCAATGATTGTTTCAACCGCAGAAAAGCGCCAATAAAATAGCTTGTAAAAATGTCATATTTACCGTAACGTTTACATTAGAAAAGCCGTTCAATGTAAAAAAAACGTGTTAGTCAGCTACAAAAATGAACTTAGAGAGGAGCATTTTAATATATATCCACTGTGACTAGGCCATTGCATATTCATGTACTTAACATGTGCTTCAATACTTTTTATGTCGGCCACCATTTAAATGTTTAGGCTGATATTAAAAAACGAGTAGAAATACAATTGTCATTAAAAATGTATTATAACTTTATTATAAAAACTTCTTTATGTGTAATTTATATGTAAGTAGCTTACAAATCAATTAATTGTAACCTTTGATATTATAATGAAGTACCAGCTGTGGTTCCCTGTATAGTTTACAGCATTATTTGAGATATTTTTTCTTTTAGGAAATATGCCATGTACTGTACCTGATAGGCCCCAAATTAATTATTATTGAATTGAAGGTAGTCAAATCGAAATAAAATCGCAAGCTTCTGAATCAAAATTGAATCCAGCTGTGAAATTTGTGTCAATGCCAAGCCCTAGTGTCAATAAATTTATTTATTTATTTACTTGAAGCAAATGTTGTTTTTTTCCATTTATTTTCTTGTGGGAGTGCACCAGAATGCTTAGTTTATATGTTAAAATCACAAAAATGTTCTCAAGGGGGAGGATGCCCCCAGACCCCCTACTACTATTTACTTTGTAAACATGTCACCTTTTTCACCACTTTGCAGTTTGCATGTATGTATATAGGCGATCAAAGGCTCATTATTATGATTTATTAATATAAAAGCGTGATTAGTCGAATAATCGCTTAAATGAACGACGACTACTTGACTAGAAAAATCTTTAGTCGAGGGCAGCCCTACAGTCTTAAGTTTACATTCACTTAAGACAAAACCGGCTGTGTTTACGTGGATACTTGCTAAGACTGGTATTTTGAAATTGTTTTGTGTGTATTTGACCGTTTAAGTGCAATAAGCCGTGAAAAGAACTCAACTTGGTAGTTGCAAGTTTGAGAGGCAGTTTCATGTGTGTGCTACTGAATGGTTTGAAATCACTTAAATGTTTAAATTGGCAAGACTTAAAAAGATGTGCAAATGATAAACTTAATGCGAGTGAAAGTCTTTTATCACATCGGGCAGCTCGCTTGCAGTACAGAGGCAATGTGCTGATGTGAAGGCATTTGCGCATTTTGAAAGAGAGAGAGAAAGAGAAGACATCTTACTGCTGAATCACTCGTGCAGTTTTTTGAAATTACGTCTCACAGAAATGAATGATTTGATCTGATGATTTGTGTGGAATAAATTACTCATTCAACCAACATGCTATAGTGCATAATTGTTTGCAGAATTTCCCGCATTATAAATGCAAACCTGTGGGAATTAGTAAAATTATGCACATTCTGAAATTCAGGCCCTGATGATGGTAGTAATAATAATAATAATAATAATAATATAATGTATTGCTGTTGTTATTATTATATTCAAGTTGTTTGGCTTCCTAAAAAAAACCCAGTGTGAATGTGATGTGGACTGATACACTATCACAACTGAAAAACCTTTTGAGTCCACTTTAAAGGTCCAGGTACAAGTCAGTGCAAAGACTTTTTACTCTGTTCGATTTGGTCAAATACTTTGGTTCAAAGTGTCCAGATTGATGCACTTAACTTTAAAATGTACCAGCCTCCAAACACTGGTAAAGATATACTACATTTGTTTAACTTGTTGCTTTAATTGTCAGTTAAATGTAAAGTTGCATGCATTAACCTCAATGTTTTATGACTTTTGTTTTGTAGCATGCTGATAAATTTTTTTTTTTCAGTCGAAAAGAAATTAAGGTTTTTGAGGAAAACATTCCAGGATTTTTCTCCATATAGTGGACTTCAACAGTTACAAATGGGTTGAAGGTCTGAATTAAAGTTTCAATGCAGCTTCAAAGAGCTCTACACAATCCTAGCCGAGGAATAAGGGTCAAAAAAAAAAAAAAACCCCCACAAAGTATGTACGTTTTATTTATTTATTTAGAAAATTACCAATTGTTTTGCTAGTTAAGACCCTTATTCCTCGTCTGGGATCATGTAGAGCTCTTTGAAGCTGCATTGAACAATTTGGGCCTTCAACTTGTTGGTAACTGTTGGAGTCCACTACATGGAGAAATATTTTCCTCAAAAACCTTAATTTCTTTTCAAGAAATAAAGAAAGAAAGATAAACATCTTGGATAACATTGATTGGGATGAGTAAATTATCAGGAAATTTTAATTCTGAAGTGAACTAATCCTTTTATACCTCCCAGTTATTTATAGAGCTGATCCTTAGTGATTGTCACCAATGTAAACACAGCATATAGACCTGCGAAAGCATTCAACAAGGCGTTTTTGAAGAATGAGTTGGCCAGCATCAGAACAGAGCCACAGTAAACTTGCAGCGAGATTCATTTACGGTTAATCATCTTCCTTCCTACGCCAAGGCTAATATAAACGTCTCTCTCTGGGCCGAAATGATGCATGTGCCGGTGGGCTATTTAGCCTCCCCGGATGATGTGGTAATGCGCGGTATGAATCTGAAACGATAACGGGTTGGCCTTTCCGTTCGACAAATGGTAAGCCATACATCCGCTCTTCATTGTGATTAGTCTGCTTTAGTGGCTCTGTTTGCTCTGAGGGATTACTGTAGTCCGCAGCAGGGCAGCATTACCACAGATCGAGTGAAAGCATTAGCCGTTGACATCAGTGTCCCCATCATTAGCGTTATTACGGGCTCCATAAGCTTTGTGCCACTCCCAGCTGCACCTTCTGACTAACACAAGCCGTTTAACATCAAACTCTCTTTGTGACATTCGACTGCTTGTATGTTGTTATTCCATAAGCAACTGTGGCGTAAGAGAACCATATCAATATCCCATATTGGCAGCGGTAATGATCAAGTATGCATAAAAACATAAGCTGGTGGTACAATAAAGGCGTTTGTTAATAAATAGAAGGTACTTTGTCCTTTGCCAGCAGAAAAAGTAGCAGCGGAGAGAGATAGCGCGGCTCTGCTACATTCTCCTCGGGCCAGTCGCGAGCCCGCTGGCAGAGAGGTGAGATTTTGACAGCATGACTGGAAGTGTTTGAGGAGCTGGCAGGATTGTTTGACAGCGAGACGAGTGGAAGAGACTGGAGATTGTTTCAGTCACGTAGACGTTGGACCGTGGGACGGAACTGATGCGATTGCAGACCGACAGAGAAAGAGATGAATGTGTCTGAAGAGACAGGCACCAAGGGGTCGAGGATGTTGTGGTTTCTTTTGCACGGGTGCAATCTTGCATTTTAAATTGTATCTATTAGTCAGTGGTTTTGAACTAGTTACCACTTTTGAGATGCTAAAGGCCAGTTAATGTGTCATAATAATGTAGGCCAGGCGATAAAATATGAATGCACTGCGTGAGTAAAACATGTAGTCATTAATAAATGAGGAGTTTGTTTATGTCTTTAAAGGGCTCATCGCAGGCTTGAGGTTTCAGCCACTCGAGTGTATGGTTTATAAGCGCTCCAGATATCAGCTTTTGGTTTTTACCGTAATGTGTCAGGTCATTTACTAGGGCAGGGCGCTAAAATGTTGCTTTTAAGCCTATATTGAGCCGATATAGCTCTCTTTATGTATCGACTCAGAAATGACTTGAAAGGGTGGTTTTTTTTTAGCATGTTTAATGCATGAAATAGACTAAATATTGAATTATTTTATTTTATATGCATCAAAATAACAAATGCATGCTACTAAACAGCAGTATTTAGTAGGGGTGTGACACTGCGGGTATCTCACGAGAACGAGGCGAAACAATTTTTAAGAAACCCTCAATGATGAAATGCATGACAGACATGACTAGTCTGTAGATGCATTTGAAATAACTAATCATGTAATGAATGTCATTCAGTTCTACTTTCTGAGTATGAATTATCATGTGCAGTAAAAGACGACAATACTCAAGCACTGTAAAAGGTTTTACCAAAAAAAAAAAACTGAACTGACTGGCTTCTCTCCTGTATGATTTCATACGAGTCTCTTCAGACCTCTTCAGACCATGATTTCATTCGAGTCTCTTCAGACCTCAGAACTGTACGTGATTCATGAGCTTCTACAACTTTTGACCTCCTAACTGAACTCCTTTCCACAAATTGATCAATGAAATAAAAACAGTAAAAATTAATAATAGTTTTAAGTCCTAAGTGCAAACAATAAGTGCAGCCATAATCAAACTACTCTCTCAATATTCAAAGTGCAATTAGAGACCACATTTTTCTTCAAGCATGATACAGAGCTAAGAGATGGTTACAACTATACAGCCCAGCCTAAGATAGCTTTCATACTGGGAAATATTTGCATGCATCAGGGAGCCACTTTCAAAATGCGGGTATTGAAATCATGTTTGAATGCACGCTCATGTTTTACTTTCATTTCTGATTTCACAATCGCGCTTACTCTGTGAATAGGGAGCGGTGGTGCTGAGCACGCTTTCTACAAGATAAGACATTTATAAGACGCTTAGGCTCTGTTGTACAACGAATCTTCTGCCATAGTCTTGTCAGTTATCTCATCACATGCTCTCGTCACGTGATCAGTGAACACTGATTCCTGCTGCACTACGTACGACTCTGCTGCTCATGTTGGATGAGCTGGATGGCATTGAAGCAAACGTTATCCAACTGAATTAAATTATTTCTATGAAAAGCAAAACGACAGTGGAGGCGTAATGTAAATGTATAGTAATTAGTTTAATGTAAATGTAATTGTAATTGTGCTTCATATTTCTGTGGAAAGGTAATATTTTTTTTTTTTTTTTTTTTAGGATTGATGCATAGTAGGTACAAAAGAACAGCATTTATTTGAAATAGAAATCTTTTGTAACATTATAAATGCATTTGCCACTGTTGATCAATGTAATGTGTTGTTGCTGAATAAAAGTATATACTATTTTACTGACCACAAAATAGATTTTTTTTATTTTTCATTTTAATGAACATTTTGAATAATGATAAAAATGAATTGTTGAATTAGAGCCTTGAATTGATTCATTGAAATGGATCAAAGTTTCCAATGCCATTTTTGCACACTGTCTTTAGGAAACTTAACGGCCAAATATAAGTTGCATGATTTCTTTATGATCTTCACAATATTGCTTAATTTTTTTATTGCCTACTAAATTATTATAAAAATGTAATAAATATTAAGATATCATTGCACAACCCTATTTATAATATCAATCCTGATAGCAGCCCTGTCCATTTGCCGTAATGTGTCAGGTCACTCACTACAGGGGTGTCTGTGTCTGGTCCAGGACTGCAGGAGCATGTTTTGGGAACACCTCTTATCTCCCCTGACCTGCACTCTGACTCTGTGGGGCTGTGGTTGGGTGATAATGAGCCCTTGGAGGGGGTGCTAATTGATTCAGTCTCCCAAACTTGCTGCTCATTAACACCCTCTCCCAGGGCAGCGTGGCTGTGCCCTCCTTTGGGAAGCAACGGGCAGAGAATTGAGCAGGTGGTTGTGGAGAGACCTAAACTAAGGCCGGGATCGAGGTGGAAGGGCAGCGTGGGAGGCTGACTCAGTGACTCAAATCCAGATGCCTTTCTGGGTTTTAGCTGGTGTGGGGTATGGATGGTGTTTGTTTTGCATATGAAGTTTTGAACTAAAGTCACCTCTTTATTTTTACCCATTTTCTCGCAGTATTCGGAGTGTCATGCAGAAGTACCTGGAGGAAAGGGACGAACTGGCCTTTGACAAAATCTTCAACCAGAAGATTGGTGAGTTTTCTCAATGCTTTATGTTGCTTTCAGCCAGTTTTGCATTGCCAAAAGGTCAGAAATTCTTAATGTCATCATTTCAGCTTTGGAAAAGGGTTACAAAGGGTACAAATTTTTGAGGGTCCAAACTGAGTAATTCTTTAAATAAGCATCTAAAAAACACCACAGACCCTCGAGGAGGACATTTTAATCACCATGAAGTTAAATAAGGATCTTGTTCTTCCTTTTTTCTTATCGGAGTCAAAGACAGCTCTTTGTTCTTTATCACTGGCCGTTATGTCTGTTTTTCTCTGTTAGTCACCTGAACAGTTAAACTCTTTGTCAGACAGCATGTCGTACAAATAAGCTTTTGTTGTGGTTTGATGAATGCATATGCCCAAATAACCTCAGGTACCTAAGTGAAAGCATGCTTTTTTTCCCGCTCGGTGCTTTTGGAGAAAAGGCGTTTGCTGTAATGTATGAAGTGTGAGCTGTGAAGGCACCATGGGAACACGGCAGCCAGCCCCAGATTTTGATTAACTTTAATTTTTACTTACTTTTGTGTCTGAAGTCCCAAGTGAGGATCTGCTTGAGTGGTTTCTTTCTCTCTCCTGACTTCTTTTGCTCACATTGCCTCCATGCATTACACAATAACATGCTGATAGTGCCTTACGTTATATGTTATGTTAGTTGATATTCTTATCGCCTACTATTTTAACCAGAGAAATGAGAAAACAGACATCAGAGATCAGTGAGTATGAGGGAGTCACAGGGAGTACTTAAAGAAAAATATTATAGGTAAAAGGGACAAAAAAAAAGAAGATTGGGAATCCTTGTGTTAGAAGAAGGAAATGGACCAGGCTTCTGTTTGTCTTCAGACATTGGCCGCTTTTCCACCGTCGGGCCAAACAGTTCTCGTTGCTTAACCATTCCATTCCATGCTGACCCGGCCCAGTAATCGTGTCATGCCGAACCAAGATCAAATGTAAAAATAACTGGTACCATTTCTGACCGTTCTTAAAACCATTTGGCCCGACGGTGGAAAAGCGGCTAGTATTAGAGTAGTTGTAGGCCATTGTGCCCCGAACTACCTAGATCATCTGTTTAAAGACACTATAATACAGGTCTTTTATTGATCCCATGGAAGTATGAGTGGTGTTGGATGAGATTAGCAGTTAAAGTGTCCTGCGTGCATGTGAACTCCTGCAGTACTGTTTGAAAAGCATCCCAGGATGCACCTCTTGTAGTTAAGAAGCTATTCTAATATGTGGAAAATAGTAATAATAAATAATGCGTAGGTGTGACGACATTTGTCTGGTAGTGTTTATGTATTCTTATTCATGTTTTCTTAGGATGTATGTTTGTGACTGTCAATGTTGTTACAAAAGTGTTACATAGTATGTGATGAGTCACTCTTATTTATGTATATGTTAACAAGTGGCCTTCCTGGGTGGAAAGCCTGTTTGTGGTATTATCAGGGAAATCAAACTGCAATGCGAGTGACATGTTAATGAGGCTTAGCAACAACAACAACAAAAAAAGCATTAATTAAATGAAAGAAATATTTTCACTAATGCAAATATGTGAAGCTTGCAAATATTTCAGGTCCTCTCTGAAAAGAGATGTGAAGCAGGAAACCAAAGTCCGCTGCGGTGCCGCTAGTTCACCATACTGAATTTGAATGACAAATGTCTCAGTTTTGCATCTGACCAGTGGAAGGAGATAATGACTCAGGGGCTGGTTGCATAATCAGATGCTTCCCTTCTGTCTTTGTCTTTTAACCCTCGTTGCTGTGGCATTTCGTGTTTATTTGATGAACCAAATAATGTTGCATGATGGCTTTTCTAAGCCGATTCTTTCAGGTCGTGTTCAGTTGTCATAGCTGTGGCATATTGGTTTGTTGGTCTTGTGCATAACGTTAACATCCAGAAAACGCTAATATTGCATTGTTTCTCATATGATTTGTCTCTTTTTAGTAAGCCGTCTTGATTTACTGCAAAAAACTTGATTTTCTTCCTACTGTGAAGACCCTACTCTCGTTGTGATCCGCCTAGTCATATGAGACCTAATAGGGAGCAACAAGTAGCTTTTACCATTAAAATTGCATGAGAAATTAATAGAAATGAATCTTGCTTAGCAGGAGGAGATGTAGAGAACAACACGAGGATAAAAAGCTTAGGCTCAGGGGTGTCTGTTGGCCGAGAATGACCGTGGAAAATGCCATCCTCCTTCATTGATTTAATTTGGTTTGACAGTCACAGCCACGAAGACGTTCGCATGGTAAAACTGAGCTTTTGATGTTCGACTTTATTGGCAGCAAAACTCGATTTACTGGCACATCTGGAATGGTCTAGATAATGCTGTCTGTACATGTTATAATATAAGAAGCATTCATAAATATTGAAAAATGGAGCAAAGGGGTTATTTAGCCAAGTCTGGGATGTTTTTTTTTTTTTTGTTGTTTGATTTTTAATGCATTTTTTCTCAGCACTAAAAGCTTTGAAGTGATTATCAGTCCTTTTGAGACACGTGTCCAATTTAGGGGTGTGACAAGACAGTTAGTTCATGAGAATGAGACCAGATGAGATTTTTACGCAGAATTTTTAAGAAATCCTCAATGACGAACTGCATGACTAGAAAAATAGTCTGCAGGCGCATTTGAAATGTTTTAACTAATTATCTTTCATAATTTCAGTTCTACTTTCTGAGTATGAATTGTCATATGCAGTAAAAGACGACATTACTCAAGCACTGTAAAAGGTTTTACCACAAACTCAACTGACTGGCTTCTTTCCTGTATGATTTCATATGAGACTCTTCAGACCTTACTGTACATGATTTATGAACTTCTAAAACCTTTGTTCTCCTAATAAAAATGGTATAAATTAAATTGAATAACTGTTGTCTCTTAGTCTTATTAAGTGCAACCATAATCAAAAGTATTCTCTTAATATTCAAAGTGCAAATAGAGACCACATTTTTCTTCAAGCATGATACAGAGCTAAGAGATGGTTACAAATATACAGCCCAGCCTAAGATAGCTTTCATATTGGGAGATATTTGCATGCAGGGAGCTGCATTGAAATCGCGTTTAACTTTCGCGATCACGTGTACTCTGTGAATAGGGAGCAGCGGTGCTGAGCGTGCATTCTACAAGGTAAGACATTTATCATACGTTAGGATCTGTGCAACGAGTCCTCCGCCCTGGTCTTGTCAGTCATCTTGTCACTTACTCTCGTCATGTGATCAGTGAACTCTAAAACTGCTGCACTACGTACGACTCTGCAGCTCATTAAATGGTTTTTATTTCTATAAAAAGCAAAACAACAGTGGACTGGAGGCATAATGTAAACTAAGCGGTGGCATATTCTATCCAAATTTCATCCTCACACTCCCGTCATGGCAATATCACAAGACAGCGTTTCGCCACGACGAGAAATCTTGTCACATTTTAATATCTGTCCATCGTAATGAGAGAGAGAACTTCATCTTCCTCCTTTAAATGTGTCAGACAAGTGTAGCTTGTAAGCTACCACTGTTCTCTCTCTACGCTCTCAGGTTCAGCTAAATCTTTTTGCCCCCCATTCTCAAACTCTTCCATGACCTACATGCACCAAAGATCTTAAATGCTCTGCAGATCGATAAGCTTGTTACATTGATGCTTTTTATTTAGGTCTGGGAAGTCACGACTGGCTGTAATAAATAATGTGGGGCGGGCAGCTCAGGTTGAAGATAAATAACCCTGTTAGCAGAATGACATTGGTGTATCGGTGCATAGACACTTGTATGTATGCATGTATCTGTGCAGTTTGACAGCAGTTTTTGGGCTGATGATGTGTCTCCATCCCCCTCTTCATGACACATGATTTATTGGACCATGTCTGTACTCTGAAACGGAGATGCTGCACTGCAGTGCAATTCTCTCTCTCCTTTGCACTCTTCTCCTGTTGCTCTTTTACTTGTTAGCATGCTTCACTTTGTGGCAGGTGGCATCAATTTAGCATTTTGTGGCAAGCTGAATTTTAAACCTTAAACCTGTGCAGAAATAAATGTTATGGTTCTGTTGTTACATTTCGAACATTAACATGACAGATGTAGATGGGGATGTTCAAGGAGTAGTTTACCCAAAAGTTAACATTCTTCATCATCTTAATAATTTACTCATCCTTATGTTGTTAAATAAGCATAAAAGGAAATAAATAACACACATTTTATCCAAAGCAACTTACATTGCATTCAAAGTCATTTTTTACTGGAAGACAAAAGAGGTTTATGTCTTTCTTTCTTCAGTTGAAAAAATTAATGTTTTTGAGGAAAACATTCCAGGAGTTTTCTCCATATAGGGGACTTCAACAGTTAACAGGTTGAAGGTCCAAATGTCAGTTTCAGTGCAGCTTCAAATGACTCTACACAATCCCAGCCAAGGAATAAGGGTCTTATCTAGAGAAACGATCGTCATTTTCTAAAAAACAAAACAAAAAACATTTATATACTTTTTAACCACGTTGAAAAGGTCACATGTGACGTTGGTGGAAAAACGAAAACATCTAATTTTCTCTTCCAACTTCAAAATCGTCCGACATTGTTGTTTTACCTTTTTTTGTAAAGGCTGTTGGACTTAGTCTTTGCATGTTTGCTTTGTAAACACTGGATCGGTACTTCTGCCTATGTCATGCGTGACCTTTCCAACATGATTACGTATTGTGTGAAATCGTGGACGCGCATCGCAGAGCTAGTGCAAGACAAGCATTTGTGGTTAAAAAGTATATTAATTTAAACATTTTTTTTTTTAGAAAATTAGAGATTTTCATGTGTGTGAATGACATTTTCCGTGAATAGTGACTTCACATCTGTTTTTCACACAATGCTATTGTATAGCGTACAGTATATAGAGCAAAAGTTATAATGACAACTTTTGTGGTTTTTGGAGCTTGACAGCTCCTGGTCACTTGCTTTTGTTGAATGGAAAAGAGTGGTTTGGACATTTTGCTAAGCTTCTCCTTTTTATGTACTCTGGAAGAAAGACAAACAGGTTTAGAAAGACATGAGGGTGAGTAAATGATGCCATTTGAATTTTGTCCGAACGAATCCTTTAAAACACTCTTACATGCATTTCACACATCATTTTGAATGAAAGTAATAAATATATTTAATGTTAGTTCAGACGTTGTATTAGTGCGATCACGCTTCTTAATTTGTCCTGTCAGGGTCATCCAAAACAGGTGAAAATACCACCAATAGCTGTGATTGCTCTGCTGTGAGTCAGAGTACTTGTTTATGATACACAACCAGATGAGCAGTCTCTTCATTTCCTGGCCCACCCCCCTTCAGAACCATCACTTATCATGCAGACCCCGCCTCCCTCTTTATCGTCAGTAATGGTTTCACGATGACAGGCCAGAGCTGTCAAAGGACACAGTACATGCCGTCCCCGAGCGCACACATCGTAAAACCATCCTCGTATCTCTGCGATCGCTTTCAGCCGGTCGGCTGTCATTTATTCTGCTGCATGCGTCTCATGGCTTTGATGCCTGAGGGAGGCGTTCACAGCTCCTATTGATCTCCCTAACGTTCCGATCTGTTGTTATGATGTTATTCCTCTATCTGCCCTCCTCCTGGTTTCTTCATTTGTGTTCTGCCTGTCCACCCCTCCTCCTCCCTCATTCACATCTCTCTCTCTCTCTCTCTCTCTCTCTCTCGTTCCATCTGTCAGAGTTCTGGAATGGATGTTTGAGAGTTTTGTGTTGCCTAGCAACTGTGGTTGCCATGGGAACGCCAAAGATATTCTTTGTTTGCTTTGGCGATCGGGAAAATAAAATTAAAGGATGAATTAAAGAAGGAAATAGATGATTTCCATTCAAACAAAGCAAATAAAACCCCTAACAGAGTATACTCCAATACAATAGTAGGATAATTACACCCATCTTCTTTCTGGCCCGAGGCTGGTGGCTCTGATTGGCCGGGTTGATCAATGCCTATTAACAGTTTAGGTTTCATTTTCCCTGTGTTTAGATGCGTGCTTGGCCCTTGTCTGTAATGCTAGTGTGATACGTGCCCGAGAGTGCAACATATTGATGCGTGTCCTTTATTAGCGAGTCAGAGTGCCTGTGCCCAGATGTGTTTGTGTGCGAGTGACTTCATGCATACGTGTGCATGTGTGCACTAGCATTGCGTTAATTGACAGTTCTTTGATCCACAAGCTTCTGTTAATTGCTCTGGGATTTGGAGAATTAATTGGCCAGTCAATGTCATTATTTCCACCCCACTCGCCCTCGTCTGTCTTTGGCCTACACCAGGGATGCTCAAATTACGCAGCTTGAGGGACACTTTTAGAAAATGCAGGGTGAGCGGGGTCAGTGAATAAAATGACCTGGTAATATTGGTTAAGTGTGCAGTAACTGTCTTTTACCAGCTTCATTTTTACATCAAAACATTTGTAATAGTCTGTCTTAAAAGGATAGTTTACCCAAAAATGAATATTGTCATCATTTACTCACCCTCATGTTGTTACAAACTAGGGATGTGCAACAGCGACTGAGTACTCGTACTCGACCGTGACAGCGGTGATCGATTATGTAAACGATGATTGAAATTTTTGCTTTTTTCTTCTTCACCTGATTGGTTATAGCAGCCCTTTGGGCGGCGCCCTGAGCTCTGATTGTTTAGCTTGCTACAGCATGCGTCAAAAGATGTGAGAGAGAATGTCTGGCTTCACTTTGACAAGATAGATGAAAATACAGTTCAATGCAAGCTGTGCAGCGCCAAGCTTTTATCTTGTGCTGAAAATAACCTTTTAAATTATATTCATAATTAATTTAACAATAATCATCAGCATAGGCGCCAAGCCCTCGAGCACCCACAGAAAAACAAGATATTCTCATTTCATTTCAACCAATAAAAATTGACTGAAGCCTTTAGACACGGCTTTCTTTTCGTTTTTATAGTCCGTTTGATTTGAAGCAGTTTCTATTTCGTTAATGTTGAGAGCGCATCCGTAACGCACGCGAGAGCGCATCCATGTAATTCACGAGCACGGATCTCTGCTCGGACGCGGATTTCATTTTGGACGTGCTCGAACTTTGTCCTGTCACGAATCTCAACGTGCTTTTTCTCATGGAGAGAAGGCACCCACCGGCAGAAACATAAATCGGTGCCTATGATCGTCAGTGATTTTCATAAAATAACATTTTGGTTGATCAGAAAGTGCAAATTGAATCCAAAATATTGCTGAAATATTAGAATAAATAAAAAAATACAATAGCGACACTAATGTAACCTAATAGATTGTGAATTTGTTGTGCTTTCGTTTAGTTGTCTTTCGTTTTATAGTGCAATAGGAGTTACACTTGCGGTCAAACTCACGTTTGCATTCACAAACTTTTTGCCGATGAAAGTTGTAATAATAATAATTTAGATGAAAATAAAGCACATCTGCCATAAACATAGCATTATCATGAGAACTTTATAGAAATCTATAGTAAATTCTGTCCTTGCCCGTGTGTCAGTGAGCTGTCATGAAAGCGCATCACGGCGGGAGCGCTCTCTCTCTCTATCTCTATCTCTATCTCTCTCGCTCGCTATAGCACGTGACTTAAAGTTCACTGGCATTTGCATCCTTTTATGCAGATACAAGTTGTAATGTTACGTCTATGTTATGTATCTGAGTTATCTGATTAATATCATAGGATGTGTCATAGAACGGGCTTCAGTTTATTGGCATAAAGTTACTCTTCACCTCAGGCAGCTATTCCTTTTAGATACTTCTAAATAACATTGCTGCATCATAATCATAATCTAACTGTGTTTTAATCATGTGTTTTCATAGACAGGTTTTCATGTCATATTTTTATTTTTAACATTTAATTTTTCATAACCGTCTTCAGATATTTTCATTATCTCAATGACGGCCATGCATGTCAAGCAAACATGCTTGAACTTCCATTTACCACAACTGATGTATAAGTTGATGAATGTTTACATTTTATCAAAAAGATCTTCAGTTGTGTTTTGAAGATGAACAAAGGTCTTGCAGGTGTGGAATGACATAAGGGTGAGTAATTAATGATAGAATTTTCATTTTTGGGTGAACCATCCCTTTAAAGATCCTTTCCATTTTCCATTATGATGTATGATGTAAATTTAACATTTTATTTACGTACTAGTAAATAGAAGAGACAAAAATAATGGCTGGTTTGTGGTGGTGGACTTTTCTTTGAGTATAGACCAGAGCCAGTATTAATATTTAAAGGCTGCTTGTCTCTTCCCATTGCTGTGTGAACTGCTGGGAGAGGCTCTCGAGAGCTGGTTCCCAAACCTAGTGAGCAGCTTATTTTCTTCTTTTAGACAAATTCTATGAAAACATTGCATGTATGTGGAGAAGGTAATCCCACAGTGCACTGCAACAAGGTGAAAGTAGTCCATCCTAGACGTGGAGCAAAGAGAGAATAATATCAGTCAGAAATATATTAAGATGACAACACTTTACAGTAAAGTTCAGTTAGTTAATGCTATATGTATCATGAACAATTTATTTATCTTTTTTATTTTTATTTATTTTTTAATATATGCACTACTATTCAGTAGTTTGGGGTCAAAGTTTTTTTTTGTTTTTTTTTAAAATAATTTAATACTTTTATTCAACAAGGATGCATTAAATGGATCAAAAGTGACAGTAAAGACATTTATAATGTTACAAAAGATTATGATTTCAAAAAATGCTGTTCTTTTCTACTTTCTATTCATCCAGGAATCCTGAGAAATATGTATCATGGTTTCCACAATTATTAAGCAGCACAACTATTTTCATCTTTGATAATGAGAAATGTTTGTTGAGCAGCAAATCAGCATATTAGAATGAATTCTGAAGGATCATGTGACACTGAAGACTGGAGAAATTATGCTGAAAATCAGCTTTGACAACTTAAATTAAACAATTAAATTAAAATAGAAAGTTATTTTAAATTGTACTAACATTTTACAATATTACTTTTTTTTTTTCTTTCTTTTGGCCAAATAAATGCAGCTTTAGTGAGACTTCTTTCAAAAAGATTAAAAAAAAATTGCTGACCCCAAACTTTTGAACGGTAGTGTATGCTAATAGCCTTTTAACATCTAAAGTTTAAATTTACATTAAAGCAGTACTTTCCCACTTTACTTAACATATACATAGATTGTAAGAATATGACTAATAAGGATGACTAAACAGTATAAGGTAAGGCTTATTATTAGCAGTCTCAAATTAGTTTTTGTTAATAAAATTAATTTGATAAGTTGAGCCACCACATAAACATATCTATACATAGATCATCTGTTGTTCTTCTGTGCTTTTTCCTGTTGTGGCGGTTAGCAAACAGCTGCTGCGTCTTATTTCAGAGACTGTATCCTCCGGAGGTCGCATTTGAAGGCTGCATACGTCATCAAGGGTTTCTTATTTAAGTTATTCCTCTTACGGTGTAAAATACTGTAATTTCTTTCTTACTTTGCTCATTTTTACTTACGATGACGTATGCAACCTTCAAATGCAACCTCCGGAGGCCTCGAAAATGAGACACAGCAAGCGTTTGCATTACTGCGTGCGCTCCCTTCTGTATTGGAGTGGATCGCCTGTGACTGACTGTATTCGTCGTCTGACTGCATGCATCTAACCGTGACGTGCGTACTGTGATGGTTCGGAAAGAATACATGTACTATTACACACCTAATATTTATATATAACATTAATCTAGATGAATAAGTTGTTGTTAACATTTCTTTTAATACCAAAAAGCATCATTTGAGTATTATGACCCACATGGTGCGAGACGCAATGTAAGTGTCAAAAATGTGCATCTGATTCGTATATTTGTATATTCAATTTAAAAAAAAAAAAAAAAAACACTTCAGAGAGCTCGCCCCGTCACTATTTTATGTATTTATCTTTCGAGTAATCAAGCAGTCCAGATGACCAAAATAAACATCCCTACTATGTTTTGGGTTGATTCACATCCAAACATTTCCAATTTGGGCCTGATCCTCTTAAGTATTTACGAGGTGACTGCAGGCATTCTCTCACAGAATCATTGTCTTTTGGCTGGTCACCATGTTGTGTAGTTCTCTAATCATTTCGGCCCGTTTTCTCTTTTGTCTCTCTGCCGCAGTCTCTCATCCTCTGTCCAGTTTTGGCCCAGAGCCCATGTGGGTTTTTACACGCTGTGGTCTGTCATACAGTTACTTTCCCAGGCAGACTTGGCCCAGTATCTGTATATGCGACTTTGCCCTGTAATTGCTGTGTTTATTCTAGTCGTGTGACATGGCACTTACCAGTTATTTTCTTACCACCAGTTACACCAATCAGATCCTGTATGTTAGATCCCTGCTATACTGAACATCCTGTTGACTCTTGGAGAGTTTGAATGACTGTTGAGTTTGAAGCCATCACCCATTTGTCAATATGCAGCTGGAGATGTTTGCTGCTTTCCAAATTAAGCTTGTGACCTTCCTTCAAACGCGCGGCAGTTTGCCAAACCTTCCAGTTTGACATTGTGAGATGACAGATTGAAGAATGAGCCATAGCTTCCAAAAGAGCAACCTTCTGCTCCAAGCTGCTCCACCACGGGAGTTTCCCGCTGAACAGTAGATGTTTTGGTATCCAGACAAAGAATGCCAAGTCAGTATGTTGTACCAGGAAAAATTAACTTTAAATTGATGATGCGTCATTTAAATAAGCAACAGCAGCAGCTAGTTTGCAAAATGTGGGCTCTTGGATGAAAGGTTTGTGTTACATGACAGATGCAATAACAATAACCTGTTTGAAGAATGTCACTTTAAGCAGAAAGGAAAGCTCGCAATTTGCATAAAATGACAGTCTTTATGGAAGCCACATCTGCCACCTTAATTATTATTACTTCTACCAGAAAGAAAACAATGTTAAAGTTGTTTTCTCTAGTTTGGAAATGATCTGAGTTTAATGAGTGGCCACCGCTTTGCGTAGCACAGAATTTTTATCGTATGATATGTGCCCTCACTATTTTACTGTTTTATTCTTTGAAGCTGAATGGTATTTTTTTTGTTTTGTTTTTTTGGTTTTTTTGTTAAAGTGCCCCTATTAGCCTATGGATTTTTGAAAATGACATTTCATGCAGTGTGTAATGTAGCTGTATGTGAATGTAAACAGTCTGCAAAGCTGAAAATGCATCATAAATAAAGTGACTGTCTCTCAAAAGAAAGAGTAGACTCTGAACCGCTTAAATGACTTGTTTGTATTTCAAATCCCATAATCCCATGTTAATAATACAGTTCCCACATGTGCACCGCAATAAATTGGAAATATACACTTGGACATACACTTGTTAATGCTGATGGTGAGGAATTACAGTTGCAACATCTCATGATGAACGTCAAACTGAGTATAGCGTATCACTGAGAAACGTCCTGCTAAAGTCGTCCTTGCGATGGAGATTTGGGTTGAATAACTAGTTCTTCCAGTGTTTCATCATTGGACTTGCGCTAGGATTGATATGGTAAATCGTTACTGTCTTTACAGTGTGTACAGTCGCTGAGCTTTAGGAAGCTCCAGAGCTGTAAGTGGTAGATCAGTCGCAACAGACTGGGCCATCTGGCCAATCAGAGCAGAGCAGGCTTGAGGAAAAGAGGGATTTAGAGAGACTGATTCATCCAACAAGTTGTTTGAGAATTATTTGAAAAAGGTGGTCATGTGCAATGTATATTATGAGAAAATATAAAATGAGAAAATTTGACCTTTGATGCATGTAAACCTGTTGTAGGAGACATCCTAAACAGAATTAGGAACCTTTAAAATAGCATAATAGGGGCACTTGTTGTCTGTGCATATTAAAGGTATAGTTCACCCAAAAAATGAAAATTGTCTTAATTTACTCACCCTCATGTTGTTCCAAACCCGCATTAGTTTTTCTTTCTGTAGATTCAGTAAAAGTCTGTTTTGGTCCCCAATCATTTTCATTGTAGGGACAAAAAAAAAATCTTCAAAATGTCTTCTTTTGCATTCCAGAGAAGAAAGTCAGTCAAACCAGTTTGTAAAAACATGAGGAAATGATGAATGAACTTTCATTTTTGGGTGAAATATAGTTTTACACTCTAAAATAATAATAGGGTACAATGAACTGTATTAATTTTTTTTTTTAACAGGTGTTTTGCCAGTATTTAGAATTATGCACTTTATTGAGTTGTGTTTTAGGGTTAACGGAAATGTCTGTAAAATTATGTGCAGGTATTAATGTGCAGGTAATGAGCTGCCAGTACTTGTAGTCTTGCGTTGGTTGAATTTCCCCTGTTTGACAACAATCATTATTTTTGCAGTTTTGCCACAGAAATTACACTCTTCAGTACCTTGTACTTTTTTTCCTTTTCTTTTTTTTATCAAGGAAGAAAAAAAAAAAGTTTCCTTCATGTTCCAAGCTGGCGCAAAACTTGGCCACTGCTCAACACGACATGTGCAACGCCTCTTGGACTTATTCATCATATATATAGTCATGATGCTCAATACTAATAGGATCTGAACCTGAACAGAAGCTCTGGCTGCGAGTCTCAAGCCCACTCTCCATTCGGCCTGGCACGAGCATGGCGTCTTTTTACTGTTGTTAATATTGAAACTATGCATGGGGAAGTGTTTGTGTGTGTCACAGAATAAGAAAGGGAGAGGCCGTGTGTGAAAAAGTCATGACAATTCAAACCTAGAATAAACGGGCACTTGTTTGTGGAGTCTGCAGTGTGTGTGTATGCATGTGGGTGTGTATCTGTGTGCGCTTGTGTGTGTTTAATAGGCTGTCTGTTTTCCATGTTCCATCTTTGTACGCCTTGTAAACATCACTAAGACACTCACCTTGTTGACAAGGTATTGTAAAATAAAGACACGTTAACCTGGCCTACTTAAGCTACCTCTCGCAGGCCGGCCAGGAAATGTTGGTTGTTTCCCTTTGCGATGGCCCACAGTAAACTCTAATGTAGTTCCTTGTGTTTTTGGGCTGTGCGTGGGCAGTGTGGTTAATGTTGGCCTGCACGCTTGCACGCGCATTTGAGCGCTCCTCCCCTCCTCTCATAGAGTCACACATCTCAGTATTGATTGCACACTTCCGGGTGGCTGGTGGAAACGACAGAATCGGTTTTTGTCAAACAAGTGGTGTGGAGAGAGTCATGCCTTCTATTTGTCCCCTCAATGTTTATGTAGCTTTTAGGCTCATTTGATAATGCTTTCAACTGCTAATGAGACTCTAGCACTCTCAGCTACTTCTGCTTCTGCCAGATGCTTTTATTCAATGCATTGCATTCAGAGTATACATTTGATCAGTTCATGTAGGGCCCTATGATTTCCGCGTTGCAGAAGACGTGGACGAAATCGCAGAATCTAGCATGTAATTTACTGTATAATGAGGAATGCCATGGAATTTGTCAAATTTGATGAATAAATAAAAAGCAGGTCAGCACACTTAAATCAAATTGTGATATAGACTGAGTTGTGTTTTAGGGTTAACGGAAATTTCTGTAAAATTACTGGATAATGTGAAGGTAATGAGCTGCCAGTACTTTTTTCAGCAGCGAAGGTAAGAAGAATTTGCAGATGCTGCACAAAAGATTGTGACGGGACCAAATGCTTGATATTATCAGAGATTGTAATTACAATGCACTCAATGTTGTTTGTAAAAAGAGTTGTTTAAAATTTTTTATGTGTTTTGTGGTCTATATTAACATTCTGTCATTGTTTGGTGACTGTTACGATGCTGTTGAAGAGAATTTAAAGAGTTAAATAGTTACATAAAGTGATTGCATTTTGTGTATGTTCATTGAGCATTATTATATGATTACAGTAATGCTAATGTCATTAAGTTAGTTTTTATTTGGTGGAATACATGTTCTCATTTTCTGTGACACTGTATATCAGGGGATTGTGTAATGTGAGTTTATTGAACGAGAGTTTCACTTTGATATGAAGAAGTCACACTGCCAGTCATTTCAACACACTGTGAAACAAAAACAAATTTCTTACAGTATTGGTTGATTTTGTGTGCCAGTGTGACAGAAATAAAATACCAGATGAGCCACCAGAAAACACCACCTCTTCTGTGTGTGCAGCATCTAGGTATAATGATATTATTATCTGCTAATACCATAACATTAAATCTGATTGGTTTTCATTGGTGACGTCATATGTAAATGATATGCGACCCGTGAGACTTGCACTCGGACCATAGTGTGGCCCACTGGGAAAAAAGGTTGAGAACCACTGGACTAGTGTCTGTGAATATTAAACCTCAAAGACTTTAAATATGAATACTGCATATTCTATGTGAATGAATGGCGCAGATGCGAGGTTTCATTTACCACACGCACACTGAAGCACGTGACGCTCATGGTGTTTTCAGCCTCTGCTTCCTCACTATATGAGGATATGATATGAACTTCATCTCCAGAGCTGCTCTGAGAGCCACTTCATCAGCATTTTTTCCATTTTGAGAAAAATCGTCATATCATAAACTCACAGAAACTCAAGGGTCTTCACGGCAACCCATCAAAATAAAAGTTTGGTTTAACTTAAAGAAATAGTGACAGAAATATATTACTGTTGTACAGTGGAATTCAGCTACACCTCAATGTAATAATACTAACACTAATAATAACAATAATAAATTATTATTATTATTATTATTATTATTATTATTAAAGCTCTGTTATGCAGCACTTTGTTTTAAAAAAAAAAAAAATGGTTTAATGTCATATGATGTCAACTGATGTTAAATTGTGTAAGTTTCATGATTTCATTTATTTAGACATGCTTTTTGATTACTATAATTTAATTTAACCATTAAAATGGAGTCCAAAAAAATTTAAATGAAAAAGAACAAAAACAAAACAAAAAAACAGAATCCAGAAAAATTAAAACGGAAAAAAATGGAATTTGGGAAAAAATAAAATGGAATTTGGGAAAAATATATATATATTTAATTTAAATATAACAACATAAATGCCTAATTAGCGATTTGGCAGTTTTGATTTAAAGGTGACTTTGAATCAACACAGTGGTTCCTTGTAGATTCCTTGTAGACCTACATGTAATTATTCCCCAGCTGTATTTATAGGGACTCTCATTGGATTTCTACTGGATTATGGCACTGATGAGTTTGTGATTCAGTGACCATCCTCCCAGATCTCCTGTGCTTCAAGAGGAAGCACACGCTGAGTGGTCCGTCAGCAAGCTTACCCTACCTGTATTTGGGCTCGAGTGAGAATCCTGCAATCAAGGAGAGAGATCGCTTTGTGCATTCAAAGTGCGATTAAGGGTAATCCATTAACTCTGTGACGTAAGCCTCATCCTCTTCAGCGTGATTTTTATATCTATCACTCCTGCTTACCTCCTCATTCCTTCTCAGAATGTATGGATGAGGAAATGGCCCTGGCCTGAATTAGACTATTTTATTCGTGAATTTCAATTGATGTGCAGTCAGTGTGTGTTTATGTGTGGCTTATCTGACATTTAGAGCTGGAACTGTTAGTTTAAACTAGTTTTAAACCAGTTTATCCTTCCATATGCCTGTTGATTCTTTGCATTTGTGCATCTCATTTATATGACTGCCGTCTGATCAATATGTTTTCACTGTGATCCGTGGCTGCGTTTTCATACATCTGTGTCCGTGTCACCAGCCGCTGGGTTTATTCCTCTCTGGATTGTATTTGAGACCTCCTGACTCTACACTGCAGACAGCAGGAAAGGGAGGAAAACAAAGATGAGTGTCTGAGAGATAACAGAGAGGAGGAAGAGGACTGCGGGGAAGATACTGAGAGGAGAAAAAATGTTGCTGAGAGGCCCTTATTAGTTTCACTACTACTGTTCACTACTATTGCTCATACTTGTGGGTCCGATTATGATATGGACATGAATTATATCTCAAATCGTCTGAAAGAGAAGTGTGTGAGTACTTTTCAAAAGTGATTAAACTTGTGAAAATGGGCAAAAATCCCATAGCAGGGCTCGGCAATAAGGTCTGCCCAATGGCCCGGGGCCAGTGTGAACGATGCACAGGAGACAGTAGACTGAGCGGTCACTTGCCCGATTGGGCCAGTGCTGTAGGGTGTGTGATATATATTGTCTGATATCATAATTGTTGATTTAACGATCTGAAATTATCGAGTATGTCCCTCACTTTACAAAAACCAAACGAAACTCCCATTGAGTGCACGCATGCACTACATGATGTTGTCTAGTAGGTTAGACTAGTGCGTGTGCATATTTAATGTACGCTTTCACTGTGTGATTTAGTCTACTAAAATGCCTTTAGAATGATCCCAGAATTCAAGATAAGGGGCAAAAATGACCCTTTCATATTTATATAATTTAATATAGTTAACCAATATTAAAGAAACAGCGCTGTTTTTTTTTTGTCCAAATATCAGCATGATTACAAATGTGATATTGATTTTATGCAGCGTACAGTTAAATGAACAAGAACCTAATATCAAGTGACATTTTAGACACCAAATCGCTTGTTTCTCTCTATTTTGCCTATGAAAACCGTTCCAAAGTCCACAGAATTGTTTTGCATCTCTGAGCAACACTTCCTGAATGAATCAGCCGCTTGAATGAATCTGTTAAATCTCAATGACATTCACTGCCACCTACTGGCGGGTTTAATTTCAAGTTTAAAGTGTCTTTTCATTTTATAAATAATTTCAAATAATAGTATTTAACGTTTTATATTTTCAACATTTCAAAACATTATTTATATGTCTGTAAACTGCTCTTGACTGATATACTTTAATAAAGTTTAATCTATAGTTAGCTATACATTAGATTACAATTTCTGTACCTGAAAATCTCCCGTTTAAAACTACTTGAAAAATTTGAAAAGCACCATTTTTCATTTATATGTTTGTTCTGTTTTATTTATTTTTGCTATTACTCATAATTTGATTATTTGTTCCTATTTTATTACTTACTGTTTCATCTAACAATATTTAAAATTTAAGTGAGTTAATCTAGTAGCTTTTGGTATCATAACCCTATTTATTAAGGTTATCCCCCGGTTTCACAGACAAGGCTTAAGCTAGTCCTAGACTAAAATGCATGTCTGAGCTGTTTTAACTGAAAGCAACTTGTACTGACAGATCTTAAAATGTCAGTGCCATTGTTTTGTTTTGTGATGCACACCAGTAATGTTTTTTTTTTTTTTTCTCCCTAGCATACGTTTATAAAATTGAACTAAGGCCTACTCCTGGCTTGGGCTAAGCACTGACTGTGAAACCGGGCCTACATGTATCAAAAACAATAACTAGTCTTATTTTATAGGCCCATTTTCTTTTCTTTTAATTTTTTGTTGTGGGGCAAGTGAACATTTTGGCGGGGCAAGTAAAAATTTGAACAGTGAAAAAAATTTGAGTAGAAAAAATCCTTAGCGGTGAGCCCTGCATAGACTGACATTGAAGGAGGTGCTGAGTGAAAATTATATCACAGTATATTACTACATCATTGTAAACGTAATGCCCATTAGGTTCCATATCATTGCAGCTGTGCGTTGTATTATTTTGGTGTAAATGTTCCTCAGCTCATGCATTCTGCTTTTTTACCTACAGTGATGGCAACATGAACCAGCATTCACAGCCAATTTTACTTCATTAAAGGGGACATATCACGAAAATCTGACTTTTTCCGTGTTTAAGTGCTATAATCAGGTCCCCGGTGCATCTACCAACCCAGAAAACGTGAAAAAGGACAACCCAATAACTTTGTTTTGGCAAGCGAAAACGGTGTACCAGTTCTAACGCCATGGCAAAAGTTTGAGCAAAGCATGCTAACTGTTCTGTCATTAGGTGCACAGACGAGCACAGAAAACTATTTGGAGTCTCGTTAGCTTGGATAGCCTGCAAGTTGATTCTAACAAGCTCGATTGCTTTCTGTCTGACCAATATTTTTGAAAAAATATTAGACCATTCACAGCATTTGATAGCAATCATAAACGTTAGCCTGGTCTGTATGGCTGTTTGGCAAACAGGTACGCTATGTATAGTGGGCATCCAAACGGGTTTTGCACAAAAGATTAACATGACGGCACATGCTAGTCGATGAGTTGAATCAACTCCACATCAACTACATAAATGTATCCACTAACCATTCAGAAACGTCCAGTTGCATTCTAAAAGTTGTAACTTCTTCCTGAATCTCTCCATCAGTGTCCGACTCCGGTTTGAACAAGCTGTACTGACAATCATCATTTTGGCTGCGTGAGATTCTCCAGCTTTGTTGTTGTTGAGCAACCGAAGCACACACCGTTAAAGCTCCGTCCTCTTTTGAAAAGCGGGCAGGGAGCAGCAGATCATTTGCATTTAAAGGGACACACAAAAACGGCATGTTTTTGCTCACACCCAAACAGGGGCATATTTGACAAGCTATAATAAATTATCTAAAGGG
Organism: Elopichthys bambusa; assembly: GCA_037101425.1. NCBI lineage: Eukaryota > Metazoa > Chordata > Actinopteri > Cypriniformes > Xenocyprididae > Elopichthys > Elopichthys bambusa. The sequence continues at coordinate 42,943,397 of CM074433.1, forward strand.
GTTAGAAGTTTCAGTAGCAGTTTCAGATCTGAAGATTGTAGTTGGTTTAGAAAAGAATGACAATTTTGTCCTAGGAATCAGCCCATATTTATTTGAGCTGCTTGATCACCCTTGATCATCTTGATGTATCCCAATGGTAACTGTTCTTTTTATTATATATTTATAAAATGTATATATATACGTTTAAAATATCTATAACAATACACACACACACACACACACACACATTCACTTACATTCTTAAATATACATTTAAAAATAGGTTATATTATTGAAATGTATGTTTTGTAAATATATTAATTATATCTGCGGGGACTGGGTGAGATTAAAGTATCACAATACATTACTACATCAACCAAAATATCCATTATGCAATGCAAGTCGTTTTGGATAAAAGCATCTGCTAAATGCATAAATGCAAATGATTATGCCCGTATAATTTCAGCTCTGTGTTGTATTACTGTGGTGTACCTGTCATTTTAAAAGAGTTTATTTTTAATTCTTTATTTAAAATGAATATGTATAGACCTTGTGCTGTAGCTGCCCAGCAGCACCATGTTTGTGGTGTTATATTTTTGCTTTTAATCTCCCGAAAGATAATTCCGCTGCGATCCAATTAACGCCTGCTCTGCCCTCCTATTTTAACAGTGGTAATCAGCTCACACTAATGCTGCAGGTATCAGAAGCAGCAATGCTCTCAGATCTCAGCGCCCAACGCTAGAACTGTCACGCTAATCCACTCGAACAACGTTCCTTCCTCCTGCATCTTTCATCTGCTCTGTTTATATCACTTGCGAGGGCCATATTACTTTTGACACCCTAGAATTGCATTTCATCCTTTGACTTTTGCCCTGTCTGGTCACCCAATCAGACGCTGAAACAGGCAGCAGTCTTTAACCGAGCCCCATCCCCTTTACTCACGATGGTGGCCCATTATTGTTGCTATGGGAACAGTCTCAACTTAGCCGTCTGTGCTGATCTTCTCCCTCTGTGCCACGTCGTCACCACGTGAGCAAATGGCTTGTTCAACTGGTTACTTCTGCTGTGCTTTGTTGAAAAGCAAACAAGTTGAAGATGAGAGAGGAAATGCTGCAGCTGGCAGGATCGAGTAAAAAGAAAGGTCAAGGTGGTTGTCTGATAGGGGATTTTGTGAATTAGGATAGTGGTGTCTGTCCTGTGATTTAAGGATAATCTTCTCAACAGTAACTAATCCGCGGCCCACTGGTTAGGTTGATGTTGTTATCATCCCTCATTCTTTGAGAGCTTTTACCGTCAGCGCTGTACCAGTATCTGTGAGCTAAACTGTTGAATCTCACAGAAGCAGTTTGCGTCATATTTTATCCTAAATCAAAAGAGGAAAATATTAAATTGTTTTGCATAAAAAAAAACAAAGCCTTTTAATGGTTATTTTCATGACACCATGACAGATCAGGAACTTTCTTTGCAAGGCCGAATGCATGTTTATGATGACTATCCATAAAATATTGTATTGGTTTTCTTGTGTTTTCTTCACCTCGTGATATTGATTTGGTTATGAAAATACTGCTTTGTTGAAACAACTTCTCCCTTCAAAGCAAATCATATTATATTTATTCATGGTGGAACAGCTGCTATTTGAGTTGTCTCTTTATTATTTGCCCTAGTTGTACTTTTGTTTACTTTAGCATGAATGCCTTTCAGGAATCCTTTCAACAGGCATCAATATAGCTGCTGTTTTATTTGTTTTATATTTATAATACATTTTCTTGCATTGTGCACTCTAAAAAGGTCAAATCTTTCCATCATTTATTCTGTTTTGCACCTTATCTAACTGTTCGCCTTCCTGCCTCTGTTGTCCAGGTTTCCTCTTGTTCAAGGATTTCTGCATGAACGAGATCGACGAGGCCGTTCCGCAGCTGAAGTTTTATGAGGAGGTAAAATAGTTTTTTCTTTGCAGGCAAGCATCTGTATATTCCCATTAATAGGCTTTGTGGCAATTGTGCTTGTTTTTACTGAATTTGTTTGTATTTGACCTGATTTATCCTCATGCTGGTTATATGACCCGCAATGACATGGCTAGTCGACCATTTTTTTCCACTACCATTCACCAGAAGAACACCATGTGTCCTATTAAAGAGCGTGGGATTGTGTCTGAGATGATGATAATCTTGTTTTGTCCTTTTCAGATTAAAGAGTACGAGAAGTTGGATTCAGAAGAGGAGAGGCTAACTCGCAGTCGACAGATTTACGACGTCTACATAATGAAGGAGCTTCTGTCGTGTTCACATGTAAGAATAAAATTTGGCAGATTAGATTGTCTCTGCCACTTCAGTTCTGTTAATTTTGAAACGTGTCAGTTACAGTATCCAATTTAGATCTGCCCCTGTAGTGTCAAAGCTTTCTATTTGCTACATGATTATTTGCAAGATCAAATAGTGATCCAACAACTAATCAGTGAAGATGAGATATATATATAACTATACAGCCCAGCCTAAGATAGCTTTCATATTGGGAGATATTTGCATGCATCAGAGAGCCGCTTTCAAAATTAGAGTATTGAAATCGTGTTTGAATGTGCTTGCGTTATACTTTTGCGATCGCACATACTCTGTGAATAGGGAGCTTTAGGGAGTCCTCCGCCATGGTCTTGTCAGTCATCTCGTCACGTGATCAGTGAACTCGGATTCCTGCTACACTACATACGACTTTGCAGCTTGTGTTGGATGAGCTGGATGGGATTGAAGCGAACATTATCCAACTGAATGAAATGGTTTTTATTTCTATAACAAGCAAAATGACAGTGGAGGTGTAATGTAAACATAGCGATGGCATATTCTATCCTAATTTCACTCTCACACTCCTTCGTGGCAGTATCGCCATGATTTAATCGGCGAGATCTTGTCACACCCATAGTATATATTTGAATAATATTGTTATATTGTTGTTTATAATCATGAACTCTTAATATGATGCATGCAAAGGAACATGACTCTATAATGCTGCTAGCTGGAGGGATGATGGTTCTTATTGTCTATTGAAGATCCGGAGACTCCATTCAAATGTTTTCTGTTGAGAAAACAAGAGTCCCATTAGCCTCCGTCAGTCTCCAGTCGTAGCTTTTCAGAAACAGGAAGCCTGAATGAACCAACACAATGGCTTATAGGACACTCGAGGCCTGTGCGATTATGTCACAGTGTTTTATGTTGTGATAACCAGGAATGCTTAGGAGGTTAATGTCGATGTTTGACGTTTATTCAGGGGAAACTGTTCTTGTTTCTTTAGTGTTTTGACCTACCTTATCGCAAATGTCACTTAATCTACCTTCCTTTCTCACAGCCCTTCTCTAAGAAGGCAGTAGACCATGTCCAGACTCACCTAGCAAAAAAACAAGTTCCTCCAAATCTCTTTCAGGTAAGTCCCCCAACATGAAATAAAATCTAACCTGTTTTTCCAGGTACAGATTGGCTTTTGTTAATTTAACACAAAGGAAGTAAAGTGTTTAGATAGCAGGTACTCACAACAGATCCTAATGCATTTGTTTGCTTGCCTTCTTCCAGCCATACATAGTTGAAATCTGTGACAGTCTTCGAGGAAATATCTTTCAGAAGTTCATTGAAAGGTGACACGGACGGCTACAAAGCTTTAAAAAAAAAAGCATACTATTCAAATGCACGTTTTTGAGATTTGTTGCTTGGGAATGATTTTAACAATAAAACCTTTCTCTTTGCCCTATAGCGACAAGTTCACGCGTTTCTGCCAGTGGAAGAATGTAGAGCTCAACATCCATGTACGTTTTCCCTGTATATTTACCCAAAAGTTCTTCATGCACCTTTATAAACTTTTAAAATAAACTTTTATTTAATGTTGCTCCTGATTTTGCATGTAGTTGACAATGAATGACTTCAGCGTGCATCGGATCATTGGCAGAGGTGGTTTTGGAGAGGTGTACGGATGCAGAAAGGCTGACACAGGGAAAATGTAAGTGCTGTTGTAAGGATGAAACCAAAAAGATGCTTTTTGGGGTGTTTGGATGTGCTCACTTACTGTGTGTGTCTTAGGTATGCCATGAAGTGTTTAGATAAAAAGCGGATCAAAATGAAGCAGGGAGAAACGCTGGCGCTCAATGAGAGAATCATGCTGTCGTTGGTCAGCACCGGGGTGAGTGACACGTACATGTACACGGATGTACTTATTACTCAGACTGCACAATAACATCCCTGTCTCATTTGTGGTACCCTCTCTATCTCTTTCTTTATCTGCAGGATTGTCCTTTCATAGTGTGTATGACGTATGCCTTCCACACCCCTGATAAACTGTGTTTCATCCTGGACTTGATGAATGGTAAGGGCAGCCATCATCTCTTTGGTCTAAAGACTTGTTCATGACAAAAACCTCATACATTTGTAGTCACCCAGAAGACTAAAGGGGGTCGCACACCAGATGAGAAGTGCCTCATCATGCCACATGGTTTAAATATGAACACATTGGTTTCTATGAGTGTACGCACATCAGTGCCCAGCTACAACTCATGACGCTTTTCAAAGTCCTGCCGCGCCACTTAGCATAGTTTTCAAATAAATTACATTATATTTGCCAAAAAAAAAAAGACGACGAAAAACTCAAGGTGAAGTTGGGAAATACACTGAATTATATGCGGAAATATGGAAATCAGCAGCTTGAAGGAAGATTGCTGATTTTTCGCGATCTTGATTCAAACACTCACGTGATCTTATTCCTAAATGGCAATGATTCTCTTTGTCTTAAAGGGGACCTATTATGCAAAATTCACTTTTGCATGATGTTTGGACATAAATATGTGTGTACACAACCACCCTATAATGATAAAAATCCAGTGACGCAGTGTGACGTCACATTAGCCACAGGTCCCCTGAGCGAGTTCACAGCAAGTTGTATAGTCCGCCATTGCTGCACTGACGAGAACGTCTCCCAAGCGTTTTAAGTGTTCTGTACGTTGGCTGGATGGATTAATCCACATAGCTCTCTCCATTACTCCTAAAATCTGAGCCGCTGAAGACGAGGTGGCTTCATTTTGTTTTTGAAGAAAATGCTCCCCCAACTCTACCGAAATTTGTTTGTCTGCGCAAATCATTTCACACCGGATTGCTTTGTGAACTAATGTCAGTACAAAGGGACAATACAAAACAGAGCTTGTGCTAATCAGTACTGTTCGTGATCCAGCTTACGGTCTCGCGAGTGATATTGGATACAGCAGTAATGAAGGTGAGGGCACTTTATTACAGTTCATCGGAGATGATTTACTGATATAAAGTTAACCAGTTTATTAAGCACCACCCGAAAAAGCATAAGGTCTTTATATATTTGTTTACTGTTAGTTGTAACGAGTGTTTGTGTAATTCGCTGTGTATGTTGATGATAATAATGCAAGGGAGAGAGAGAGAGTTTATGGATAATATTTTAATGCACACTTGCTCTGTGTTTTATTAAGCTCTTACAGCGATTTTCTAGAGTGAAAACAGACGCTTTATATTTTGTGTGATGTACAATAAACATCATTAAACTCATCGGTAAACTGGCTTGTACTAATATAGATGATAAAAAGAAGATGACAATATAAGTTATAACCGTAATTAAACTAAACTATACCTGTTCTATCTCCATGCAGCATATATTTGCAGTTTCTGTCATTATAATGCGTCCTGACTGACACCTGACAGGGGAGAACGAGCTTTTGAAGCTCCGCCCTCTTAGGCCGAGCGCAGCAGCTCATTTGCATTTAAAGGGCCCACACTGAAACACGTTTTTGCTCACCCCCAAAAAGTGGCAATTTTAACATGCTATAAAAATCTGTGGGGTATTTTGAGCTAAATCTTTACATACACACTCTGGGGACATCAGAGACTTATTTTACATCTCGTAAAAAGGGGCATAATAGGTCCCCTTTAACCTTTGACAAAATCACACCCGAACATTCAAATCTGCGTTGGTGCTACCACTGACCCCAAAAAAAGCATTTATCAAGGTATGAAACAGCTTCACAAATGGTCTTTTCATTAAAATTAAACATGTTTAAATTGACTGCAGCAATTAACATTTTGTCAGAACCTCTAGTAAATTACATGTTATTTTATTTGGTTGTCTGTTCAGAATCGTGGGAGAATCACAATCTCTATTATAAAATTCAATTTATCCAGAGTCATGCAGCTCTAACGTACGCCCTGAGGTAAAATGTTCAGTGACTGAGGTTAGCAGTGATTATATTTAATTGTACAGTGAAATCATAACATAACATGCAGTACAGACTTTATCTTAATTTCATAATGTCCTTAAATATATCAATATTGTTGACCACAAACTGATGCGATGCGGCGCTTCTTGTCCAGTGTGCGACCGCTTTAAGACTCCAAATAAGAAAAACAAAAGTGCAATGCTTTGGACTCAGTGTTATGAGTTCATAGTGATTTGATGTGATGTTTTGTTTTAGATTCATTAGCATATTTTTGTGCTGCACAGTTTTTTTTTTTTTTTTTTTTTTTTTTAATATAACTAATCCTAGCCAACACCACCCAGTGTGGGATTGTAGAAGGCCATTTATGGCTCTCATTTTGGCCTTCCTCAATATCTCAATGTCAGCCTGAACATGGGGCGGAGCTTCCTCTTCAGACACACTCACACTTCCTGTATCTGCGCTGCAGCATGGGCCTCTTCTCTGAACGTCCTTCTTGATTTGCGAAACAATCACATCACTCACTTCAGAAAAAGTGGAATTAACTCTGCAAAAGCATTTAGACACTTGTGAATCCAGTAAACATATTGCTACATATCAGAATGATAAGCATTTTCCCAGAATTCTCAGAAATAGACAGTGTTTAAGTGGCTGTTCATGTGACATCTCTGAGTCAAATTACAGTAATTAATTAAAAACTAGAAGATCCTTAACCGACCTACATATTTAGAGAGGATCAGTCTTTTTGCAAACTGCAATTAAAGGTGGACTCAGTAGAATATTAAAAACGCTGTTTGGAAGTTAGTCGGCCTGACACCAACAACAAACGTCTAACCAATCAGCATTAGGGAGCATATGACGATCGAGGAGAGAGAACGAGCAAAAGGGATATTTGAAAATAAGAGGAAAAAAAGAGAGATGGGACACAACAAAAGAGCTCACTGGAATGAAAGTTTATGACTGGGCAAGTGCTTTAGGACCGCATTTATATTAGAAAAGTGTTCCAGCGCTGGAGAGAGCTAAGTGGGAAGGCCTGAAAACAGACGCGGAGGCTGCTTTGATTCCGCTTCTCATGTGAGTAACACTGGGTTTGATTGTCTGGAGCTGCTATGCTGTTGGCAACTAACAACAAACACTTTGTATTTACTCTTGTGTACAAGTTAATTTTTTTGTTCTTCCTTGTCGTTCGTTCATCAGCTGCGCTTTATTTTTCATGAAGCATTTTGTTGCATGTCAGCTGTGATAAACAGACATCCTCTCACATTGCATGTGTAACAGTGGCCAGATAGTGAGAGTTGTGCAGGTAAACCATTGCACACGGACGACCGCTAGTTAGAGCACTCGCCTCGCATGCCAGCAGTGGATGGGCTGGGGTTTGAGACCGACTCGGAGCAGGGTGGTTAGGATTGGAGTGTGAGTTCCCTTTCGAGGTTACATGAGTAACGTTTTGAGGCGGCACAATGAAGAGAGGGATGGGTTTGTTTGGGTTGATTTCAAATATCAACAATGTCCAACAGCGTTTTTCAAAATCTACTGATCCCACCTTTAAATATAAATGCCATTGTTTTAAAATAGGAGATTAGAACAGGAGTTCAGTATTCAGTATATTCTTTTTCTTTTTTTTGCCTTTTATTATTTAAATTTTTATCTTTCTTTATTTTATGCTTTATTTTGTTACTTTATTTTTATTTTACTTAATTTACTTTAATTTAGTTTTTTTTTAAAAATCTGCCTACAAATTTATTGTGATGATATTCTGTTGATCTTCTATTGATTCTCTTATATATTTTTAACACAGTTTAATAGTTTGATTGTACATGTGTCTTTCAGGCGGAGACCTTCACTATCACCTATCTCAGCACGGGGTCTTCAGTGAGAAGGATATGCGTTTTTATGCAGCTGAGATCATACTGGGCCTCGAACACATGCACAATCGTTTCGTCGTCTACAGAGACCTCAAGGTGAGTTTATCGCCATACCAGTTGTTCTTTTTCGCACGGAGAGGATTGTTTGTACTGTCCTCTGTCACTGGAAAACCTGTGCTTGTGATTCCCTGTTCCCGCGGAAAATGAAATGTTCCATTGGAGTTTGTGTATTTTGTAATGTAAGCTTGTATCTGTTTTGCGTCGTCGTCTGAGGTTATTTTTTATTAAGTTTGGCTGAGCTGTCTCTCTTGGCAGCACTGTTTATTGTCTTTAAACGGACAAGTACGTCATATGACGGAGCGAGTCGAGGTTAACCTACAGTCCCAAATGTAGAGTTTAGACTGCCATTGTGATGACCGCTAATATCATGTAATTTGTCGACCCTCCGTGTGGAAGCAGCAGGAGTATAGTTATGCAATCATTGTGAATTATGCAATTTTAAGTGAGATGTTTGGGCTTCACGCTGCCAGATTGCTGAGGATATGCAGGATCTTCCCTGGCAAGCTCCTGAAACAGGAGACTGCACATGCGAGCGGGGTGCGTTCTGGGAGCGAGCGATCCTGTTGTTTTTTCACAGTATTACTGCTAATTTGCGTAGAAGAAAAACTCAGCGTGAAATGGATCACGTTTGCTTGCTTACAACTTTAAGCAAAATTCCTGAGAACCATAAAGCATGGGAAGATTTCCAGTGCAATATGTCTCTTACAGGGACATTTCTTGTTTACTCACCCTCATATCATTCCAAACCTGTATGCTGATAGTTTTATGTCAAAGATCATTTTTTTAATAACCATCATGCAGATCTTTTTATATACCGGCAGTTTAATGCTAATATATGGCTCATAGGATATTAATTGATATCGAATCAGGGGGGAGGGGGGGGGGGGACGAGCAGAGCAAGCGTTTTCAATTAATTCCTATTGAAGCTTAACTTCCATAGGAATGAACTGAAAACGCTCGCTCCATGCCAGTGGACCATTATGAATGCCCTTACAGCTGTGCGCATTTTACTTTATTTCGAATTAGCTGCGATTCAGGGGCGGTATTTGCTTTAATGGTGGGTTCATTATTATTCTTAATGAAAAACACAACAACAAAACGGTACAATGACAAACTCGCTTAAATAGGTGCATTTACATTTATATTACTTGGAAACCAAATATTCCGCCATCGCCTTGTCAGTCAGGAGTGAGGCAAAATGGGCAAAGTGAGGTGAAACCTGACTTCTTCTGCTGACGTTCAGATTTTAATTGTAGTGTCTGTTCTCTAACTGAACTAATTGATTTTTATTACTATAAAAAAAACCTGTGCCACGGTAGGCAAGTGATGTAAATGACACCAACTATCACAGTAAGCCTAGTTCATGGTCATTGTTTTTTGCTGCAAACTTTTGGCTTTGCACCTACACCATTGCTGTATGTTTTTTTTTTTTTTTTTTTTGTTTGTTTTTTTTTTTTTATTAAATTTTTTTCAGTAAATGTACTCCATTGAATCACAGTGATGCTGTTTTTGTGGGTGTTGCTTTATCAGGCTCTTTTGTTTTGCTGTTCCCCACAGCCTGCGAATATCCTCTTAGATGAACATGGACACGTTCGCATCTCTGACCTGGGTCTGGCCTGCGATTTCTCCAAGAAGAAACCTCACGCCAGCGTGTAAGTTCCTCTTCACAAGGGTTCAAAACCTCATCTTTTATTAGTGTAAAATAAAAATGTCTCTTGTTTGGGGAAAGTGCGGTTACTTCTGTTCTCTGACAATGTTTCTCTGAGTTTACACAAGCTCTTTGTTGTCTCATACTCATGCTTGAGCGTATTGGAGCTTTGTTTTCTGTTTGAATATATTTTAAAATGTAATTTATTCTTGTCTTCAGTTTCACATGACCCATTAGAAATCATTCTAATATGCTGATTTGGTTTTTAAGAAACTATTATATAATTGTTGTGGATAAGATCTTTAAAAATTTTACATTTTACCCCCAACCTTTACATGTCAGCCCTGATTTAATAAAAATAAATAAATAAATAAATAAAGACATTTATCAAATGGTCTCATTTAAATATAGACGGGGCAGTCTTAAAGGCACAGTAGCAAAAACATCCTGGTAAATTCAAAGGGTCAAAGAGAGGATGGAAAACAAAATGTAAATGCATAACAAAATTAGTTAAGTTACCTTTTTATGTGTAATATAACAGTTCTTTTGACTGTTTGTGTTATGTATGAGAATGAGCCTTGTTGTGTTTACAGTCAGTGTGTGCTCAGCCTGGGGGGTGTGTACACTTTGAATTTAATGTGCATTAATTGCTGTGTTTGCAGAGGTACCCATGGCTACATGGCACCTGAGGTTCTGCAGAAAGGAACAGCGTACGACAGCAGCGCCGACTGGTTCTCTCTGGGCTGCATGCTGTTCAAACTCTTGCGAGGGTAAGACCGCCCTCTGCAGTGGCTCGCTCATGAATTCTTTATCTGTCTCTCTCTCTCTCGCTCTCTTTTAGTCTCTGTCTGTGTTTCTCACCTGTTTGATGTAGAGTGTAAAGTTTAAATGTCAGGGGTTTGGAGGCAGGAGGTCAGGAGCAGACATCATAGAGAAAAAAGGCAGAGAGAGGGGGTGGAGACCACTGAAACTGTTGCTAGGTAAGGGGGGGGGGGGGGGGGTTGAAAGGAAGATGTAATGGGGGCGGAGTCTGGTGCATGCATGTCTTTCCATTGAGGTGTATGTCTCTCACACTCTTCAAAGCAGAATAAAAGCAGTTCAGAACAGGCATGGAAAGCTCTATACATTGAAACTTTACACTCCACATACGTATATATACATATAAAACGTGTGTGTATACATTTTAAAATGATTATAATTTTATAATAATAATTTATAGCATTTTAAATCTTACTTATCTGATGTTCATTTAATGTTCATTAAGTATATATGTGTGTTTATTTTAAAATGATTATTTGTAATTTTATATAATAACTTGTATCATTTTATTTTTACTTCTTGAGGTTTTAGTAATTAAGTTCAATAACAACACTAACAATAAGCCCATCTGATGGATGCCGGTCCATCTCAATTTTTGCTTTACACCTAGGCGATGAGTAAGACAATGATATGCTTGTGTCTCACGGTCAATAACTGAGAGTGAAATGTTTTTGAACTCTCATGGAAACCCCCCTCCTGCCTACCTGTCATTGCTAAATCACCACATGTGTCCTCTGCATGACGTGGCGAGGCTGCGCACATTGTGTGCGGTTACATGAACTCTGTTTCTTCCATTCTCACAGGCACAGTCCATTCAGGCAGCACAAGACCAAAGACAAACATGAGATTGACCGCATGACCCTTACCATGGTAAGTGACTACACACGGCTTTATTTACTGTCATTGGACAGACTGAAGAAGATTCCCCCCCTCGCGGTAGTTACTGCGTCATCAGAGAGAATTGATGTACAGACTGAACGGAACGTCGAAACATCTATGGCCAGATGATACACAAACTACGTTTCTCGGGTAGATCAAACAAACCAGCGTCTCGCTAGTGAAGTTTTGATGGATGAGGATTGCAATCAAGGAAAAGACGATTGTGGTGGCTTACAGGAATCGTACAATAGGCACGCATGAGTCCGTTATATTGATGCATGATATGAATGTGCCTGATTGCACATTGTATTTATCCACATTTATACATTTCACTACATTCACATTGTTTCCACTCACATTCTGGATAATGTTTGGATTTGTCATGTGTATGTTGCAGTGTTTAGTAATTTTGAATGAATCCGTGTAGTGTAGTTGGTATATGCAGTCAGGCGACTGGTTTAGGTTTTGTTTTGCATCTCCATGTGGTTCTGTTCGGTATAGCTAAATTGACTTGTCTAAAGTGTAATCAAGCTCTTTGCTATTGCACTGTACACACTATATATACTGTGAATTCTTAAATTTAACTTGTTTATATCTGTAGACATCATGTAGAAAATTTTATCAACCATCCAGACCTTAGATATAGCTCTAAAGACTTCTAGTGAAGTGTCACCTATAATTGCTGTTCAAACTTCAAGTTCAAACTGGAAAGTGTCTTTTTGAGAGCTTCTTAATGCTGAATGATGGATATTGCTGTGAAACGTGAGATAGATAAACGAGCCACAGCTTTCCGTGGTAGTGAAGAGGTAGCGTTTCATCATTGGCGCACCTGTCCCTTTACACCCACTATGTTTAACAAGGGAACGCTAATGGAGAGGAATTTGCATCCACGCTTTGCATTTACTGTCCTCCTCTCACCATCGCAGTAATTTAGTCCTCACCAAGCTGCCACGCTCTTGACTGTTGTACAGTCACTAGAAAGGAAGTCACTTGTTTTTAATGCTGATTGGGGATTTTTTTATGGTTTCCCTTATAACTAAGACACAAGTGAGCTGTCTAATTCTAAAAATATGCTACCTTCTGAGATACCTGGCTTTGATTAAAATGCATGTGTCTTTCGTAGATAAGGCATACCCAGAATACATTGTGACAATTTAGCGAATCAACTCAAGGCAAATGGAATTCATAAAAAAAAATTCCAGTATTGAAAAGTATTTATAGAAGATAGTTACAACTCGTTAAAAAATGCACAGTATTTGTGTGTGCCATGTATTTTTGTGCTTATTAAAGTATTAGCTTGCTTAGAAACATGCTAATGTCAGACTCTATTTTGCTGCTTATGAAGTTCGATTCAAAAGAGTCATTATGACTTAAAACATAAAGATATGACCAAATTCTTATTTATGAAATTCTTATATGAAATTTTTTTTGTGATAATGATATATATCACAATATAGTTATTTTGTGTTATTTTATCTAATTTCTGTTAATAAAATAAGAAAAAATAACATTATAAACAATACAAATACAATATAACAAAAATAGGAATTAAACAAATGAAGTTTTTTAGGTACAACAGGTTTATTTAACATGTAGTTAAAATTAGTACAGAAATTTAATACAATTTAAATAAATATAAATTTATTCTTATTAAAAAAAAAAAAAAGTTTAGTAAAGTTTTTTCTTTTCGTTGATTCACATTAATGACACAGAGCAGCAGGTAAATTAGTCTGCTGTCACTTTAAGACCAAACGGATCCATTATACTGATACACATCCGGTTTACACCCAACTGTTTACTTTCACTTGAGACATAACTGCCTATGTTTACATGAATACTCCACATGATGGGTGTTTTGACATAATTGTGTGTGTATTCTACCATTCAATAAGACGTGAAAGAGAATTTAATTTGCAATCGCATGCTGAGAGATGCGGCTTTCTGTGCCCACGCTTGCGCTGTGTTAGTCATTGTGTGCACCGCATTGAGTTCTTTTTCACTGCTTACTAACACTTTTTAACATCTAGCATGTCCCAAATTTACGATCGCCTTCTGAGATCGCCTTCTGTGTGCGCACTTTGGCAGTGTGCTAGTCAGCACATCAAGCACATTCTGCTCTTTATATTCTCATTCATGCATTGCAGTACTCTGAAGTTTCAATAGTGCTATATTTTTACATACCACAATATAGCAAAATCTCTAATGATAGACAGGGGCTGGCAGACTCTGATGCTGAATGACAAAATAACCTTAAATTCATACACTACACGGTTGCACAAGTATATAGTGCGCAGTGCGTCATTTGGGACACAACTGTAATATTACAGCAGAAAGAGCTGTCCGGTGTCCAAGCAGGTGGTGTTCAGCAAAGACATTAAACAGTTTTCCTCTGACAGGCAAGATGATCATGTTTTGTTTGGAAACTGGAACACAAAAATTTTGAGCCAAGACTATCAGTGCTGACACAATGTTCAGAGGTTTGATTTTCTTTCTTTTTTATAATGTCCAGCAGTAAAAAAATAAATAAATAAAATATATATATATATATATATATATATATATATATATATATATATATATATATATATATATATGAAATCAAAGACATTCCAGAGCAATCATGACACAATAATTTAGCTATTGAGGTTTGTTTTTGGATGCCGACCTCCCAGGGAGAATTATCTCCAGATTTCATTAGTCAAGGATTTTGAAAGTAACTTATAAAATAAGCGGTTTTATACTCTCATCAGATCTAGTTAAGATTGGACTAGAAAACTTAATCATGACCCAGAGGTTCATTGGCCTACGTAGACTACTGTTCAAAAGTTTGGAGGCCAGTGCGTTTTTTTGTTTTGTTTTTCTTCTCTCGCCAAGGCTACATGTAAAACAGTAATATTGTGTTATATTACAATTTAACTCTTTTCTATTTTAATACACATTTAAAAATATTTTTCAGCATCACTATTCCAGTCTTCAGCATCACATGATCCTTTAGAAACATTCTAATATGCTGATTTACTGCTCAAGAAACATTTCTTATAAATGTCCATTTTTGTGAATACATTTTTTCAGGGTTCTTCGATGAATATAAAAGGTAGTTTATTTAACAACTACATAAAAACATGCTAAAACCACTCAAAAAACATATAACGCAATACCCTGCTATCTAGTTCAGTGTTACTGTGATGGTACCTGACAGCTTGAAATGCGTTTGTTTGTCTGCATTTACTGTGACTTTGGTGAATGTTGCCCTTAATTTGAATGTGCAGTTGGTGCACTGCCTGTTACGTAAACAAATTGTGTTTTGGGGGATATTTAAATACGGTTAAGCACTCTGTACTGTTAATGCTCTGTTGATCTAGATGGCAACTAGAAAGTTTGCTGTTCCTGCATATTTGCATTTTACTAATGATTGTTCTGTGTAACTGATGAGGAAAGCTAATGAAACAAAAGCAAACACTCACTCACTTGACTCGTCAAACACCAGGCAACACTGCATAAAGTCATGTTTAATGTGACATCAATCAAACTCATGAGCCACTTCCTGTTTCTCTGTTTCTTCAGAATGTGGAGTTGCCTGACTCCTTCTCACCTGAGCTTAAGTCCCTCTTGGAAGGACTTTTACAGCGAGATGTCGCCAAAAGATTGGGGTGTCTGGGACGGGGGTAAGTCAAATGCTCCATCTTTGATGTCTAAAATACTGCTCTACCATTTTTGATGTTTTTTTTGTATTTTGTTTGTAGTGGACTACACAAATAATAATAAAAAAATTGTTTGATGCCTCTTGTCTGGATGGAGCGGCTGTCTGAAAGCATTTAGATTAGGCAGAAGAGCATGCTGGGAATTATTTGCAGCTCGTTCTGAATTGCTGACACCTGCTGGTCACCTGCTGTATTGTAGCAAGTGGTGATGGTTAATAAAGTACATCCTACTTTACCTGTAAAGCAATATATACTCTATAGCAAAGCCTGTTTTTTTTTTTTGTTTTTTTGTTTTTTTCACAAAATTGTTTGTATAGTCGCAAAATGTAAATTATCGCACTGATCTAATCTACTGAATACAACTGTAAGGCATGAAAGTATTAAGATATTATACACATAAACATCATGATTTTTTGTAAAGCTGCTTTGAAGCAGTGTCTATTGTGAAAAGCACTATTCAAATAAATTTGACTTTCCTTGTCTGAATGTGATTTCTTTCACACTCTGTAGGGCGTCAGAGGTAAAGGAGCATGTGTTCTTCAAGGGAATCGATTGGCAGCAGGTCTATCTCCAGAAGGTGAGACCTTTGACCTTCTGATTTCGGTATCAGCCCATAGAAGCCTTGTTGAATTGCTCATAACGTATAATGTGTTAGAATAAGAGGTAGCATTGCATTAAATAGAGCATGCTACAGAAATAAAAGTAGCATTGCATCAAAAGTATTTAGTTAAAACAAGCTACAAAAACAAAAAACAAAAGTAGCATTACAAACAAAGGCAGTTCAGATCGATCCCGGACGAGCCCCCAATTTATGTTACGACCCAGATAAAGGACCAACATAAGCCGTTCAAAAAAAGTTATAAACAAATCGCAGTGGCCAGAGCAAGAACATTTTGCAATGTTTAACTGATCTAATTTAGAGTCCAGATGGTTGATCAGTCATCCAACAATTGATTAGCAAAGCTAAGATTTTTTTCTTTTTAGTGGTGCTGTTTTAAAAGGAATGAATTTAGACAAACATCATCATGGAGAATGTGTTTTAGAGTGCTGACAGTGGCTGTTAGCATGCTAAAATCCTCCAGGAAGTTGTGACTCTAATTTCATCCCCTTTACAGCACCATCAGTGCACAAAATGAAGACTTCAACAATATATTTTCATAAGACAATTACTGTCAGACCTCAAATCACTGCCTGTGCGCAGTGTTCCCATTAGTATGCACAATCTGTAGATCTCTGTATGATAAGGACTATGTTTATATATATATATATATATATATATATATATATATATATATATATATATATATATATATATATATATATATAAGTTATAGTTTCTGAGCCAATAGTGCAACAGTTGGGTTCCAGAAGTAAAAATTCCATACATTTTTTTTCATAGGTAAATTCATTTTTAATGATAACTTATAAACCTTTATGAGGTTGTTAATCGATGGTATATAGTTTTATTGTAGCCATCCATTTGCATTATATTTAACTGAATTTGTGGTGAAAAACTACATTGTCCATTAGGGGTGTAACGATATTCAAACCGACCTGAAAAATCGTAATACACCATCCATGGGACATACCGCGATACTCTCATGGCGTACTGAATGTGCCCTGCCCCCTGCTGCCCCGCCTAGCCCTGGCCCATTGGATCTACACAACGAATACAGCGTTGTTGCGCGTTTTGTTACTTTTGATAAGAAACAAAGTGTCATCTTTCAAATTCTGTCCATTTTATCATGAAATTCAAACAAAAAAAATGCCGTTTTGATGTAGCATGACTCACTGTACAGACGCCTCATTTCACACGGCAGCGCAGAGCGCGAGTGAACGCGATCATCTCTTCTTCTTATGTGCTGTTTATATACAATTTGTTTATTTGTGTGTGATGATGCTGTACAGAAAATTCCACCAATCGAAGAGTTGTGGCGAGCAAATCGTGCCAAAAGAGCTTGCAGGGAACGCCCACTCCCATTTAGCATCATGAATGACTTAATAGTCTTACTATTCTATCAAAATACTTAAAAAAATTTGTATTTATATGTTTATCTTGCAATAAACTTGCAAATATATTGTTTCTTTAGATATAATCAACAACTTAATTGAATTGTTTTATATTTTGCCATCGTTTTTAATTGGATCGTCTTTCACAATGCTTCATGGGATTGTAGTTCTTTCCATCTCTGAAGCCGTTAAATACACAGTCTTGTACCTTTTTTTTCTTTTTTCTCTATTCTCAAATACTTTAAATAAAAGTTTGTTTGGAATCAACTAGTTGCTGGTTGGCTTGCTTTATGAATTATAAAGCTTTAACAAATATTAATTTGTGTAATATTAATTCTCTGAATCTGCTGTTTGGTTGCAGTACCCCCCACCCCTTATTCCCCCCAGAGGAGAGGTCAACGCTGCAGACGCCTTTGACATTGGCTCCTTCGATGAGGAAGACACCAAGGGAATTAAGGTAAAACCAGTCACCATGGGGCACAACTTTTCACTTATTCCACTTGGTGCTCAAGGCTGATGCCTTTGCTTCAGCTCAGTGACCATCAAAGTGGACTACTTTTTTTCAAGTGGACCCAAGATTGCATCCAGCACAGAGAGAACTGTATAAAATCTAAGAGCACTTGAGCTTGTTTCATGCTTTAAAATCAGGAGGAATTTTCCATTATGCTTTGAGCTTTTTAAATTACTCCCTTGTAGCCAGAATTTGACTTCCAGCATAAAGGATTCAACTTATTCTTGCTGAGACTGCCCATTTAGACAGAAAGAGTCTGAATTGAATGTTATTGTCATCTTTGTATCTCTCTTAGCTGCTTGACAGTGATCAGGAGCTCTATAAGAATTTTCCACTGGTGATCTCCGAGCGCTGGCAGCAGGAGGTGGCCGAGACGGTGTATGATGCTGTCAACAGCGACACAGATAAAAATGAAGCGCGCAAGCGGGCCAAAAACAAGCAGCAGGGCCATGAAGAGGGTGAGACACTGCACATTAGAATGTTTTATTTTGACATTATTTTCTGTGCATTATCCCCCAAATTTTCATTTCCTTATTGAACGACGGCTTATTATTAAAATGTTATTTTATAATACATTTATATTTCTGTAAAAAGTTTTTGGTCTGTAAGATTTTTTAAATGTTTTTTAAAGAAATCGCTTAAGCTCACAAAAGCTACATTTATTGGTAAGAATTTACAGTAAGGTTTCATTAGTTAACTACTTTAGTTGACGAACTAAGAATGAACAATACATCTACAGCATTTATTAATCTTAGTTAACACTAATTTCAACATTTACTAATACATTATTAAAATTTAAAGTTGTATTTGTTATCATTAGTTAATGCACTGTGAACTAACATGAACAATGAACTGTTGTATTTTTATTATCTAACGTTAACAAAGATAATTAATGTAGCAAATGTATTGCTCATTGTTACTTCATGTTAAAATATTAACTAATGTTAACAAATGAGACCTTATTGTAAAGTGTTACCAATTTATTTGATCAAAAATACAGGAAGAAAACAGTAATTTTGTGAAGTATTACAATTTAAAATAAGTTTTCTTTTGTAATATATTTTAAATTATAGCATTAATATTTTAAATGTAATTTATTCCTGTGATCAAAGCTGAATTTTCAGCATCATTACTCAGTGACACATGATCCTTCAGAAATAATTCTAATATGCTGATTTGCTGCTCAAGAAACATTTCTTATTATCATCAGTGTTGAAAACAGTTGTGCTGCTTAATACTTTTGTGGAAAAACCATGATCATTTTTTTCTTTCAGAATTATTTGATGAATAGAAGGAACTGCGTTGATTTGAAATAGCAATATTTAGCAACATTATAAATGTCTTTTACGGTCACATTTAATTAATTTAATGCTGAATGCAAGTCTTAAAAAACAAAGTCAAAAGTCTTGCTTTTTATATTTTATAAAATAAATACACTACTTTTTATTTCAATTATTTTTATACTTAAATTATAAAGCAATAAAATATTTTATCTATATTTTGAATCTTGAAATATAGCCCTGATATTGTCAAGTCAAGTGACCTTTATTTATATAGCACTTTATTCAATACAAATAGTTTCAAAGCAGCTTCACAGTGATAACAGGAAAATGATTCAATGATGCAAACTGTTTTTTTTTTGTTTTTTTTAGAGCTGCTGTACAGCCGAAATTAACTCAGTGTTGATGTGTTGTTTCAGTTCCGTTTGTAAAGATCATCAATTATTAAATTAGTTCATTTCATCTATAAAGCAGTTCTGCAAAAAACAGTGATCTCATCCAGTAGTCCAGCTCAGTTCAGTTCTCATCTAATAGTGTCAGTGCAGTCAAATCAATAATATTGTTGAATATTAAGATTGTGAAGTTAGTCCACTGTGTGTAGCAGAGCTTCTCATGTGATGTATTTGTCACCATTGTCAGTGAAATGTGTTTAACAGATTTTTTTTTTTTTTTTTTTTTGAGAAATATTTTCATGTACAAGTTTGTCACTAGTGTTTGTGTCATGGCAATGTATACAGAACAGCTGATTGCAAAATGCTGTTTGTAAACATCCTGTTTACTCTTATTCAGCAAACTCTCATTTTCTTAACTTCTGAGAACTGTAGCGGGTTTCTTGGGAGTGCCTTGTAATTTGGACTTCCAGAGGGTCAAGAGAAATATTTTTAATGTGTTTTCATGAAATATAATGAACAGCCGCTCTAGGCGTCACATCGTCTGCAGCACTCGGTCATTTACCCAGGTTTTAAGGCGGTCCAAAATATTATGTTTTTTTGGTGGAAACTCCAGTTTGCGTTAAATCATAAGCCATATACGGAATTGACAAGCAGTAATTTCACACAGCGGTGCAGAGAGAAGAAAATGGCCTCTGCTACGGTAGTGCTACATTCTCCAGCATGAATTAAAGACCCGGGTGACGTCAGCTAATCGTCTTTCACGGGTCCAGTGTCAGTTCCACCAGCGACCTCGAGGACAGGCTTGAACCCTACGTACTTGTTAGCAGTGCTGGTGCCGCGTGCTTCCCTCAAGGGAAAGACACAGCGCCCATCACATGACCGTCTGTGTGATGGTCAGAAATAGATCTGAAAGAGCCCGTGTAATTTAGCAAACACTGAATTGATTGCGTACGTCATGACCCTAAGATACGAGCACGGGAGTCGTGAGCAGGAATTCGGGTGGGTTAAACCTCAGAGAGAGTTAAAAGTAATAGGTGACCCAAAAAAAATTATAATTTATTCTCTCTCATGCCTTTCTAAATGTGACTTTATTCTGCAGAACACAAAAAATATAATGAATATTGAAGTATAAAATTGAAGTAAATAAAGATATATATATAACATGACGTTGAGTGTCCAACAATTGAGCATTATGTAATTGCCAGTGTGTGTTTGTGCAGACTATGCGCTGGGGAAGGACTGTATCATGCATGGCTACATGCTGAAGCTAGGAAACCCCTTCCTGACACAATGGCAGCGGCGGTATTTCTACCTATTTCCTAACCGCGTTGAGTGGAGAGGCGAAGGAGAGTCTCGGGTAAGTGTTTTTGTGTTTTGTTTGTGTTTGAATCGACATAAAGGGGTTATTTGACCATTTTTTGACAATGAACATTGCCTGTGTGTCCATACTCTGTAGCAACATTGGACTAAAACATTAAAAAAAAAAACATTTAAGGTGAGTCTGGTGCATTTTAGCTGATTCCTCTTCTCCTTTTATTTTATCATCTCTTTTAGACCAGGAATTAGCAGGATTTTGTTAAATATTCTGAGAAGGAGAGGAGGAATCACTTTAGAGATTAGCTTATGCCCTATGTAGTGCTCCATCCTGTTGCGGAATTCCCATAGTGACGCAGGTTCACCTGCAGCCTGGGTGGTTAAGTGAAGCCATGAACTATTGAGATGTCAACCTCTCCTTTTAATATCCTCTGCTTCTTTCCACCGCTAAACCAATCTTCAGTCTTTCCCATCTGGATGAAGCAATTGCGTTTGCACGCAGGTCTGTGTAATGCAGAAGTAGGTCACTGCAGATTCCCTGGGGGCCAGAGAGTTTCTGCCCTGATCTGTAACTAAGATAAAGAAGTGCAGATTTCACCACTTTTACTGCATTTTTAACTCCCTGAGCTCCCGAATCTTCAATCTGAAGGGTAAATGCACTTCCTGTGGAACATGTTGGAGATGACATGCATGGAAACGGACAGAGAGGGAGGCTACTATACTTGATTTACATTGCAGTTGTTCTGGGTTTTCACCTTTAGAGAGGCAACCTGGCTTTAATTAATTAATTAATTTATTGATTTGATTTGATTTTAAATTGTGCGTTTTGTACTTATGACAGACTAAATTAAGTCATTACTTTTATGTATGATCTGTTAGTTTGCACCCATTCTGTTCCAATTAAAAAGTTCATATTATCATTAATTATCAATTTAATATTAAATTCACTGGATTATCCAAAAGTAGCTATTAAAACATGGTAATCTAATATTTTGTGTAATAAAGTGTGTGTGTGTGTGTATGTATGTATATGTGTGTGTATATATATATATATATATATATATATATATATATATAATAAAATTTCTGTTAAATATATATATAGCCCAACCTTAGTGTATATTTATATATGTAAAGTACCGGTAAAAGTTTGGACACATTACTGTTGTTAATGTTTTTGAAAGAACTCTCTTATGCTCATCAAGTCTGCATTTATTTGATCAAAAATACAAAAAAACAGGAATATTGTGAAATATTATTGCAATTTAAAATAACGATTTTCTATTTTATTATACTTTAAAATATAGTTTATTCCTGTGATCAAAGCTGAATTATCAGCATCCAAATATATATATTATAATTTAAAATAATGATTTTCTGGTAATTTAATTAATTTATATTTTACAATTATTATTTCATAATACAAAAATAATATGAACATTCCTAGGTTTATGGTCTAATGTTATTTAAAAAAGTCACTTTCTATTCTGGCAACTGGATCAGTGAACAAAATGTTCATTTTATTTTTTTGTGTTTTTGAACTTATGATAATTGTACACTAAAATATTTAATTGACTGGATTATAAAAACATTACAAAAGTTACAAGTTACAAAACTTTTTTTTTTTAAATCCATGTTTTTTCAAGCAAAAATAATTATATTGTCTAATATACTCTTAACATAATATAAAACCTTGGTCATTTTGCCTAACCTTAGTATTGAGGGGGGAAAAAAAATCTTCCATTACTTAAAAGATCACTGCATCCCTAGTTTTATGCTGTGATATAGTGTTGTTTGAAAATCATTTTCTATTCTGACAGCTGAAACAGTGAGCAAAAGGTTTCTGGGGGGGCAAACGGTTTAGGTTTTCACACGGAAGAAGCGCACTTTAAATCAAGGTCCTTAGAAACCAGACTGAATGCAGTTGTGTCATTTGGAGGGAAAATGTTTGTACAGAAGTGAGATGTCTTCCATTATCCTTCAGTCTGATGGGAGTCAGGTATCCGAGATCAGACGGTTACATGAGATGCTACGTCTGCAGCCTGTTGTACAAACACTGACTCACTGAGTACAAGAACAGCTTGTCACCCGTGTCTTTCCTCCCTCGTTGTCTGAGACAACCTCTAGAAGTTCTGCCTCAGTGTAAGTGACACCGATAGATGCATAAACCTGAAGAATAGGATAAAATCCCACCCACCCAGAGCTAGTGGGGTAGCATGGCGTGTTCCTCACTAACTCAGTATGATAGTCTGTGAGAAGACTCTTTGAGGGGTGCGCTAATTAGTCTTTCCTCCCTCCAGCAAAACCTGCTGACCATGGAGCAGATCGTGACTGTGGAGGAGACTCAGATCAAGGACAAAAAGTGCATCCTGCTGAGGATCAAAGGAGGGAAACAGTTTGTCCTGCAGTGCGAGGTAGGGCACCTTCATGCTGTTCTCACTCTTATCATGGGTTTCTCTCTTCCCCCTTTTGCTCTTGTATTATCTTGCTTCATTTTTATTGTTCCCTATGCATCTGTACCAATCTTTAGTAAGTTGTCTTATGATTATAAATTAATAATATCAAATATCAGAATAAATCATACATTTTGTATTTAAATGTCACACATGAGATGAAATAATTAATAATAATATACAATTAATAATAAATGTTACCTAGAGTAATATGTCAAAAAAGAGAAACTGGTTTCAGTCACAAAAATAGGGCAGAAAAAGAAAAGCACTGACTCTGTGGGCTTCTTATATATGATAATATTAAATAAAAATATTTTATTGGATATTTGACTGGATTTGATTGCATTATCCAGTATAATTATACTGCCGTTCAAAAGTTTTGGAACTGTACGATTTTTTTGGTAACACTTTATTTTAGGGTCTTTTAATTAGTTGCTTATTAGCATGCATATTACTAGAATATTGGCTATTTATTAGTACTTATTAAGCGCATATTAATGCCTTATTCTGCATGACTTTATTCTACATTCTTAATCCTACCCAATACCTAAACTTAACAACCTTACTAACTATTAATAAGCAGTAAATTAGGAGTTTATTGAGGGAAAAGTCATAGTTAATAGTCTGTTTCCTATACTAAAGTGTACAAAGGCTGCATTTATTTGATTAAAATACAAAACAAAAAAATAGTAATATCATGAAATATTATTACAATTTAAAATAACTGTTTTCTATTGGAATATATTGTAAAATGTAATTTATTCCTGTGATGCAAATCTAAATTTTCAGCATCATTATTCCAGTCTTCAGCGTCACATGATCCTTCAGAAATCATTCTAATATGATGCTCAAGAAACTATTATTATTATTATCAATGTTGAAAACAGATGTGTACCATTTTCAGGATTCTTTGATAAATAAAAAGTTCAAAAGAACAGCATTTATTTGAAATAGAATCTTTTATATTATCAAAATTGATAATAATAATAATAAATGTAATAAATGTTTCTTGAGCAGCAAATCAGCATATTAGAATGATTTGTGAAGGATCATGTGACCCCGAAGACTGGAATAATGATAGTAAAAATTCAGCTTTGCATCACAGGAATAAATACATTTATAATATATTCAAATAGAAAACAGTTATTTTAAATTGTAATAATACTTCACAATATTACATTGTATTTTTGATAAAATAAATGCAGCCTTGGTGAGCAGAAGAGACTTCTTTTAAAAACATTTTAAAAAATCTTACTGATGCCAATTTTGAACGGCAGTGTATATTGTCTGCTACTATAATATAAAGCTTTGGTCATAATGTCCAACCTTTGTTTCTCTCTTCCCTTTTTACTCTTATATTGTCTTGCTAAAAGCAAGTCCTCTGTAGGCTTATATAAAAATATTAAATTATCCAAAAAAAAGCACAGTCTCTGTTGGCTTCCGTATGTGAACTTCTCTTCAAGAAAACATTCCTTATCTCTTGAAGTTTTTGAGTCTGCTTTCTGCCGGGAATATTTTTCCCATCAGCGCTGGAGCAACATCAGAAGTGCATGTCCTCTCATTTGAAGACTTTACATTGATTCTAGCTGAAATTAAACCACATAAGGGGTGCTTTTTACAGGCAGCTCATGCGATAAAAATAGCTTTCACGTTAAATGGATGAGCCCTCAGTTTGACTGATTCAAGTCCAGTTTGCATGCTAACGATACTCTAGGCACAAAAAATACAAAGTACACCAAAATATTGGTAAAAAATTTTTTTTTAATTAGAACAATTTTTCTAGCAATACTTACATTTATATTCATATAGCAGACACTTTTATCCAAAGTGACTTACAGGGACTGATTAAAGAATAGTGAAAGCATAGAAAAACATTTTTAGGCAATTTTTTTTACCCCATGTTTACTCCCCCTCAAGTGTATATGACTATCTTCTTTCAGACAAACACAATCAGATATATATTTAAAAATATCCTTGCTCTTCCAAGCTTTATATTGGTTGTGGGGAGGTGCAGATTTTTGAAGCCCAAAAAAAGTGCATCCATTCATTGTAAAAAAGTAAATCCATACAGCTCCGGGGGGTTAATAAAGTCCTTCTAAAGCGAAACGATGGGTATTTATAAGAAAAATATCCATATTTAAAACTTTATAATCTAAAATAACTAGCTTCCGGCAGTCGACCGTACGCATACTGCGCAAGTTGACTTGCACCACAAGAGTAACCCACGACGCAATGTATGACGTAGGATATAGGAGTATCGTACGCTTAGACGCCTCTTACAGTTTAAACAAATAGGGCTGGGCAACAGACTCAACCTCCAAAATTTATCTTTAAAATTTCACGTTTTAGACTTAGATTTTTTATATATATATATATATATATATATATATATATATATATATATATATATATATATATATATATATATATATATGTATATATATATATATGTATATATGTATATATGTATATGTATATATATATATATATATATATATATATATATATATATATATATATATATATATATATATATACACACACATATACATACACATACACATACACATACACACACACACACACACACACACACACATATATATACAAAAACCCATCATTTCACTTCAGATGGCCTTTTTTAACCCCCTGGAGCAGTGTAGATTACTTTTACAATGGATGGATGCACTTTTTTTTTGCTTAGAAATCGGGCCCCCCATTTACTACCATTATAAAACTTGGAGGAGCCAGGATGTTTTTTTTATATATCTCCGAATGTGTTTGTCTGAAAGAAGTTGGTCATAATCACCTAGGACAGCTTGTGGGTGAGTAAATCATGGGATCATTTTCATTTTTGGGTGAACTATCCCTTTAAATATCCTTTGCACCCTAAAAATGCTGTCTATGTAGCTCACTAGGGTGTTATCCATTAGTGTTTTTGCTTTGTTAAAATAATAAACCAGATGTGAATAAATTGCTAATGTTCCTCTTCTCACAGAGTGACCCAGAGTTCGTACAGTGGAAGAAAGAACTCACCGAAGCATTCACCGAGGCCCAGAAGCTGCTGCGTCGTGCCCCTAAAGTCATCGGCAAGGGGCGAACTAACGTGGTGGAACTGTCCAAACCTCCGCTCACTCACCGCAACAGCAACGGCCTGTGAGCCGCCCACCTCCCGCCACCCTTCTCCTCTCCATCCTTTTCATCAACACACACATGCACACGCTCTCACACTCTCTCTCCCAGCAAAACGCTTGTCCAGCACCATCAGGCTTCCCAACCGGCACAGTGAGGCGCCACATAGTCCATCTCGGAAGGTTCTGCTGGACTGTGCCCTGCTGTTCCTTAACTGTCCGTCAATCAAATGCACACACATACACAGTTCCTTGGGGTTGGCGTCACTCCAGGATAATGCTAAAGAACAATCAGTGATGAATCTGGGACCTTGTTTTGACCAGTGGTGCAGGCTGGGATATACTGCGCCTCTATTGTGAGCACGTCACTCTTGTTTCTTCTGTGATTCCCACATTATCCTTGCACACGCTGGCATGCTCATATATAGGCAAAGAAAAAGGCCTCTGCTGTAAGGGTCCCAAAAACCCAACCAATGCACACTTGGAGCATCTTTCCCAAGTGGCAGTGTGCTAGAGCCGGACAGTATCAGTACCTCTGCTGCGGGAGCCAGTGGATTCCTTTCGCCAAAGGAAACTAGAGCCATGCGGCTTGAGAGAGCTAATCAGATGGAAACAATCTCAATAGACGATGGCTTGAACGATATTACTCCCATTGTCTTTTCATGTCCTTTTGTGGAAACGCCAAGGCCACCTCACTGACTGTGCCATTCTTGAAGCGTATGCTTTGCACCACTTTGTCAACATTGTGGGCGCATGGCATGCATGAAGTTTCATACTAAATGGACTCGGATTTGTGGACTATTGTGGCACCCGACCCCTGTCCTGTACTTGTAAAGTACAAAAGTCTTCGACACTTCCTTAACACTCGCTGTAGGATTGAACAAGTGTAACTGCATGAGTTGCGAGTGTTGTGCACATCCAAGTTGTGCTCTCAGAGGACAACGTACCGTGTAAAAATTAGGGAGCATTTTTCTTCGTTTTTTTTTTTTTGTTTGTTTGTTTGGTTTTTTTTTTTGGTGCTCAGCCCTTGTAAACACCAAATTCGCCCATTCACATGCATTTAAATGCGTGTACTTGTGTGTGTACACGAAGTAGGTGTTGTTGCTTTAAAGGAAATGCCCCCATGTTGTCACCTGGAAGAACTCTTTTCTTTCACCTTGAATGTATTTTTTGTTTTTCACTTCGTCTTTTTTTTTTTTTTGGTTCGTTTTCTCAAGGGTGGAGTGATACGCTGCTTGACACAATGAGAAGGAATGTGGTGGGATGTTTACGAGGACACACCCCCTTCTTGAACCCAACCCCTCCCCCTTGAACCCGCAGAAGTGCAAAAAGTGCCAATGAAATAAATGTTGACTTGAGACACCGGAGAGTTCCTCGAGTCCAGGCCGCGTCTCCAAGAACAGTGTTGGAACCTGAACGCACAGGAAATAACTGAACTGCAGACCTCCAGTCGCTTGAACAGCCAGTGGACGGTTGACGATGCATGATGTCTCGGTTAGAGGGACCACTTAGAAAGAAGAAAGCAGCAGCAGCATCCCTGGAGTCTTTTATCCGACTGTATATACAAATCCTTTCTCTGTGCATCTACAGTATAATCTTCTTGACAATGTTTGCATATATGGCGAATCTGTCTCTGCCTGTCTGTGTTTGTCCCTATGTCTCAGCTTGGGGGCGGGCGGGGTGGGCGGGGTTCACATCTGTCAATCAGTGGCACGTGCAAACCTCAGGCTGAGAGAACTCTGCGTTCGCGCCTCTTTTAGGACCATTGTTGTGAAAGAGCGGAGAGTTGAATGACTTATCTCATAATGAGGTGCGAGGAGGTCTTCTGTCTGTCTCTGTGTTTAGTTATGCCGACGCGGCATCACCATTATCCATTCACGGGCAGACACACTGTTATTCAGAACGAAGGTAGGACGCTCGCACTCGCAGGTGTTCGGAAAGGTGGGCTGCTTGGATCGTG
Organism: Elopichthys bambusa; assembly: GCA_037101425.1. Taxonomy (NCBI): domain Eukaryota; kingdom Metazoa; phylum Chordata; class Actinopteri; order Cypriniformes; family Xenocyprididae; genus Elopichthys; species Elopichthys bambusa. The sequence goes on from CM074433.1 coordinate 42,971,604, forward strand.
GAAGGAGAGACAACTTAAAACCATTTGTTGTAAGGCTTGATTTGAATATAGTTTAAATTTTTATATTGTTTTGAATGTGACGCAAATGCAGATTTCTATAGATTACATATTTTTTTGAGCATGTTATGTGCATTTATTTTTTGGTTTGAATGGAAAAACAAGCACAGCTTAACAGGCATGAGATGATTTTAAAGAAGTGTTTTCTTCATGTATATTCAGGTTCTTTTTTTTTTTTTCCATGCAGTCATTTTCTTTTTCTACGACTCCTGTCTGTGCATTTCGAGTGATTTGCATGTGACGCTCTGCAAAAATTGCAGGGGTTTTGGGAGTCGACCAGTTTTTGTAGCCTTTAAGTGTCGGGGAGGTGCCATCCTGAGGATGTTTTAGTGCCCTTCAAGGGTTTTATTTTGAAACCAAAATGGCTTGTTTTGAAATATTATCACTGCACTTTTCCATCACGCTTCACGAGCTGATGAAAAAACATGTGCCAAACGACTGTAGGAGAATGTCCTTGAACCAATGAAAAGCTTGTGCGACGCTCACTGCCTATTTTCGAGACTAAAATTGGTACGTTTTAACAGGCAAGTGTCGACGAGTTTGAGAAAGGGTACAAAATGTGACCAAATTCAGGTGACGTGGAACAAGTGGGCCGCGAACGATCCTATGTCATTGACGATACGCCTCAAAGCTACTGACCGGCGACGGCCGGTGCCGTGTTTTGAAACTGCTAGCCCGTTTCTCAAGAAGGGTGGCACCTCCGCCAGTCCTAAATATCCATGTTTTATTCAGGGGTTTTATATTTTATTTTAATGGTAGCTTTTCATTCACTTCGTCAGTGTTGCTTCATTCAAGTGCTTGTGTGTCTGTTCCGTAGCGGTGAATTTGTCTGTGGGCGAACGCAGGTTTCAAAATGGAAGAGGACGATAAATAGGAATAAAAAAAAGAAAAAAGAAAAACAAACTAACAAAAATCTAAGTATATATGTGTATATGAAATGAAAACAAATGAGCTTAGGTTTATTTAAAAGATTATACGACGTAGACACAAAAATTGACTCGGGAAGGGATCGGGTTTGATGTGAGTTCAACTATTTGTGGTGAAGAATCAGCTCAGATCTTGCACATAAAAGTTTAGATATTGTACCTACGAGTTACAGATTATTATTTTTGTTCGTTTAATACAGGACTCTCTTGCTCTCTTTCATATTTATTGTCTGGTCGGGGAGCTAGTCCCTCTGTGCGTGGGTTTACCTAGGGCACGGAGCTGTCGAGTATCCGGGTTTACAGTCAACCGAAACTCTTTTTCATGTGCCACAAACAAACGCAAATACTACTGTCTGGGGTTATTACCATTAAGGTTATGATGATGATGATGATTATAATAATTATTGATAATATTATTCAATGAATGATAATTGTTATTAAAATTATTTTCTTTTGTTTTTTTGTTTTGTTTTTCAGAACAGCTAGGAACATGTGTGTTGGACTGCTTATAAAAACAGTTCAGAAATAAAAGCCCTCTTTTCGTGTTGCCGTGTCTGTTGTCTCCTTGCTTTCAGAATTTATTCTGTTTATATCAGCACTTGTCGATTGAAACTAACTCTTTAGTGTGAGATTTATAAACTGAAACCTCAATTAGGCAACTTTCAGAGCATGTTAAAGCCATTTCGAGGAACTGCGGCCAAGTCTCCTCACTAGATCTCTGTGTGATTGAGCTGTGCATTAGTGTTCTGGAGTAAACAGTCCTCTCTTGGATGTCCTCCTCTATCCTGCAGCTATAATCAAAGCTCAAATGAATCTAAGGGTTCTTGGGTTTATTATCCTCCCCATATTATAATATTTGTCCTCGATTACCTCTCTCCTTGTGCTTAGATGTGAAAAGGTATTCTCAAAAGTATTTGGACACTTGAGTCATAATGTCTTTAGCTATGAAAATCAAAATGCTGCTAGTAGGGGTGTGACGAGACAGTTAGCTCACGAGAACAAGGTGAGATTTTTACATAGTATTTTTAAGAAATCCTCAAAGATGAAATGGATGAGTAGAACAATAGTCTGTAGGTGCATTTGAAATGTTTTAACTAATCATCTTGTAATGAATGTCATTTCAGTTCTACTTTCTGAGTATGAATTATCATGTGCAGTAAAAGATGACAATACTCAAGCACTGTGAAAGGTTTTACCAAAAAAAAAACCTCAGCTGACTGGCTTCTCTCCTGTATGATTTCATACGAGTCTCTTCAGACCTCAGAACTGATGATGATTTGAGCTTCTACAACTTTTGACCTCCTATCTGAACTCCTTTCCACAAATTGATCAATGAAATAAAAACAGTATAAAAATGAATAGCACAGTTTTCTCTTAGTTTTATTAAGTGCAGCCATAATCAAAGTACTCAATATTCAAAGTGCAAATAGAGACCACATTTTTCTGCAAGCATGATACAGAGATGGTTAAAACTACACAGCCCAGCCTAAGACATCTTTCATATTGGGAAATATTTGCATGCATCAGGGAGCCGCTTTTAAAATGTGGGGTATTAAAATCACGTTTGAATGCGTACTCGCGTTTTACTTTCGCTTTCTGCTTTTGCGTTTTACTTTCGAATAGGGAGCGGCGATGCTGAGCATGCATTCTACAAGATAAGACATTTATAAGACGCTTAGGCTCTGTTGTACAATGAATGCTCCGCCACGGTCTCATCACATGCTCTCGTCACGTGATCAGTGAACACTGATTCCTGTTGCACTACGTACGACTCTGCTGCTCATGTTGGATGAGCTGGATGGCATTGTTATCCAGCTGAATTAAGTGGTCTTTATTTCTATAATATTTTTCTATAAAATTAACTGAAAAAGTTTTAAGTTAATTTCTGACACATACAGTATTTCCAAATAATAATAATACCATGGTGGCTTTTATAAAAATTATATATCAAGCTATTAATTAATTTATTTTTTAAACTGCACTACACACAAGGCTGTCAGCTCCGATTTTATGCTTTTATTATAATTTATTTGATATTTTGTATATGTGAAAACAATGTTTTGTTCGATTTAACCAATAATATAGATTTTGGTCATCATATAATTTAAATATAAAAATGTAATTTTCAACGATCAGCCAACAGTGGAGGCGTAATGTAAACGTAGCGGTGGCATATTCTATCCTAATTTCACCCTCGCTCTCCGTCATGGCAGTATCGCGAGACTGCTTTTCACCTCAACAAGAAACCTCGTCACATTTTAATCTCTCGTCACACCCCTAGCTGCTAAACTTGTTCAGTCAGTTCCCCTCATGACCTCACCCAAGTTTTTTCCTTAAAGTGTTTGTGCTTCTTTACAGTAAATGCATTTATATTTTGTCGTCTTATGCAATTGAGGGAATTCAAAACTGACCCTTTTAAATTTTTTTGACATGCATTTTTAAAATTACACATTTGGCAGAAGCTTTTATCCAAAGCGACTTGCATTGCATTCAACGTATACGTTTTATCAGTTCATGCATTCCCTGGAAATCAAACACATGACCTTGACATTGTTAGCGCAGTGCTACATCAAAATGTAAACAACCTTTTAAGCTTTATTTTTTCATAAATATGCCTTAAGATAAAGCAAGACCTTTCACGTGAAATCGATTTAACAGACGATAACTAAGTTAGCCAAAGATTAAATTTGTAATCTGGAGATCATCTTGAGATCAAGAAGATATTCCTCCATGACAGCTTCATTCGGCTTCTTTCAAAAATCGTAATATCCATTTGCCTCCGGCGGTTCCTCCCTGTGATGATACGCTTCTGTTCTCTCTCTAATTCTCTCTGACACCTCCTCCCACAGCTCTCACCTCCCACCCCCTGCGTCTCACAGCTGAGTCTGTCCGTCAAATCGCACCGGCAGCCATTAGGAAGCCTGCGGATAGTTGACTTGTGTTCTTTTTCTAGCTGTTGCCAGGACTTTGTGTTTTCACAGGTTTATATCTTGACAAATATCCAGGTGCGCTTTTTATCCTAAAACGTCCGAAGGAATGGGGTTGCTCTCAACATCTGACTCTAACAAAGTCCCTGCTGGACTCTTACTGCCAAATGAATCTACCATGTTTTGAAATCATCTACATCTGGTTGCACAGCCAGTAACGTCTGTATCAAAATAATTACCAGCTTCCCCGTTTAAAAGCACTCTTCCAGTGGCAAAGTGTTTCCCAAACAGGGTAGTATGTCCCACCTCTTCTTGCTACGGGATATTTATAGCCGAGTCTTGTGTTAACTCAGCTGCCATGCTTATCTGTGTGTGTGAATGTCCGTGCCAATCTATTTCAGATGGTAGCTTCACCCTCTCAGTGACAGTGAGACTGTGTCCCTTGCTTTCGGCCTCTTGGTTTTTTTCCGGAGTTTGACACATACAATACTTTCCTTGGATGTATTTTTTCCCCATAGAGGAAGCCATCGCAAGGTATGCCTGTTGGTTTTTCTTATTGACACCCAAATGTATCGGTTTCTTCTGTAGATACTGTGATTTATTTATAGATCCCAGACCCTCACAGACATCCAGGTCTTGTATGTCCGGTCTAGCCGGGCTGGCGTTTTCCTAATGAATTTAGGGACGTTTGGCCATATGTCTAGGCCCAGAAGTTGAGTGTTTTGTTCTGGTTGAGAAATTAAAGGCCTTCTGTTTGGATCGACGGGATATTCCGCGGAGCTGACTCGAGCTGAAATCTGAGCTCTGTCTCTCAGGATCATTTTCAGCCTCTGACTAATTTGTTTTGTTGTTTGCTGTGTAACGTCGAAGTGGATGACAAGATGTTGAGGTTTGGCAGAGTTTGAAATGTGGATTGCAATGTCATGATCGGGTGACCTAAGCTTCACATGAATCAGTGTTTTGTGTGCATTTGCATTAAAATGAATTGATTTGCAGGAAACAAGTGAGCAACCATTTCACTTCTAGAAGAAGCAGTTACATGGGACTTTTATATATACCATGGTATTCAGTGAATATCATATGATATTTACATGATACTCCAAGCTACTTATATTGCCATGCTTTCCAAAAAATATGGTATTTCCATGGTATCAAGGTCGGAAGCTAATAAAATGCCCGGGAATTTAAAATGATTGTAATGTCTGAGATAATATATATATATATATATATATATATATATATATATATATATATATATATTATTTATTTATTTATTTATTTTATTTTAGTTTTTGCAGTATTCTATTCTAGACCTAGTTATATATTTAATATCAAAAAAACATTTAGTTATTTAGATTTGGAAATGAATGGATTAAAATAATGCATAAATGGTTGGCAGTATTTTATATGGTTAGAAAAAAATAAAGCTGAAAATCAAATTTCATATTTCAGCCTCAAATTAATTTTTAAAACACATGGTACTTCCAAAAATAATAGTAATAATAATACCATCCTGCCTTTTACAGTGTATTTAAAAAAAATATATATATATATATATCAAGCTTTATTTATTTATTTATTTATTTTTCAAATAAATAAAAAAAAATCAAATAAATAATAAATCAAATTTCATATTTCATCCTCAATTTAATTTCTGACACACATGGTACTTCCAATAATAATAATAATAATAATACCATGGTGCCTTGTACGATGTATTTAAATATATATATATATATATATATATATATCAAGCTTTGATTATTTATTTTTCAAAAAAATCAAATAAATAAAACATAAAACAAATTTCATATTTCATCCTCATCAGTTAATTTCTGACACATGGTATTTCCAAATAATAATAATAATAATACCATGGTGGCTTTTATGATGTATTTATAAAAATTATATATCAAGCTATTAATTAATTTATTTTTTAAACTGCACTACACACAAGGCTGTCAGCTCCGATTTTTTGTTTTATGTTTTTGTTATAATTTATTTTACATTTTGTGTATGTGAAAACAATTTTTTTGTTTGATTTAACCAATAATATAGATTTTGATCATCATATAATTTAAATATAAAAATGTAATTTTCAGCGATCAGCTAGTTATATTGGTAAATCCCTTGGAGCTGTTAGGTTTCCCAAAAGCGGTAATACTGAATACCGGTAACACTTTCAGAAATATAAATGCTTACAAGACCTTACATGAACAAAGTGTCAACAAAGTAAAACACATTTCTAAAATGAAAAACTGCTGTCTGAACGTTGACATGGTAATGAAGCACAGATCTGTGCTGTTTCCAGTCCATTCCTGCCATTTGGCCTTCATTAGAGCTGGCTTCTGGGTTTGTTTTCATCATTTGTTTGTGTTGTTGGAGCGAATGCTTCACTGAAGACTGTAGAAGAACATAATCTCTTTCATTTAGTTTGTTATTGCCTGAACAAGCTCAGTTGGATTTATCATCAACAGCCTAATTCTAGATTTTTGCATGTGCAGAACACACTGCCTTGATGCCAGGCTGTTTTCTAGGGCATTACCCCTACCCCAAATCTCTGTGATCTTCAGTTTCCTAAATATGACTCAGTTCTCTCCTTCCCCTCAATGCATGGCGAGTTACGTGTTGAGGTTTTAATATTTACCTATCAGCAATCGGCTTTTCAGCAACTGTGTTACCTGCACCACTGGGCTTTCATTCTCTCCTGCTTCGTTTCGTTTTGCCTGAACTGTTGGTGAAAGAAGAGCAAATAAGGAGAACTTTAGTTTCCTTTGAAATGATGTAATAAACATCTTACACCGGCAGGACAGCAAGTCAAGATGTTTTCATCTTCAGGCTAATTTGCATAATACAACACTTATCTGCTAATGTGTTTCACCAGTTTCCCTATCACACACAGTCTGGATTTTAAGAAACCATGTTTATTTAAAGGAAATATCGCATAATGTATATGCAAATTATATATTATGTTATATTATATTTTATATTATTTTTTTGTTTTATTTTGATATTTTATATTATATATATATATACATTTATTTTATATAATGTTATATTTTATATCATATTTTATTTTATATTATATATTTTACATTTCAAATTATTACTAAATATAATTATTACTAGTTATATTTAACTATTAAGTATTTATTACATCGTGTTAATAATATAAAATATAATAATATTTAATGAAATATTTTTGTAACAATAATAATGTCACATAAATTCCAGATTTTAAGAAACCATTAGAGGGAATCTCATCTCACATAATGTATATGAAAATTATATATTATATTAATTATATTATATTTTAAATTGTTTCTAAATATAATTATTACTAGTTATATTTAACTATTAATTATATATTACAATGTTAATAATATAAAATATAATAATATTTAATAAAATATTTTTGTAATAATAATAATAATAATGTCACATAAATTCTAGATTTTAAGAAACCATGTCTGTTAAGAGGGAATCTCATCTCACATAATGTATATGAAAATTATATATTATGTTATTTTATATTATATTATATTATTATTAGTTATATTTAACTATTATATACTATTACATAGTGATAATATAAAATATAATAATATTTAATGAAATATTTTTGTAATAATAATAGTCACACATAAATTCCAGATTTATCTAATAAAAAGTCACAATGCAAAAATGTATATATTATAGTTATTAGTTATATTTATATAATGCATATTACAAACAATGCAAAATAATATTTATTATAATAGTAAAATGTTTATATTAACTTTTTTAATATTACAGTACTTGTTATTTTGAGATCAACTATGACCCAGACATTTCTTAATGAGATGATAATTCTGTGATATTCTCTCATGTTCTCTGTCTCTTTCTCCTTTGGCAGGTCCACAGTGTCACTGTTTCCATTTTCTTTGCTCCACTTTGTGTCCTCCTTAGCATCACACCTGGCTAAGATCTCCCTGCCTTCACCCCTCGTCCCGTCATGGCGCTCTCCTCACGCTTAAAACTCTGGGAACAGAAGGGAGGTGCAGTTCAGCTTAACTAACCCGACTCATGCTTGACTTACAGTTTATTAACCAGCTCAAGTTCAACAATTAATCTCTGTTCTTTTGGAGATGCTTGTAATCTTTTCTCAGTCTCACACATACCGCACTGACATTAACTTTATAATGAAAGTCTGACTCTTTAAGTATTTTCTATGCAGGCAACAGGTGTACAAGCACAGCTTCTATGAGAGGGGAAAGACTGAAATCTGTGCTTGTCGATATTACTTTTCAATTACACACGTGAGATCTAACAATAATGGTATCATAAATGTAGCTTCTTTACCTTAAATCACATAAAAAAATATATTTTCAGGCTAGTCCTAATGCATATCCTAGGCCCTAGGGTAAAAATAACAGCCTAATATGTGCTGGGCTGTTCCTGAGATTGCCTGTACGGATAGTGCTATAAACACAATATTATGCACTCGTGATTGTCTGCTAACATTACCTTCGTTTTCATTTAGGTGGCTTGCTGGTTATATACACATACGCATTCTTTTTCCTTTGGCCAAAATATGCGTAGAATATATGCAAAGTTTTTTGTAAACATCACTCATTTTTTTCATATTTAAAATAAATGTAATTTAAACCATTACAAAAAATACATTTTCAATCTTAGAAATACATTTTGGGGTAGTTGCAAAAATATATTTTGTACAATATAAATATATTTACATTGGAAATTAAAAATGTCCACAAAATATATGAGGAAATATTAATATTTTTGTTGTTTTGTATATTTTGAAGAAATACTTGTTTTGAAATGTATTAATTACATTTCAGTGAATATATATTTTGCTCTATATTTTGAGATTGATGGAATGATGGATGGATGGATGGATGATAAATAGACAGACAGACAGACATAGATGGATGGATAGATAGATAGATAGATAGATAGATAGATAGATAGATAGATAGATAGATAGATAGATAGATAGACAGACAGACAGACAGACGGATAGATAGATAGACAGACAGACAGACAGACAGACAGACAGACAGACAGATAGATAGATAGACAGATGGATAGATAGATAGATAGATAGATAGATAGATAGATAGATAGATAGATAGATAGATAGATAGACAGACAGACAGACAGACAGATAGATAGATAGATAGATAGATAGACAGACAGACAGACAGACAGACAGACAGACAGACAGATAGATAGATAGATAGACAGACAGACAGATAGATAGATAGATAGATAGATAGACAGACGGATAGATAGATAGATAGATAGATAGATAGACAGACAGACAGACAGACAGACAGACAGATAGATAGATAGATAGATAGATAGATAGATAGATAGACAGACAGACAGACAGATAGATAGATAGATAGACAGACAGACGGATAGATAGATAGATAGACAGACAGACAGACAGATAGATAGATAGACAGACGGATAGATAGATAGATAGATAGATAGACAGACAGACAGACAGACAGACAGACAGATAGATAGATAGATAGATAGATAGATAGATAGATAGATAGATAGATAGATAGATAGACAGACAGACAGACAGACGGATAGATAGATAGATAGATAGATAGATAGATAGATAGATAGATAGATAGATAGATAGATAGATAGATAGATAGACAGACAGACAGATAGATAGATAGATAGATAGATAGACAGACAGACAGACAGACGTCTCCGTGTCGATAGAGCTGTATGGAGTAGACATCTGTTTGACTGCATAAATTTAATTGTTTACAACATGTGTGCCTCTCACCAAATGTGTCCAACACCAAATAATTCATTAATATTTCATAACAATTTTAAGTAGGCTTTAATTCTCACAGTGTGACCCTTGTTGGTCTCTATGGTGGTCCACTCCCTATGGTGGGCTAAGATGACAGTATTCTTAGCATCGGTGATGTTATTTGGTATATTTAAGGTTTTACATCTGTTGAATCTATCATTAGGTTTTTAATGTTCTAAAATTAAAAATTACTCAAAATCAAAATTACTTTTCCAGTTTTTCTCAGCTGCCATGTGCACATAATTAGCATACATGCTAAAGCTCTCTATTTCACAGGCAGTTTTAGCTAGTTGATATTGCAAACTGAATTATTTCCACTGGCTTGCAGTCGTGAAGTGCAGGTATTATACACTTTATATAGTGTTACAGCTCTGTTGGCTTCCTGAAGGGCACCTACTGTCCTCAGCTAACATTTAGCAGCTCACCATGTGTTTAATATGACTGTATGTGCTGCTAATAGAGTGTCAAGGGAAGCAGTGGAAACTGTCGGTACGTATGTGGGACACTTACTAAAAATATTGTCTTTAGAGATCACCCACATAAAATTTACCATGGTTTTACTATACAACTACCTGGAGTAGCTACAGTATTTTGGTTGAAGATTCATGCTAAATAGTCATGCTAATATTAGGGGAGGAATAGCATCATTTTCACAGTGATTCACAATACGTTAGCCTATAGTTGATACATTTCAAGCTATACATTATTTCATACCAAATAGTGTTTTTTAACATCATATTCATTTCACCTGTGTTTACTATGGTCTTACTACATTCTTGTTTACTATGCATGAACTATGGTAAATTAGAAATAAGGGATGTAGCTAGCAAGCTAAATATTCAGCTTTAGTAAGTTAGCATGCTGGATAAGGGGAGGATTTTGTTTAGATTATTTTCCCCAACAAAATGTGCTATGGTATTACCATGTTTGTTTGGGCATGGCTCTTAATACCACGTTATATGAAATGTTACATTGTTAATCATAAATGACCATGGTATTTAAATTATTAATATAATAAAATATTATGGTATAACAATTTGCATTTTTTTTTTTTCTCATGTTTTTTATAAACCTCATTACATTTCGGGTTTTATTTTTACTGGCAAATAAGATTAAAATATATTTATATATATATATATGTATGTATATATATAATATGATACATTTATCAGGGAAATACTAGTGAACTTAAAGGAAAAAAAAATTATAAATATATTTTAACACCTTTATTGGCAACATATTTTTGGCCATTTTTGTATTATTTAAAAATATTTAGTACTGGTATTTTTATACATTTTTGAAAGGGAAAATATATATATATATATATATATATATATATATATATATATTTTTTTTTTTATCAGTATTTTGTATTTGTTCATCAGATAAAAATATAAAACATCCTTAATGTTAAGAAAATGCACGTTTGCAATGGAAATGTTACCTTCTAACCTTTTATCATGTGATTGTGTCAGTGAGACAGTTTGTTTAAATGGAGTTCATGACTGGAGCTCCTTTATTCCCCATCTGTGAACAGATCAAGGAGGAGAAGAAGACACCAGCTGCCGCCGCCGCACAGCCGCCTCCTCCTCTCTCCGCCGTACCGGGAGGATTCCTCAAACAGCTGGTGAGGGAGACCGAGAAAGAGACACGCCACAAAGAGCCAGAGCTCAAAGAGGAGAAGGCGGTGAGATCTCACTTCAATGGGTGGGATTCTGCTGGAAAAACCAGAGTGGTGCTCACTGCAGAGCCCCACCTCTCTGGACGTCATGGGTTGAGCTTGACCTAGTCCAGCGCTACCTCTGTGGATCTAATAAATGTTCTTATTAATCATCTTCAATATAAATGTAGCTACATCTATTTAGAATTTAGAATAACCTCCAACTTGTCTTAAATCTCCAATTTATTAGGTTGTTTAAATTAAGCATTACAACATACCATATATATATATATATATATATATATATATATATATTACTACGAAAGATGTGCATGAGTACTCTGAAGTGACACCAATGATTGATAATGTAAACAATGATCAGCTATTATTTGTGAGTGAAGTGACTTTTTGCTAAATTTGAAATTCAGTAAAAACTCTACAAAACATATTTGGCAGCATTCGGCACAAAATAACTTTAAAATACACAGCATATTAAAAAACGCGATGCAAAATTAAATGGTGTGCACGTGTATTATGAGTCGTTCTAGGGCTGTGTTCGAAACTGCCCACTATATACTTATTCACTATTCCCTACATTAGTTCATTAATATAGTTTACTTGAGGTAGAGAATGAAAACGAGTGAGTGAATTCGGACACTGAGTGCGCCGGAACGGCTGGTGTTTTTGCATACTTTGTGCTTGTGTAACCAGTCCTATTCAACCTGCTCCTAGCGAGACTCGAACCGCCGTCTTCAGCATGGGAGGCAGGCGAGTTAACAAGGACGCTGAAGACCGCAGCCTCTAGCATCAGTCGCTAGCACTCCTTTTGAGGCCAGGGGAGTGAGGTTTACTCTCACAGCTTTTACTGACCTACATTACACTCACCCCCCTAAACCTCACACCCATCTGGATCACAGTACCAAATGTAACCGGTCCTACCCTCTCTGAGTGGGATTCGAACCGGCGTCTCCAGCATGGGAGGTGGGCACGTTAACAAGGATGCTAAAGACCACAGCCTCTAGCGTCAGTTGCTAACGCACCTTTTGAGACCTGGGGAGTGAGGTTTACATGCACAGCTCTTGCTGGCCTACATTACACTTGTTGTTTAATAATCATTTGAAACTTAAACTGGTAGCTCCAGTAATAAAATGAAATGATTTATATTTAACTCAGTCATGGAAACTATGCATAAACCTAAATTAAACAATGTATTGATCAATTAAAAAGGAATTTATATCTGTATGATATTACGCTGTAGCCACATTGGACCAGCAGTTTGGAAAATAGATGGATGGATGATACAGCAGGGATGCTATCTTCTGTTTAGACGCAGGAATTCATTCAGCGTGACCCTCACTGTGCATTATGGGTATTCTCTAGCTGTTGAGTGCATAGATATATATACATAGATGCCTCATTAGCAGCAGTTACTAGGCCACGATATGTAAGCCGCCCGCCATGTTGGAACAGTCAAAGCTGGTCTGTGAACATTATTGATTCTTACTGTGAGTGACGACACGCTGACTGTTCCTAGATGTCTGGAGTGGTCAGATGTGGTTTCTACGTATACATACACTATATTGCCAAAAGTATTGGGACACCCCTCCAAATCATTGAATTCAGGTGTTCAAATCACTTCCATGGCCACAGGTGTATAAAATCAAGCACCTAGGCATGCAGACTGCTTCTACAAACATTTGTGAAAGAATGGGTTGCTCTCAGGAGCTCAGTGAATTCAAGCGTGGTACCGTGATAGGTTGCCACCTGTGCAATATGTGCATTCGTGAAATTTTCTCACTACTAAATATTCCACCATTAACTGTTAGTGGTATCATAACAAAGTGGAAGCAATTGGGAACAACAGCAACTCAGCCATGAAGTGGTAGGCCACGTCAAATCACAGAGCGGGGTCAGCACATGCGAGGCGCACAGTGCGCAGAAGTCGCCAACTTTCTGCAGAGTCAGTAGCTACAGACCTCCAAACTTCATGTGGCCTTCAGATTAGCTCAAGAACAGTGCGTAGAGAGCTTCATGGAATGGGTTTCCATGGCCGAGCAGCTGCATCCAAGCCTTACATCACCAAGCGCAATGCAAAGCATCGGATGCAGTGGTGTAAAGCATGCCACCACTGGACTCTAGAGCAGTGGAGACGTGTTTTCTGGAGTGATGAATCACGCTTCTCTGTCTGGCAATCCGATGGACGAGTCTGGGTTTGGCAGTTGAGTCCTGACCTCAACCCGATAGAACAGCTTTGAGATGAATTAGAGCGGAGACTGCAAGCCAGGCCTTCTCGTCCAACATCAGTGCCTGACCTCACAAATCACTTCTAGAAAAATGGTCAAAAATTCCCATAAACACACTCCTAAACCTTGTGGAAAGCCTTCCCAGAAGAGTTGAAGCTGTTATAGCTACAAAGGGTTGGCCAACTACATATTAAACCCTACCGATTAAGAATGGGATGTCATTAAAGTTCATGTGCACGTAAAGGCAGGCATCCCAAAACTTTTGGCAATATAGTGTATCTATGGCTGAATGTACATTGGTAGTACACTTATTATTGTGGTGTACACTTATTATTGTTATCGAGTAAACTCATTATGGGTTTGAATGAGTTCACTCGATAACATCCACTATGGTTTCAGACATTACTACAAATGGCGGTTCCCTCAAATTTAAGGGTATAAGGGGCGATTTCAAACAGTCTAGATGTTTTTCATTGAGTTGATCAGCAGGTTTTCAGCAAGAACTGCCGTACAATCACATACAGTAACTTTAAAGCCTGTTATTTTCTCTTCTTATGAAAAAAAAAAAAAATGTTTTTCTTAGGAATCTTAAAAGAATGAATCCAGCCCCAGGTTCTTTCAAACATTTAATGCCACAAACCTGGCAAAAAATTTTAGCATTTATTAACACAATGTTATCAGCTACTTTTCTTTGGGGGTACCAGCAGGGGAGGGTCTTGTCATAAGAGTATGACTTACACCAGTCTCCTTGTGGTTTTTGACACCCCTCACAGCCCAGGAAACTCAGCGACAACCTGGTCCAGAATTTCTTACTTCCGGACCAAACTCCTCCAATACTGGAAGCGGAGATGGCACTTCGAGCAGAGCAGCTGGTGAACGGAGAACGGGGCCGCCACACCGCACTGACAGAGAAGAAAACATCCTCACCCAGGAGGATAATGTCACCTGAAAACCCAAAAAGTCAGAGAAGCGACTCAAAGTCCACCACTCCAGAGGTCAACCACCAGGAACATGCGCCCAGCCCCAGCACAGATAAAGCTAAATCTCCAGCTCCACCAATGGAAAAAGAAGTGAAAAAGGGAGAAGTAAAGGTACAACAGGAAGTTAAACCACTGAAACAGGAAGTAAAAGAGGTGAGGCAAGAGCCTGAGGGTCAACTCACTGTATCCCGTATAAGAGAGGAGCCCAAGGTGCCAGTGGTAAGTACAACCAGTGTTATTTTAGCATCATTAAAATACTACTATAGTATTTTTTAATATTTTGAATTAGTTTTTATTTTTATATTTTCTGATTTCATTTCTCTTTTTCTGTGCAGAGGGATGTGTGGTATGAAGCTGGTAATGTGTGGTACGCTCACAAAGATGGATATACACTCGGTTAGTCACCTCTTATACCTGCACTTGAGTGTTCACCTGACATTAGGAGGACAAACTGTGTTGCTAATGACGCATCGACTGGTATTTTTAGTAGTTGTTTTGGTTTATCATTCCTGAATTGTATGTCTGAAGGCAAGAACAACTCTCCTGTGGTGTTGAGTTACAGGTTATGAATAGCGTGTTGTCTTAGAGGATGCTATATTTACATATATTGGCCTTATTATTGTTTTTTGAAACTATCCCAGAGGTCATTGTTTTCGCATTACGTAAAAGCTGCCCCATTCTCTTATTTTAACTTAATATCTCTTGTGTTGCAAGATTCTCCTCTTTGCACGAAAGGATCATAGACTGCTCTGTAAATTGTGGCTTTTTGTTTAAAGGCTAATCTTCTTCTTCAGTTTAGTGATGAATGGGTTTAGTGTTATCTCATCAAGCTCATAGCCTCGTTAAATCTACACGCCGAAGCTGCCATGTCATAAGATTCAAAGATTAGCTACTGCAAAAAACAAAACAGAAGAAGAACAGCAAAAAGCACCATTAAAAAGTCCATACGATTTGTTGTGTCAGATTTGATGTAAATTATGCCGAGCGCCAGTGGTTTTCACATGTCAACTCAGCATGTTTCAGTATGTGGATGCAGCAGAAGGGAAGATTTTCTGTTTTTCGATCTATACCCTGTACATAATTTACATTGATTTACATTGAGTATTATAGTCACTTTTGACCCACCTGGACTCTTGTCACAGCCACTCAGCTGAAGCCGGACGAGGGCACGCCGGAGCTCCCTGACGGCAGGGTGAGGGTTCGGCTGGCCTCAGACGGATCCATCCATGATGTGACCCAGTATGAGATTGAAAAGGTGAACTTTATTCAGTGCTGCTATTTATTGAAGCAAATTTCTAACATAAGAAGAAAAGTAAATCATAATTATGACATAAAAAGTCAATTGTAACTTTTGGGTTTTCTTAAATTTCAACTTATGTCATAGTATTTCCTAATTGACTTAGGAATTTTGACCTTTTTTATGTCATAATTGACTTTTTAATTTCAATTCAGTATGTCATAATTTCTGCATTTTGTCATAACTATGACTTTGTATGTCAATTTTAACTTTTTATGTTTTCATGTCATAATTATGAGTTGTGTACGTCATAATTTAGACTTTTTATCTCATAAATGACTTAGTATGTCAGTTTTGATTTTTTTTTATCTCATTTTAATCTTGCGTCATAACTATGACCTATTATGTCAATTTGAGCATTATCTCATAATTTTAACCTGTTATGTCATAATTGAATTTTCAATTTTAATTTGAATGTCATAATTATGACGTTTTCAGCCATACGTTCAGTTTAGTTTTTCATGTCATAAATATGACTTTGTATGTCATAATTTTGATTTTTTTTTAAATCTCATAATTATAACTTGTGTTGTAACCGACTTAGTATGTCAATTTCAACTTTATCTTATAATTTCAGCTTTTTATCATAATTATTTAGAGTCATTATATTAACATTTTGCCATAATTAAATTTTTATGTCAGAATTTGGACTTTTTTGACTCTTTAATGTCATAATTATGACGTCTAAGCCATAATTTGTCATAATTTCGACTTTTCATCATAATTGACACATAATAACCATGACTTGGTATGTAACTTTTTGTCATAATTAAGAATATAATGTCCTTTTTTTTTACTTTTTATGTCATAATTTTGACTTTTCATGTCATAAAAATGACATAGTATGTCATAATTTCGACGGCTTGATGTACTTTATCCTTTACTCAACTCATCACATGATATGAGTGACCAGTGCTGTCATCTTTCGTGGTTGTGTTCAGCTGAACCCTCCTGAACTGGACCTGTGTGAGGACTTGAGCGACCTTGTGAGCGTGAACGAGTCGAGCGCCCTTCACACTTTGACCAGTCGAGCTAAAGGATATCTACCCCTGACCCATGCTGGGCCCAATCTGCTGGCACTGTGGCCTCCTCTGTCCTCGCCAGCCAAAGTAAGATCAATGTGTTTACAAATCCGTCTATGTGACATGTATGATTATACATATTGTTTGACATTAGATATAGTTAAATGCAGCACATTAGTTGTACACACAAACACACACACACACACACATATATATATACTTTTTTTGTAAAGGTTAGACATGCAAAATTAGGTTAGTGCACAGTGCAATAAACAGACCTTTTGTAGATTGAAACGTGTTTGTTTTCTGTGTCAGGGGCTTCGGAGCAGACGCTGGGAGTCCTGGGAAGCCCCTGGCCCACTGCAGGCTCTGGTGAGGAGGGTGTACGTGTCCATGGTGGGTCAGCGGAGGGACCAGACTCTGGTGGCTTTGGGCCGCAGTGGCACAGGGAAGACCACTTCCTGTCAGTCATTTTCCCAGGAGCTGCTCAAACAAGCGGGAGGAAGCCTTACCTGTGAGTGGATCCACTTTTGTATTTATAACGCAAAGTTATGGAACACAACAGAAAAACAAAGGGTACATCTCAAATTTTAGAACTTAATCAAACAAGTCCTTGAATAATTGTTTCTCTCTGGTAGTGTTTACAAGCTCCTAGCCAGTAATTACAACACTGTCTCGCTCCACTGAATATCAGCATTTGTGTGTGTGTGTGAATCTACTGACGAGAAGTGATTGCTGAAATTTAGAGGCTGTTCAGTTCTGTTTGTCTGTTGTCACTTGGCAAGTTGTAAGTGTCACACGTTGTGATGATTTGTGTGTAACTGCAGTAGAGCGTCTGCAGGCAGTGTTTACAGTGCTGCGCTCTTTCGGGTGTGTGAGCTCTTCTCACAGTGAAGCCTCGACTCGATTCGCTATGGTGCTGTCGCTGGACTTCAACCACGCCGGACTCGCTGCTGCCGCACATCTGCAGGTGCTCCAGTCTGCCTGTCTGTGTTTCCATCTGCTTATCTATCTGTCTATCTCTCTATCAGTCTTTCTGTTCGTCTGTCTATCTATCTCTTCATCTGTCTGTTACTCTCTATCTGTCTGTCTGTCTGTCTATCCATCCATCCATCCGTCTGTCTGTCTGTCTGTCTGTCTGTCCATTTGTCTATCTATCTATCTGTTTATCTGTCTATCTATCTATCTGTCCATCCGTCCTTCTGTCTCTCCGTCCATCTATCCATCCATCTGTCTGTCTGTCCATTTGTCTATCTATCTATCTGTCCATCCGTTGTCTGTTAATCTGTCTATCTATCTGTCCGTCCGTTCATCTGTCTCTCTCTATCTGTCCATCCATCCATCCATCCATCCATCCGTCTGTCTGTCTGTCTGTCTGTCCGTCCATTTGTCTATCTCTCCTTTCGTCCGTTGTCTGTTAATCTGTCTATCTATCTGTGTGTCCGTTCATCTGTCTGTCTCTCTCTCTCTATCTGTCTGTCCGTCCGTCCGTCCATCCATCCATCCATCCATCCATCCATCCGTCTGTCTGTCTGTCCCTCCATTTGTCTATCTATCTCTTTATCTGTCTATCTATCTATCTGTCCGTCCGTCTATCTGTCTCTCCGTCCATCCATACGTCTGTCTGTCTGTCTGTCTTTCTGTCTTTCCATCCATTTGTCTATCTATCTATCATCTATCTGTCCGTCCGTCCGTTGTCTGTTAATCTGTCTATCTATCTGTCCATCCGTTCATCTGTCTGTCTCTTTCTATCTGTCTGTTCGTCTATCCATCCATCCGTCTGTCTGTCTGTCCGTTCATTTGTCTATCTATCTATCTCTCCGTCCGTTGTCTGTTAATCTGTCTATCTATCTGTCCATCCGTTCAGCTGTCTGTCTCTCTCTGTCTGTCTGTCCTTCCATCCATCCATCCATCCATCCATCCATCCATCCATCCATTCATCCATCCGTCTGTCTGTCCATTTGTCTATCTATCTATCTGTTTATCTGTCTATCTATCTATCTATCTGTCCGTCCGTCCTTCTGTCTCTCCGTCCATCCATCCATCCATCCATCCATCCATCCATCCGTCTGTCTGTGCATCTGTCTATCTATCTGTCTATCATTTTGTCTGTCTATCTGCTAATGTTTTCTTTCTCTGTCTGTTTTAGACTATGCTGTTGGAGAAATGGAGGGTGTGTCGGAGGCCGGAGGGAGAGAGTAACTTTCTGGTGTTCTCCCAGATGCTCGCAGGCCTCAGCACAGACATGAGGTCGGTTCAGTCCCTAGAGCTCTCTGTGGTCACACTCAGTAGCGGTTTGCTTCTTGTATTGTGAAGCCTCTTTCTGGCTTCCTGGCTTCTCTCCTCACTGGCCTGAGTGCAGCATTATTAGACAACAAAGACAAAGTTACCCGTCATTAAACCCCAGATCATTCACCCTATTGTTTGGGGTTTGTTTTTGGATTTGGTTTCCCCTTAGAGGCACGCAAAAGCTCTTCAGCGACCGCCGCTTTGGCAGAATGCCTGCTCTTTTCATAGCTTTGCATTAAAACAAAAGCTCCAGAGAGCTTGAGGGGGTAGGATCTCGAGTGATGTCATTTCCTGTTTAAATTTGAGTGTAACTGTCTTTTTCTCTCATCACAGGACTGAATTGCAGCTGCATCAGTTAAAGGAACACAACTCATTTGGAATCACATGCCCAACCAAGGTGTGAACTGTTTAAACAAACAAAAAAGAATGAGGAAAATGTCATGAATGTTAAACTAACATTCCTCCTAGATTAGTGCATGTGCTCTGACATGTTGAGCTTTGGTGCTCATATCAGCAACACACATTTAAATCTGGCTTGCAGCATTTCCTGGATTCTGTTCTCCCTCACTTTTACCCATAATTCCATAAAATAAAGAGCCCAGCTGTATATTTAAAGTTGGATATATACAAAGACTTTATATATAGAAAGTTGGTGCACTCATATTATTATGAATGGGAGAAATTGCAACGTGCAATATGGCGGAATAAGTCCCGCCTTCTTAATAAGAGCCAATCGCTGACTGGTAAAGTCATCGCATCATTGCAACAGACATTAGAAGCTTTGGTTCCTCTAAGAAACAATCAGATGCGTGCTTCCTTTACAGACACGCACTTAGGACTGCGCATGCACATTAGCTTGATCCGGCCTGAAAAATGTAGTTTTTTGTCATGATTCAAGTGTTTAGAAACAAAATTTATGAGACAGTTTTTGTCAGATTTCATTGGTCATTTCAAATATGAAATTTAATCAAAAGTTTGGCAAACAGCTTTGGCGAATTTTTTCCCCAGCTGCAATTGTATGTCCGAGAGGCATTTCAAAGATGGCCACCAAGTGAAATGACTTGCCTTAAAGGGACTTTGATATATAGTACATCCGCATACATACAGTACACTCAGGTAAAGTGATATACAGTATACTGTATAGCAGATGTCGGCTCCATGATTGTTTATATTGTTGCTGAATGTAAGCTCTCTATATAAAATTGGATATACAAGTATATTCAACTTTATCCACACACATACAGTACACTCACATTATATATACTATATAGCAAATCTCAACTGCCTGATTGTTTATATAATCATAAAATGTAAACTATATTATCACCCAGCTCAAATATGCTAAATGTGACTATAAGGCATGAAGATATTATAAACGTTACCATAAAGATTTTCTGGAAAAGCTGCTTTTGAAACAATGTGTATTAGGAAAAGTGTTATACAAATCAAACTGGCTTGAGTTTTTTTAATTTAATACTAAAATAAACACATTTTTAATGACGTCTGTTTCTTTTTTGGCATTATTATTGATATAACAGTGGACACAAATGACACAGACCAGACTTGAACCTTTGAATCCCAAATGAGCACCATGGCTGAAAGTGTCATGTACATGTGTGCTCTAACTATAGCTTCAAAGGGTTATATAGTTCACCCAAAAATGAAAATTCTGTCATTAATTACTCACCCTCATGTCATTCCAAGACTTTCGTTCATCTTTCGGAACACAAATGAAGATCTTTTTAATGAAATCTGAAAAAGTCTCTTCTGTCCCTCCATTGACAGCCTACGCAACTACCATTTTCAAGCCATAGAAAGATAGTAAAGACATCATCAATGACTAATCCATGTGACTCCATTGGTTTAACCTTAATTTTTATATTAATAAAATATTTTATTCACATACGTATTGTGTTGACATAAGAGCAGACATTGTTACGTGAACGTATTGTTACGTGAAAAATTAAGTAAATAAAGAGGTAAATTGTTTTGGTGTCTTTTTTTTGTTTTTTTTTGCATAATCAAAGCACTCGTGTCACTTCATAAAACTGAGGTTAAACCACTGGAGTCACATGGAGTACTTTAATGATGTCTTTACTGCCTTTCTGGGGCTTAAAAGTGGTAGTTGTGTAGACTGTCAATGGAGGGATCAGAAAGATCTCAGATTTCATCAAAAATATCTTAATTTGTGTTCTGAAGATTAATGAATGTCTTACAGGTTTGGAACGACAGGGGGTGAGTAATTAATGACAGAATTTTTATTTTTGTGTTAACTAACCCTTTGATAAAAATAAGTTTTCATCCCTCACTTCAGGTGGATGAAAAGCAGAGAGCTTCAGTGGGTTTTGGGAAACTGCTGGCCGCCATGAACACTTTGGGATTCTCAGCGGATGAGCAAAAGGCCATTTGGCATGTTTTAGCAGGAATATACCATCTTGGTGTTGCAGGAACATGCAAAGGTAAAACAGGACTACTCTGAACACTGTATTTTGTGAAGCGAAAAGAATTTGGTGAGTCTTTACTCTTTTTTCCCTTTCTTCTACGGCTTCAGTGGGCCGTAAGCAGTTTATGAGTTTTGACAGCGCGCAGACGGCCAGCGCCATTCTGGGTTGTGAGGGAGAGGAGCTCCACACTGCCGTCTTCAAACACCACCTGAGGCAGTTACTGCAGAGAGCGACTGGAGGCGTCAGAGAGCGACGCGCCGCGGACGAACCGGAGGAAGGTCAGAATACAGACTGTCCCTGTTAAACCCACAGGAACCAGCGATGGACATCACCCCACTTATTCCATGGCTACTTACCAAACAGAAAGATAAATAAACATTGTAGTTTTTATTATTGTTGAAGTTGACATTTATATTATAAAAAGATATTTGACCACAGAACACCTCAAACAAATATTTCAGAGCCACATATTAAAATGACAATCAACTGAATAAAAGTTATAACCCCCCAAAAAAAATTCAGTTTCAGCTTATTTATATATTTAATATCTAATCAGCACATTTATGTTTCTAATTCTGCCATAAGCTACTGATCAAATGTTTGGGGTCTACAAAAATATTAAAGGTGCAGTAGGTAATCTGAGAGATGCTAACTTTAGCCTGCTAGCATTGAAAGCATATAATCCCGCCCTCCCTGCAAATCGCTGTCCAAAGCCACGCCTCCTCCAAAACACATGAACGCACACAGACACAGCTGCTCTTGGCAAAGCGTCACAAAAGATGCCATTAATCTCATGTCTCAAAGAACATAACGTTACAATAATAATGAACGTAAACACCTTAAGGCGAATTCACACTGCACCAACAGACACAGACCAACGGCAACAGTGACCAGATTACAACAGGTCACTTCTCAGACATTCTAAATCCGATTCAACATGTTCAGTCGGCGAAAACAAGCTCCGACAGACGCCAGCAGACTCTGACAGGGGTAACACACTGATCGGACAAAACCCAACGGACATGTCTGGTGTGAATTGGCCTTTAGAGAGCTTGTACCTGACTTAGGGTTGCCAGGTTTTCACAACAAAACCCACCCAATTGCTAATCAAAAGAATTTGCGTTTCAGGAGGAATATAAATATATATATATAATTTATTTGGGGTCGCTTCAACCCGCAGACATGAAAAACAACCCACAGCAACAGTGTTAAAGTAGCCCAATTTCACAGGAAAAAAACATTGACAACTTGGCAACACTGACCTGACTGCTGCAGATTCATTTTGGTGCTGATACTGTTGACATGGATGCACATAATTCCAAGTCTCTTTATTTGACAAAAATAGGGTAGCCTACCACTTTAGTTTAGGGTCCAATTCTCATTATCAACTAGTTGCTTTTAGCATGCATATTACTAGGATATTGGCTGTTTATTAGTATTTTTAAAGCACATATTAATGCCTTATTCTGCATGACCAACTATTAATAAGCAGTAATTAGAAGTTTATTGAGGCAAAAGTCATAGTTAATAGTTAGTTAATAGTGAGAATTGGACCCTAAACTAAAGTGTGACCAAAAATAGAAGTCCTTATTTAGATACCTAGTAGGGGTGTAAGGGTACATGTATTCATCCCTAACCGTCACGGTTCGGTTCATGCAGTTAGACGACGAATACAGTCAATCACAGGCTATCCACACTCCAATCCAGAAGGGGGCGCGCATAGTAATGCTTTTTAGCCTAACCGCTTTTAACCAGCATTAACCACCAATAATTGCAATAAGCTCTGTGTTTTGTTACTTTCGATAAGAAACAAAGTACCATCTTTCAATTTTTGTCCATTTTATCACGAAATTCAAACAATAAATGCCGTTTTGACGCTTTTTGATGTGGCGTGACAGATCGCTGTAAAGGCGCCTCAGTTCAAACGGCAGCGCGGAGCGCGAGTGAACGCGATCATTTCTTACTCTTCACTACTACAGAATGAACATGAACGTATGTTGAAAGTTACAGTACAACTTACTGAAACGTATCATATCTCGTGTAATTGCTCAATCAGTGTTTCAATCGCAGAAAGATGTCAGTAAAACATTTTGTAAACAATATGTTACGTAGTATTGCATTTACCTTAGAAAAGCCAAATGTCCACAGCTTGTTAGTTCGCTAGAGAAATGAACTGTTTCGCTAAATATATGCACTATATTAGCCTATATATTAATTATATTTTACTTAACCTGTTAGTAAATCCGTCATGAAAACAAGTTATGACAGCCACTGTGTAAATGATTATACGCGAATTGGAGAAACAGAAGTTAATGCAAAAACTGCAATGTGTAATTTACATGTTTACAATACATATATTTTTATTATTATTTGAGTGTTGACGATTATATCTAAAAATAAATAGCAACTGAATTTAATCATTTGGGCTCTGTTGTTAATTGTAAGTTGTAAGGGCTCCCTAATAGCTTACAGCATTAGCAGAGATTTTTTTATCCTTAAGAAAGTTTTAATTATTAAATTGTAATTGAATAAATTTAAAGACAGAGACACAGTTTGTTCAGTAAAACTGTTTAATAAAAAAAGAGAAAAAATGTTGTTTTCTCACCCTGCTGTACCAAACCCGTACCGTACCGTGACTTCAAAACTGAGTTACGTACCGAACCGTGATTTTTGTCTACTGTTACACCCCTAAGACCTAGTGTGTGTGTGTGTTACAGGTCCAAAACTGAGTGCTGCTCAGTGTGTAGAAGGGATGGCGGCTGGTCTCTATGAGGAACTCTTCACCACTATTGTGTCTCTCATCAACAGGTATACACAGTGTCCTAGTCAATCATACATCTCTGAAGAGTTGTTGATATTGCAGTGTTTCTGTTCTCTCTCCAGAGCGCTGCACTCTCAGCAGCTGACGTTGGCCTCAGTGATCGTGGTGGACACACCGGGCCTGAGGAACCCCAGACACAGCGGCAATGACCGGGCCGCCGGCTTCTCCGAGCTCTGTCACAACTACTTACAGGAGAGACTGCTGGAACTTTACTTCAATCACACGTTCACACAGACGCTGGAGCGATACACACAGGTACCACGTCTGTGTGAGAGAAGTGGTTTACAGCTGTGCTATGCCTCAAACAAATTTTCAATACAAATATGAATCTTGCTGATTTAATTAAATTAAATTACATTACATTTAATTTAAAAATAATGTATCAAATAATTTCATAAAATAATGAATAAATTAATATTTCAAGTTCTATTTCTGTACGTTTTACTGCCATTTTATTTAGTTAATAAACTATATATAAAAATGCCATATGACAGCCTCAATTAAATAGTGAATATAAATTTTAATTTAATAAAGATTTTAATTTTAATTTTCAATTTTAATTAATTAAAAAATAATATATAAAGTAACATTCCTATGAATATTTATAACTTCTGTTTCTGTATGTTTTACTGCTATTTTGTTATTTGGTCAATAAACTAAAATAATCTAAAAATGCCATATGAAAGCCACAAATAAATATTGAATATGAAAATGAACCTTGCTGATTAAATTTTACTTTAATTCAGTTTAATTTATTGTTTACATTTAATTTAAAATTGCATTTAATTTAATTTAAAAATAATAAAATAAAATAATATATAAAATATAATTCCTATGCATATTTATAACTTCTGTTTCTTTGTTTTACTGCCAATTTGTTATTTGGTCAATGAACATAAAATATATCTTAAAAATCCATATAACCACATACTAATTTTGAACTTTATTTTTATTTATTTATTTATTTTTGCCTTTTTTTTTTTTCAAAAATATTGAATATTTGTTATTGACAATAACATATTCATATTGAATATGAATCTTGCTGAATTCATGTAATTTAATTGAATATATAAAGTAATACAATAAAATAATAATTCCTGCACATACTTATTATTTCTATTTCTATATGTTTCGCTACTATTTCGCTAATTTGTCAATAAACTATGTCTAAAAATGCTGTTATTTTTCACAGCACCACATGCTAATTTTGTGGGGGGGTGTGGCCATTTTTGGCCTTGAAATAATATTAGAGAAGTGACAAGAAATTAACTTTTTCATAATAATAATAAATAATTTCAGACTTTCTGAATCATTTCCACAGGAAGGAGTACGTGTAGATTTCACAGCCCCTGAGACGAGCCCGTCAGAGGTTGTGTG
This sequence comes from Elopichthys bambusa, assembly GCA_037101425.1. Lineage (NCBI taxonomy): Eukaryota > Metazoa > Chordata > Actinopteri > Cypriniformes > Xenocyprididae > Elopichthys > Elopichthys bambusa. The sequence goes on from CM074433.1 coordinate 42,997,489, forward strand.
TGCTGTTGACCAGCCAGGACTGCAGGTATCACTCACTGATTCTTAACACGCTTCTTACAGACCTCAACCCTGCATGTAATTTTACACTGTGTGTGTGTGTTCTCAGGTTCGAGCACCAGAAGGCGACTCTCGAGGTCTCCTGTGGGTTCTGGATGAAGAGATGGTCACTCCTGGTTCCACCGAGAGCACGGTTCTGGAAAGAGTGTGTCAGTACTTCAGCGGCACAGGTACTCCAGTCTGATTCTGACCTGCTCCTGTGATGTTTTTTGAGACGTTTCCTCATCGTTCTGCTTCCTTGCTACTCAGTGCGCCAGTGTGAGCAGCCTCTGCAGTGTGAGATCGCTCACCTGATGGGTTCAGATCCGGTCCGCTATGATCTCTCAGGCTGGTTCAGTCAGGTCCAGAACAATCCATCTGTGCTTAACGCCAGCTCCCTGCTGCAGAACTCCTCAATGTAAGAGACCACAGATGATCAGGCACTTTTACACGGCTGTATGGATTTTTTTTTTTTTTTTTAGCTTTTTCTCAAACAAAATTTTGAATATTATAATTTGGAAAGTTATTAATGATTTGATATTATTCATGAGCATTATTAAAATTTTAAGTACTTGTAATCTCCCAAATTTTATATCAATAAAAGTGCAGTAAAAAATAGCAGGTATGGCTTTTAGGTAAAGTTTATAGAACAATTAGCAAAAATGGCAGTAAAAAGGAAATATATGTCGATTTTACAAATACAATTTTAATTTAAATTGTCTTCTGTCTTTGTCTGGTGTTCAGTTTATGTGAACTCTGGTATGTTTAGAAATGTCCTGTTAGAAAATATAAGGAAATAGATGTTAAATATGGGTGGGAATGTGTTTATTTTATCATTGCATTTGTCTGGTTTATTGCATTTTATTTTATTATTCAGTTTATGTGAACTTTGGAAAATACCTGTTAGAAAATATAAGGAAATAGACGTTAAATATGGCTGGGAATGTTTTATTATTATATTATTTATTTTATTTTATTTGGTCTGGTGTTCATTTCATTTAATCTCTGGTACATTTGAAATTAGTATAACAACAGTCCATCCTCACTCATAGAAGTGAACAGCTATTGATGACATACTGTATGAATTGCATTTTTGCATTCTTCCATGTCTCATTTAATATAGTATAATGCTTTTCTCATAGCTCCTTGTCTCTGAATAAATTGCCGTTGGAGAGCAACTCGCATTCTTCTCGCAGTATGTCTGCGGCAGACAACAGCAAGCGCTGTGTGTGAGTTTTGGTGGTAAATCAAATTCAATAACACAGTGATACTTGCGCCTTGTCCTCCTTAGCTGTTACCTAGCAACAGTGGTAAACATCTGCTGCTAGTACTCACGGTGGTCATGTTGAGGACGTAAATGTACCGCAATAAAGGCAAGCGTAAATACACAGCCTGAGAACTGCGCAGTGTTTGCAGCATCAACATGAGGGCTCAAGTTCCACGAGCTTGGTATCGAACACTTTTAGAAAAGGCCCTTGCATGCTGTTCATTTTACTCATGTTTTTTTATGTTTAGCTAAAAATGCATAGCAAGAGATAGCAAGAATTCAAGCTGCTCACTAACGGCAGTTTCTGTGTAGATTTGATCAAGTGGTGTTCACTAGATGTCATATAGGTCATACAAGATTGACTGTGATGCTAATACTAATTTTAGATTAGTACTCATGGGTTTCACATACTAATTTTTTGGCACTTTTATTGATATAATAATGGAGAGATGACAGGAAATTTACTTTTTTTGTTGATACTAATGACTTTAAAGGGGGGATCATTTATTATACCATGTTGTAAATTTTTGAGTAGAAGGAAAAACATGCTGTTTTTGTGCATGTATCTTTAAATGCAAATGAGCTGCTGCTCCCCAACCCCTTTCCAGAAGAGGGCGGAGCCTATACAGCTTATGCCTCGAATACTCTGCCAAAAACTAACAAAACTTTTTAATTATCATCTCTTTTGTGGTTTTTGCAGTTCTTCCTCATCATGAAAGTTATTATTTGCATGCGGTTTAAAACTATATCAGTCTAAACTTCTGATATATAGTTTTCTGAGCACACACATGCGAAGCACACGCACAGAAAGCTGCCTGTCAGACGCCTCATCCCGCGAGTATCATACTGATTTCCCTTACGCGTCTTATTGCACTTAAACTGTCAAATACACACAAGATTGTCAAAAACACACAAAGTTCACAAACACAGTTATGTCTGTGAACATAAGCAGCAAGTAAAGAAATCGCATGTGTATATTAGAACTGTGTATTAAAGTGACAACAGCGTCAAATACAGTACCTACTGCTGTATATGCTGTTAATAACCAAACAACAAAAGAAAAACAGAAAATCACTCACTGCTCTTGATTAAATAACTTTAGTAGCTTCAATAAGAATACATTTCTTACCTGGTGAGGAAATAAACATGGCTGAGGGGAGGAGCTAAGCTAATAAGGCAGATTCCGTGCCAGTCATGGGCGGGGCTTACGTAAGAGTAGGGGGAAGCTGGTTTTGAGAGACTGTTTATGATTTATGGGGATTATAAAAAAAGTGGGTGGATTTTTACCATTATAGGCTGGTTGTTTACACACATCTGTGTTCAAACACCTTATAAAAGTGAATTTTGCATAATAGGTCCCCTTTAACATCATCAATACTGTTGTTCATGTGTACAAAACGGTGCATGTGAACTTTGAAACGTCTTACAAACAAACCAAACTATGACGGCAAACTTAACTGAATGCTTCGGTGTGAAAACATCCTAATTCTCTCGTTCTTTCTCTCTTCTCAGTGGAGCGGTGAAGGCCCTGTTCGGTCCGCGGGCGTCCGTGCCCCCTCTCTGCCGGGGTTTGGGTGGCGTGGAGGGCAGCTCTCAGCGATCCCTGCAGAGGAGCGGCACGGTGCGGAAGACTCTGAGCGGAGGGATGGCGGCCCTTAGGAGACATTCCCAGTGCATTGCCGTCAAACTGCAGGCGGTGAGAAACAAATGAGCTGTTATGAAGCGGTTTCCATCTGCCTTTTGTCTGTAAATTCTCTTCACTCTTTCCATGACTCTCTCTCTCTCTGAGCAGGATGCTCTGGTGAATCTGATTCGGCGAGCGCGGCCGGTCTTCCTGCAGTGTTTGAATGCTAAGACAGATGGCTGTGGCTTTGATGTCCCAGCACTGCGTGTACAGCTGCACTCCACACACCTGCTGCCGGCACTGCAGCTGTACCGAACAGGTCTCACACACAGAAACACACACACACTCATACATGTTTGTTTCTTATGGGAAACAAGTAACTGATTACATGTAATCTGGATTATGTAATCAGATTCCAAAAATTAAAGGGGTGGTTGATTATGATTTTACTTTTTTAACTTTAGTTAGTGTGTAATGTTGGTGTTTGAGCATAAACAACATCTGCAAAGTTGCGACGCTCAAAGTTCAAAGCAAAGGGAGATATTTTCTTTTAAAGAATTTGCTGTTTAAGGACTACAACAAATGGCTGGTAAGACTACAACAAGCTTCCTCCCGGGTTGGTGACATCACAAACCCCAAAATTTACATAAACCCCACCCCTGAGAACACACAACAAAAGGGGTGAGGCCATGTTGGGCTGCTTTAGAGAAGAGGAAGAGTTGTTGTAGTAGTGTGTTGTTGCCATGCCGTCATTTTACGCCGGACTGCTTCACAAACGAGGGTCAGTTCCAGTGTTGTAGTACTCGAGACTCGGACTCGGTCTTGGACTCTGTCTCGAGACCATATTGTAACGGTCTTGGTCTTGTCATGGACTCCTGTGCATATTGACTCGGAATTGACTCGTACTCGAACATATTAGGAATCGGACTCATTCCCGAGACCACTAGAGTCCCATTCAAAATATTTCATGCCTATTACTGTATGTTAATGTTTGGGGCAAATAGCAATGATAATATTGTGGTCAATAAAACAAAATGCATTTGAATTATAATTAACATGACAATGTGTACAATAGTAAAGAATCGCTCAAAAGTCGGAAAATTCCTATTATTCTTACATATCCGTATGTTGTGCGACTGATTTTCCACAGTCTGTTAGAAACCTAGGTTCTCGAGCCATATATGGTTCTTTCTCTGAGTGCCTATGGCTCGACGGAAGAAAAAATTAACCAAACAATTTTTTAAAACTTTTTTCCCCATCAATAATCAAAGCTAGCGTGTTGATTTAATTAAAAATCTATTTATTATATATTTTAAAATATTACATAATTCACCAGTGTTGGTTTGTCATGTACAACACCCCAACCAATCGTGATCTGGCTGGCACAACAAGTTCAAATTTCATTGGACAAGGTGAAGTGGAAATTACATGGACAGACGAGCGATTTCTGCGGTTTGTCTCATTTTATAAATCAAATTGCATCGCTGACAAAATGGATGTTAACTGACTACAAAGCCAAAAGTCGCATTAATGGTAAGTAGTGTTCAATTCATTCAGTGTTGATACACCGTTTACTATTTGATGAAACTATCATAGTTAATCAAACCAAAGTGCCACCTACAGGCCTATTATGTAAAGTGTAGGCTGGCAAAATGGTGATGTGAAAGGATTTTATTACCATTTTTGATAATTATTAGCTTATGTGGCATTATGAAATAAGTCTCTTATGCATTTATCTAATCAAAAACAGCAATATATATTTTAAAAATATTATTACAATTTAAAATAGGCCTAATGGTTTTCTATTTGAATATACTTTAAAATATAGTTTATTTCTGATGCAAAGCTGAATTTTCAGCATCATTACTCCAGTCTTCAGTGTCACATGATCCTTCAGCAATCATTCTAATATGCTGATTAATTTTCAAAGTTGGAAAGTGGAAACAGTTGTGCTGCTTAATATTTTTTATAACATGCTATGATCCTTTTTTTCAGTCAGTTGATTTAAAATCTTTGATTTAAAAATGTAAAAAATAACAGCATTTTTTCAAAATAGAAATATTTTCTAACAAATTACATTTGCACCACCTACTATGTGGCCTTTTTACCCTTAACTGATAATATTTTTTTAAACCAATATCACTCTAAGTAAATAAAATACAGTGTACATGCTAGGGGTGAAACGGTTCTCAGTAAAAAATCGAACCGTACACACTTGCACCGCGGTTCATCTCATATCTGACGACGCATACACATCTATAATATGGTTTGTAGAAAATAAATAAAACAGTCAGACAGAGTTGGCCTAATGTATGTTTCTGTCGATGGATACACATTCTGGCTTCCCCTAAACTTCAATGCGAGTGCCGTATGCTCTATAATATATGACCAGTCATTTACGCCGTCATCACCCGGGTGTTGATAGCGCGCGAGCGCAGGTGAGACCTGAACAGCACACGTTGCTATCTGCGTTTAAACTAAACTCATTTAAGCCTTGCCAATTTAAACATTCGAGTGCAAGGCGCGAAAGAGAACTACGCGCGCGCTGTGAGAAGATTTGTGCACTCATCCGAAGCGCGCACGCGGAAGCGCGTGTACAGCGCGCAAATATTGAGGTCTCCTTCAAGTCTTGTGCTTGAACAGACCAATTCACACAAAATTACGTCAACATGCCCTTCTTGGAGAATATCCTAGCAAGCATAGTCGGTTATGTCTTAAGTGAACTTATACACTCGAGAAAGAATGCATGTGTTCAGTATCAGTGTACAGATCCGTGTATTACGTCTTAAAGAGACAGAGACATTCCTGCTGTCTAAATGTGTTTTTAATGTTAATCAAACAACAAAAGACAAGGAAATCACTCATTGCTCATGACTGAATAGTAACTTAATAATTAATAATGATTGATCTTTATTTAATTTATACAGTGAAGAGAACATGCAGTGTTGTTTTACATTTTATTAGCTACTTTATTCAATTTCTGTACCTGAAAACTGGATACATGAAAAACCTGAAAAGTTTTATTTATTTGTATCTTTGCTTTACTGTATTTATTCGTGCCGTACCGAAACCGTGAGCCCAAAACCGTGATACAAACCGAACCGTGAGTAATCTGAACCATCGCACCCCTAGTACATGCTATGGTATATTTGATGAGTATGGTGCCAATTTTATTGTTTCCACCAAACATTTACATATTCTTTTAAGTCTTTAGATTTCTTTAGGTCTTGTCACAGACCCAACCTTATGTGAACTTGAACTTGAACTTGTCTTGGACTCCAACCTCTCTGGTCTCGGTCTTGACTCTGACTCGACCCTCTCTGGTCTTGGACTTGAATAAGCTGGTCTCGACTACAACACTGGTCAATTTAATGCTGGATTTGCACAAAAGATTAACATGACGGCACATGCTAGTCGATGAGTTGAATCAACTCCACAGCAACTACACAAATGTATCCACTAACCATTCAGAAACGTCCAGTTTCATTCTAAAAGTTGTAACTTCTTCCTGAGTCTCTCCATCAGTGTCCGACTCTGGTTTGAACAATGTAAAGCTGAACACCGTTACTGACAATCCTCATTTTGGCTGTGTGAGATTCTCCAGCTTTATTGTTGTTGAGCTCCGCCCTCTTTTGCAAAGGAGACTGGGAGCAGCAGCTCATTTACATTTAAAGGGACACACACAAAAACAGTGTTTTTGCTTACACCCAATTAGGAGCAAATTTGACAAGCTATAATAAATTATCTGAGGGGTATTTTGAGCTGAAACTTCACAGACACATTCTGGGGACACCAGAGACTTATACTACATCTTGTGAAAGGGGCATAATAGGTCCCTTTTAAAAATTATTTTACTGGACTGCACTGCTTTTAATGTAAATAGACAATGTTTTATTTAGAGATATGTTTAACTGATGTATTTTAAAAAATAATGATTTCATAATTAATGTCTTAAATGTCTTGTATAGCTTTTAGTTAATTGCATGACTTTTGATATTCACTTTCTTTGTTCTGGCATACAAAAAATAATGCACAACTGTTTGTGCTACAGACATGATTGATACCTTTGGTTGTATACTGCATATTTAGGCATGCATAAAGACTGTGCATACGCAGTATCCATATTACATACTGCAGAAAGAACCATTTCAAGCATACTGAACATTTGAAGCACTTCTCCTCATGAGGACCAGTATCTATAGTATATCTATAGTAAGGACAAATCCTTTACCATATGTCCTTACAAAGACAGCAAACTCTTTGTCTCTGTGTCTTGCAGGCTACCCCGAGCACATGTCCCTGAGTGATTTCCGCTGTCGTTTTCAGGCCCTCTCTGCTCCCATAATGAAGCGATACGGTTCTGTCTTCATTACCCCAGACGAGAGGAAGGTCTGGACGTCCTGAATCATCACGGCACACACGTGCCTCATTACCCTCTGTTGAAATGTCATTTATTTTTAATGATGTCAAATGATGATGTTATTTATTTCCCTTGTTTATTAGCTTGTTTATTGATTAGCTGGTTTTTGCTTGAACAGCCCTCATTGATTTGGTGGAGCTGATGTTCCAAAGGAGGGCCTGAGATCTGTCTGTTTGTGTTTACATCTCTTTATATCAGGCCGTGGAGGAATTATTGATTGATCTGGATTTGGACAAGAAAAGCATTGTTTTGGGAGCAAGCAGGGTGAGCAAGAGTCTCCCATTTATCTGTCCGTCTGTTCTATCTATCTATCTATCTATCTATCTATGTCTGTCTTTCTGTCTATTGTTATATTGTTCTATCCATCCTTCTAGCATTGTCATTCTGTTATTCTATCATTGTTAAAATTAACAGATGTATCATAGAAAGGTTTTGTTTTATTATTGTTTTATTCTCACTCTGCTGTGTGTGTGTTTATGAAGGTGTTTATGAAGCGTGGTGTCCTGAGGTCTTTAGATCAGCAGAGAGATCAGTTGTTGAGCGGCTGGCTGGTGCAGCTTCAAGCGTCCTGTCTGGGTCACCTGGGCCGCCAGAAATACCGCCGCATGAAGGTGAGTCTCTCCTCGTCCTCGTCCTCTGCTGAAATAGACAAGGTTTATAGATCTGTGGATAGGGGCTCAGAGATCACTGTATTCCTCTCAATAGTGACCAAATATTCGGCGAGAGGACATAAAATGGACAATCAATCTAAAGGGTGTCATTTCTGCTGCAATAATCCTTGATTAAGTTCAGGGGAAAAATTGAAATGTTAGGAATAATGTAGAATGTGGCCACTTTAATAGTGTTACAGTCTTGTATAGTTGTGTCAGTGTGGGTCTGATGTGACGTCTAGTCTAATGTGTGTGCTGATCTGGGATCAGGTTCAGCAGATGGCAGTGTGCTGTATTCAAAGAAATGTGCGAGTCCTCACTGCAGTGACCCGCTGGAGCTGGTGGAAGCTGCTGTGCAGAGTGCGCCCCCTGCTGGACGTCAACATGGATGACCAGCGGCTCAGATCCAAAGAGGTACTGAACCATTCAGTAAGGGCATGTTCACACTATACATCACATTTAAACCACTAAATTATCACGTTATCTAGTACTCAGTCTAGTAATCAGTCTATCTATCTTTCTTTATTGTTCTGTCATTCTATTTTTCATCTATCTATCTGTCTGTCTGGATTTATATCTATCTATATATCTGTCTGACTGACTGACTGTCTATCTATCTATCTATCTATCTATCTGTCTTTATATATTATTCTATCTATCTATCTATCTATCTATCTATCTATCTATCTATCTATCCATCTATCTGACTGTTTTTGTTCTGTCGTTCTATCTAACTATCTACCTATCTGTCTGTATGTCTGTCTATCTATCTATCTGTCTGTCTGTTTTTATTGTTCTATCCATCTGTCTTTCTGTCTGTTTATCTATCATCTATCTATCTATATGTCTATCTATCTATCTATCTATCTATGTCTATCTATCTATCTGTCAGTTTTTATTGTTCTGTCGTTCTATTTATTTATCTATCTATTATCTATCTGTCTGTCTGTATCTATCTGTCTGTTTTTGTATATTATTCTGTCTTTCTATCATCTGTCTGTCTATCTATCTATCTATCTATCTGTCTGTCTGTCAAATTCAAATTCAAAATTGCTTCTATTAATCATTCTATCTATCTCAGGAATTTTAAAGGTATTCTTCAGGTTAGCATTGTATATTGTGATGTTGTGTATTAAATTTTTTTTCACTCCATTATAATTGTATCACATTCGGTTGATCAGGATGAGATCACTGCTCTGAGGAGACGTCTGGAAAAGTCAGAGAAGGAACGAAACGAGCTGCGTCAGACTGCAGACAACCTGGAGACCAAGGTATGTGTTTGTGTCGTGCCCCCTGAGCCACATATGAAATGATACTGTCAGATCAAAAATGCCCAAATCAAATTTCTTCACATTCGGTGTTCACAGTGATGGATGGAGTCTAGTTATGAATTCTCATCACTGAAAGCATATTAACACAAACTCGCTTGTGATCAGCTCATGAAGCACTAATCTCTTGTCATATGACTACTGCTGATGAATGAATGGCTCTTCTGCGGAGACATTGACAGATGATGGTGTGTGTGTGTGTGTGTGTGTGTGCGCGCGCAGGTAACGGCTGTTGTATCCGAATTAAGTGATGAGCGGTTCAGAGGGGAGGCCATGAGTCAAGCTCTAGACAGTGAGCGCACGGAAAGACTGCGTCTCACCAAAGAGAACAAGGAACTGCAGGTATGACCCACCCATCATCTTGTCTATCTGTCTCTGTTTCTCTGTTTCTAATTGGTCAAAATGGATCACAAACTATTTAGTGATGTGGAAATGTGTTGTAATGGCATTATTCAGAACAGCATACTACTCATACTAGTTTTGCATTATGCATAATGAGCACAGTAAGCAATTGTTCTGTATCTATACAATGAAAAAACTAATAAATATGCAATTCACTCATTTTTATTTAACTGGTGTGCATACTATAAAATAGTCAGTGTATAGTATGAATACACTACACAATAGTCAAATATTCTGTATTCATGCAAAACCAGGATCACCTACTAATTTTGCCAAAATATTCCACATATAGCAGAGCATACTACATTAAATACTGTATCCCACAATGCAATGTGCTCGACATGACTTTTTTATAACTATAAATTATACAAATTAATTAAATAAAAGTATTTATTTCTAATATGAACACTAGACACCACTTACAACATGCAATATCGTTCATGAGATAAGTAGCATACTACAGTTTGAAACATATTTTTGCATACTTCATACTGAAATAGGCAGAATAGACTACTGTTCATACTTTGGTAGAAGTATGCTAATATTCCATAATGACTGGCTGAATTCATTTGTGAACTAGGTTTTTCAAACTAGTATAATACTTTCTGCCATATAAAGATATGCTATTTCGTTTTTATCCACTTTCAAATAAAATACTAGCATATATACTTCTAAAATATACTGTATTGTGCCTACTATTATATATAAACAATAAAGTTATTTGAATATTATATTTTAAACAGTTGTATTCTACATTATATTGTCACATGACCTCATTAGAATGCATCTTTAATTGAGTGAATGGCATCTTTCATCAGTTATTTTGTATTTTTAAATTAGTTCTGTGTACAAATACCTTTACTTTTGACAGTACAATCTAAGAACGAGTCAAGTAAGCGATTAATCATTAAAAATAGTGGATAATATTACTACTGAATCATTTATCATTCTAGAAATGTAAGGTCAAGTGGAGGAAAATGCATTGTGGGATACAGTATTGATTGTAACTGTGTGTTTCAGCAAATTTGGTTGGCAGGTATTCCATGCATATAGATAATTTGCATATTGTGCACAGTATATATGCAATATCATGCAGAAAAAGTAAGATTAGTGTGCTTATCCAAACATATCCTGTCATATTGTCCCAAACGCCTCACAGCTTCTGTTGTATTGTGGGTGTTTATTCTGTGCTGTGTCTCAGAGTCGTGTAGACCAGAGTAAAGTGTCTTTGGAGGCCCTCGAGAGGCAGTTAGAGGAAGAAAAACAGAAAATCAAGAATAAAGAAGCTCTCAGCGGTGTGGCAACAGGTAAGACAGGCTTCAGCGTAGATGCAATCAAACATGCTGGCAGAAGAAATATAATGACTATGTAATGTGTAATGATATAATATATAATGTGTGGGTGTGTGTGAATCCCTGCATGTGCACGCAGAAAGTGAGCTGCAGCTGCAGCTGGAATGCGCGCAGACGGAGGTGGAGTTTCTGCGCAGGCGTCTGCGGCAGACAGAGGAAAGACTTGAGGGTGAGAAAGAAGCCCGTCAGCTGTTGGATACAAAGGTATGAGACCCATTTCACCTGGTGTTAATTATTACCTCAATTATGAGCTTAAAGAGGCAGAGTAAGTCAAGGTTTCTTGCACCAAACGCCCAAGTTTAGTTTTCATAAATGGTCTTGTTCAGTGTTGTTTTTAAATCTATTAAGAATCGTTTTCAGTCATTGAAGTAAAGCTAGATTAGAATAAAATATAAATATTAGATGAAAAATGTAAAAAACCGAAACACATTAGAACTGTAATAAGTTCTGAAATAAGTTTAAGTACTAAAATGACTAAAACTGAAATAAAAATGCATTAAAGATAATTAAAAGTGTTTTTAAAAAAACTAACAAAAATATAAAAGCACATAAAATGAATAAAAATAAAAACAAAAAAAGCTAATTCAAAATATTAATATAATATATAAATAATACTAAAGTAACACTGGTCTCGATGCGGGGCTTGCAGGGGCTTGTTGTCACAAGTCAGTTTTTGTATGCACACTTGCCTAAAGTCTTGAATATTTTCACCTTTATTGCCCAGAACAGAGATGCAGCTCATTTTACATATAATGGGGCCTGTTGTCACACAATATAAGGAACATTTCACAATGGGAACCTGTCAGAATGTAATTTTTTCTTTTTTAAAATATGAATTATTTAGAGTAAAAAGCCATCTTTAGAACATATCAGTAATATTGTGTATTAAGGGATATTTAATGGCTTTTAAATAAAATGTAAAAGTAAAATGATTATAAAACTATTCAACAAATAATGAAACAACAAAAATGTAAAAGGTAAAATACAAAAATGTAAAAAAAAAAAAAAAAAAAAAATCTAATATATACTACAGTTAAAATCTGTATAATATAATTTTATGTTAGTTATTTTAAAATGTTTAAAATGATAAATATTAATTTAAAAGAATTAAAAAGTAAATATAACTGGGTGTAAAATTACTTGGGTTACTTGAACAGTCCTGTTTGATTTGTTCAAAAAATAATGAAATATTAAACATATTAAGAGCTGAGATATAAAACATTATAGATGAAATGTTTGTCATGAGCACTGCACTGAATAACCCTGTCATGCTCAGTGGGCGGCACATGGTCCCTTCCTGATTATATTTGTCTTTCTATCTCCCCTGTGTGGTAGGTCCAGGAACTGCAGTCTCAGCTTGATCAATCTAAACGCTCCGTGACAGAGCTGAAACGCCACTGCCGGAGGTTGACCTCCGACCTTCAGGACGCCCGCGTGCTGACAGACAGCCTGCAGGGCCGCGCTCACGAGCTGGACAGGAAACAGAGGAGGTCTGTCTCATTTACATATAACACATTAATATTCAGTGCCACACTCTCTGGCTGCTTGAATATGCCCTGTTTCTCCCTTGCATCTGTGTGTGTGTGTGTGTGTGTGTGTGTGTGTGTGTATGTGTGTGGTTGTAGGTTTGACAGCGAGCTGACCCAGGCTCTGGAACAGGCTGATAATGAGAGGGAGCAGAAGGAGAGAGCCATCCAGGAGAATACCGCCCTCGGCGCAGAGATCTTCACCCTTCGCAAGACGCTGAAGGTACGGGCCGAGGTCAAAGGTCAAGCATTCGCCATCTGCAGTGGTGCCTGTGTACTCTGGTTGTCCTCTATCTGTAAACTGAACAAGAGATCCCAAATAAGCAGAGGAGAAAAGTTCTGCTTTGAGTCCATCAGATTATGTTAACTTTCATATTTATTTGTATAGCGCTTTTCACAATACATATTGTTTTAAAGCAGCTTCACAGAAGAAGATTGTTTCAGTGTTACAATTTTGGAAGTATTCTGTTATTAGTCAGAGACGTGTGTATCAAGTAATGTCCAGTAATATGGCAGTAATACACAGCTAAAATATAAAACATGTTTTGTTTGTAGGGCTGTTAAAATTAACATGTTCATTTTGCAATTACTTTTTTCAGTTTAAAGTATTTAACGCAATTAACGTAGCATCCGTTTTTTTGTCATCCTTTGGCTGCGCTACAGTATATGATCATGCTATCGTTCATTCAAGTGCTATTAAAGGGTTAGTTCACCCGAAAATGAAAATTAAAATTCCACAACCGTAAGACCTTCGTTCATCTTCAGAACACAAATTAAGATATTTTTGATAAAATCCGATAGCTCAGTGAGGCCTGCATTGCCAGCAAGACAATTAACACTTCCAATTCCCAGAAAGCTACTAAAGACGTATTTAAAACAGTTCATGTGACTACAATGGTTCAACCTTTATGTTATGAAGCCAATTTCAAAACACTGCTTCATGAAGCTTCGAAGCTTTACGAATCTTTTGTTTTGAATCAGTGGTTAGGAGCGTGTATCAAACTGCCAAAGTCACGTGATTTCAGTAAATGAGGCTTTGTTACATCATAAGTGTTTTGAAATTTCAATGGATCACCACTGCGGGGCGTGACTTTGGCAGTTTGATACACGCTCCGAACCACTGATTCGAAACAAATGATTTGTTAAGCCTCAAAGCTTCATGAAGCAGTGTTTTGAAATCGCCCATCACTAGATATTGTTGAATAAAGTCGTTATTTGTTTTTTTGGCGCACAAAAAGTATTCTCGTCGCTTCATAACTTTAAGGTTGAACCAACTTTAGTAGCTTTCTGGGCATTGAAAGTGTTTATTGTCTTGCTTGCAATTCAGGCCTCACTGAGCTGTCGGATTTTATCAAAAATATCTTAATTTGTGTTTCAAAGATGAACGAAGGTCTTACGGGTGTGGAACGACATGAGGGTGAGTAATTAATGACAGAATTTTCATTTTTGGGTGAACTAACCCTTTAAACCATTCAAGTATGATAAGATGCAAAAAAAAGAACTCAAATCTTTACTTGCACGCTATCTGTGAAGCGGCTCTCTGTGAACAAACAGCCAAAACACGCACACAGAATGTTGCTTCAGACAGCGGGCCAGTACAGATTTTAGTTCTTTTTTTGCACTGGAATGGACAAATACACACAAAATGATCAAAACTCCCATTTTGTCGAGTATCCTCGTAAGCACCTTCTTAAATTAGTTAAGAAGTGTAAAATGAACATACAGAGTTGAGAGAAAATGGATGTCAGATCCACGTCATGTGCATCAAGTCTTAAAGTGACAGCAGCCTAATAAACCTGCTGCTGTCTGTCATTAATGTAAATCCAAAAACAAAAGAGAAAATCACTCACTGCTCTTGACTAAATAACATTTGTAGCTTTAATAAGTGAAAATTTTGTCCATCTGCTTTTGTGTATGTTTATGATTGTTTCGTGTCTGTTTATGCATTTGAGCTTGTTAGTATAATTGCTTGTGTATGTTTAACAATATCAGATTTTATGTGATTGTTGACATCGACTAGTCACTGATGACCAGTGTTGAGGGTAACGCATTACAATTAACTTGAGTTACGTAATCAGATTACTTTTTCTACTAACTAGTAAAGTAACGCATTACTTTTTCAATTTACCAAATAACTAAGTTACTTTTTCACATTTATTGATTGACAGCTCTCCTGTCCCCATATTGAGAGAAATAAAGTGCAGAGGTGTTGTGTGCGCTGTGTGAACATGATGGTTATTGAATCATCGTGTGGTTATTATTAACATGCATCACAACAGACTGGGCCATCTGGCCAATCAGAGCAGAGCAAGCTCGTGGAAAGGAGGGATTTAGAGAGACTGATTCATCCGACGAGTCGTTTGAGAATCATTGAAAAATGTGGTGATGTGCAATGTATATTATGAGAAAATGAAAGTGTTTTTTGACCTTTGATGCATGTAAACCTGTTGTAGGAGACATCCTAAACAGAATTAGGAACATTTCATAATAGGGGCACTTTAAAGTCGACTAGTCCGTGCAACCCCTAGTATCTTGTGTGCTTGTTGTGATGTATTTGTGTGTGTGGATATTTATGTTGTTGTTGTGGGTAATTCTATGTGATCATGTGTGTGTGTCTGCATATATATATATATTTTGTGTGTGTGCGCATTGTCTGTTTGTGTGATTTTTGTGTGTGGTGTTGGTTATATGTGTTTTTTTTTCTCTTGAGTATGGAAATGGTGCTTTTGTGTATTGATGTTTGTATATGTGCATAATTTTGTGTGTTTCCAGGAGAGTCAAGTGGAGGTCACGGACTTGCAGCAGCAGAAGGAGGAGTTGTGTGCTCAGATCCGTGACCTGAGTGTCCCTCTCCATCTCACCTCTGACTCCATACCCGAACTGAAGAAGAAGCTCCGTGAGCTGGAGACCAGAGACAAGGAGCGCTCGGAGGAGATCAGCCAGATGACGGCCAGAATCAAACAGCAGGAGCAGGTACAGTAACCCGAGAAGAACTTCTCCACCAAATTACATTTTTGAAAAGGTTATTACTTCATAAACATGATCACATTAAAGGATTCCTGATCATTTACTCACCCCCATGTCATCCAAGATGTTTGTCTTTCTTTCTTCAGTTGAAAAGAAATTAAGGTTTTTGAGGAAAACATTCCAGGATTTTTCTCCATATAGTGGACTTTAACAGTTACCAAAGGGTTGAAGTTCCAAATGTCAGTTTCAGTGCAGCTTCAAAGAGCTCTACATGATCCCAGACGAGGAATAAGGGTCTTATCTAGTGATTTTCTAAAAAAAAAAAAAAATTATGTACTTTTTAACCACAAGTGCTCGTCTTGTATTGCTCTGTGATGCACCACGCATTACGTAATCACTTTGGAAAGGTCACATGTGACGTAGGCAGAAGCACTGATCCAGTGTTTACAAAGCAAACAGCCTTTACAAGAAAAAAAAAGGTAAAACAATGATGTCGGACAATTTTGAAGTTGGAGGAGAAAATGAGATGGAGTTTTTCGCCCTACCACAGTACTGCCTACGTCACATCAGTTTTAATCCTTTAAACTGAACTGATTCAAGCTAAATTACGACATTATTGTCTTCTTTAAAGCTGCTTATAGAACTGAATCAACATTAGAACTGAATAATGACACTTTTGTGAAGTCTGCATCCTTTATTATGTTAATTCCTGTTTATTACTGTGAAGCTGCTTTAAAACAATCTTGTATAAAGCGCTATATCTTGACTTGATCTTTGATCTCTGTTCTCTAAAGATGCATCTGCGCTTCGAGATGGAGATGGAGAGGATGAAGCAGATCCATCAGAAGGAGCTGGAGGACAAAGATGAGGAACTGGAGGACGTGCAGAAGTCCTCACAGAGACGGGTGAGGGACACAGAATAAATTACAGCTCGACGGACCACCTTACAACCCTGTCTCAAACATCCTTTCCTGTCTGTGTGTGTGTGTAGCTCCGACAGCTGGAGATGCAACTGGAACAGGAATATGAGGAGAAACAGATGGTGGTTCATGAGAAGCATGACTTGGAGGGGCTGATTGCCACACTGTGTGAACAGGTAAAACACAGATGTATTTTAACTATTTTGTATACATTATGTAACAATAACTACGTTTACATTCACCCTCATAATGCAATTATAATGAAATTTAGGCAATATTGCGATTAAACTTTACCTCATGTAAACAGTAAAAACAATACTTTGATCAAATGTGATTAATCTCATAATCATAGTAAAATATGTGGCGTATGCTGATTTTAATCACAATAAACAGGCATGTAAACACTTTAATCGCACTCTGACAAATGCGCATGTGCTTGTGACGTTGACAGATGACGCTGTCATGCGCAGGTTCGTAAACTTAGCAGTAAAGAAGGCATCACATTTTTGGTGTTCTGAAGAAACGATGTTCTTGTAGACAACATTGTGCAACATGAATATAATGCAGTATACTGATGGTTGAAAACATTGAAATTAAGAAATTTAGATGCGTCTTGAGATCATCATTTGTGCATTGGAGTATGTGAATAATGGCGGTAAAAATAGCCAGAATTCTTAGAGAATAATCAGAATAATGATAATTGAATGTAGACAAGAGGTTTGTCTTGTCATGTAAATATCTTACTGTGATTAAGTCCTTACCCTGATTATTAAAAATAGTCATTATTATTGGTGCACATGTAAATATAGTCATTATATTATATTATATTATAATAACCAATTTTATTTTAATAAATTATTTAAAGTCATGTTAATTTAATTTATTTATCTAAAAGAAAGCTTTTTGCATTTTAATTAAAAAAGACATTATTTGCTGATTTATTTGGCTTTTTTTGACACCCTTAAAAGGAGGTTTTGTAATATTTTCATAAATTTGCAATAATATAATAATATACAGCAAAATTAGAAACATTCACACACTGCAACCAACCGTTTCTAACTTCCAATAAATTCCAGGCGTGATATTTATTAAATACAGTATATTTGGGTCATTTGGATGGACCAGACATGCTGCATAATAGATCACAGAGTTAGTCACATCAGGGCTTATGAGGATCTGTAAAGCTGTCATGTCCCTCTCTGTTCTGATACAAGAGTTTTACAGACTGCCTGTCTCAGTGCCCAGCTCTGAATCTACATGAACCTCATCTATCAGTCCTCTACACTCCAATTTGTTTGTGGGAATGTTAAAGCTCAGCAAACATACTCAACTTCATTTGTATTAACATCTTAACATCAAAGTGAGATGGAATTCAAAACCCATTTTACTTCAGTACTTTGGAGAAAAGCCTGTAGGGCATGGTTTGTTTTATCCTTTGGCAATTGACTGGATGGTGAAAAGTTGGGTAGGGTCTAAAGCTATAAGGAAATAGTGACATCAGCCCAAAAGGAAAGTCATTTCAGCACTACAGATTCAGAACATATCAGATATAAACGTGTAATGCTTCAATATTGTAAGAACTTTTGTCAGACATAAATAATATGAGGACGTTCCATTACCACGATTACATTTTCATAACCTTTACATAATGCTTTTGGAATGTTTGAACATTGTTCGTTTTCGTAGTTATAGAGGATCTATAGCATTGGACATGCTCTCGCTCATGTGCCCTGTGCTAAACTTAGCTAATAGCTTGTGGCTACGCTGAGAGGGTCCTTTAGAGATACTGTACACGCATTTGACCTGAACGTCCTGCCCCCGGGACATGGGGAGCTCTCTAATGTGACTGTGCTCTGGAAGCGTGAGCGCCACCGAGATCGATATGATGAAGCTACTCATCTGCTGCTGTTAACAACGACCGCTGGTTTATGACCCGAGCTGCACGTAAACATTGCTGCAAAAAATGAGTATTGTATTGAGTAAGAGGATGCATGTATTTCACTGCCAACCCAACCTTCCCAACCTTTTTGTGCATTACTTGAGATTTCATGTAATGGTCTATCCATTCGGTAAATAAAATGAATAATGTTGTTAATATATGCTGCTGATCTTATTGTGCATGATTTTTGAATTTGTAGTCAATATAATATAATATAATAACAATAATACCAGTAATCCAAACAGGATTAATTATATTATATTATATTATATTACATATTATGTTATGTTATATTATGTTATATATTATGATCTTTGTAGTCTTCTATATCTCATACAAGATAATATAACATTTAGTAAATATTGTAATTTAGTAAATAATAATACATTATAATACATCGTGATTAATACATCGTGCTTGTAATACATGTTGCTGATCTTATAGTTTATGATATTATATTATATTATATTTATATTATGATGTCCATCTCTGTAGTTCTCTATAATATAATATAATTAATCCTGTTTGTAATACATGTTGCTAATCATTTTGAATGTATTATATTAGATTATGATGTCCATCTTCTGTATATGTTATATAAGATATATAATATTATATTAGATAATGTAATATTTAGTAAATATTGTAATTTAGTAAATATAATGAATCATTTTTAATACAAGGTCTTATTGTGCATGATGAAGGCCGTCTTTGTAATCTTCTTATATTATATTATATTAGCTATTAGCGATCCTGATTTCTGTCCATTAAAAAGCCTATATATTTCGAGCACTATTTTGAAATTCTCATTCCTTATGTATCAGCTCATATTTGTAGCCATAATGATTTATTGAGCTTCTGGGATTTGCTCTTGTTTTCCACAAGCAGGAGTTTGTATGTCTTTGTGTTCATGTGTCTAGCATCATTACTCAGTTCTTATGCTCTAAGCTGAGTCTAAAAGTCACCACTGGTATCCAGAGATATAGATTTCTCTCTCTCTGGTCTCAGGTGGGCCACAGAGACTTTGACGTGGAGAAGAGGCTGAGGCGGGACCTGAAGCGCACACATGCTCTGCTCAGTGATGCCCAGCTGCTGCTGTCCACCGTTGAACAGCCCGGGCAGGGCCATGACCCCGGTGCCAAGGAGCAGCTGGAGAGACTGCGCTGCCAGGTGCCACTGCCATCCCATCATCAACTCAGCATGACTCACACGCTGCACTGCTGCACAAATTTATACGTCTTTGCATTATTGGTCTTCAAATGTCCCACTGTGAACCCCTTAAAGGGATAGCTCACCTAAAAATGAAAGTTCTGTCATCATTTACTCACACTCAAGTTATTGAGTTTGGTTACCCACATTCTTTAAAATAACTTCTTTTGTGTTCAGCAGAAGAAAGAATTTCATAAAGGTTTGAAATAACTTGAGGGTGAGTAAATGATGACAGAACTTTGATTTTTGGGTGAACTAACCTTTAACCATTTTGATTTCATGGTGACTTTAAGTAATGTTCTAGCCATTTATTATATATAATGAAAAATGTTTTTAAAACATGTTGCTTATCTTATTGTATATGATGTTCTTCTTTGAAGTCTTAACACATGCACTTGACTTTGTGTACATCTATTTGTATTCTAGCTGGAGGACAGTGAAGCCAGACGGTTGGAGGCTGAAAGTGTTCAGAAGACTCTCTCTGCAGAGCTGGAGAATGCTCAGATTGAACTGGAGAGCATCTGCAAGCAGAAGAGCCTGGTGAGGCCCGGAGACATAAAGTGAAAGGTGCAAAGGGCTGATCTCAGGTTTATCTCAGTCTGTCTCTGTCTGTTGTCCCAGGTGGATGAGCAGCTGGCTCAGCTATGCTACGAGAGGACGGACCTGATGAAGAGGCTCGAAGAAGACCAGGAGGACCTCAACGAGCTCATGCAGAAGCACAAAGCCCTCATCGCTCAGGTCTGCTGGAGCTACATGCGTGTGCTTCACTCTTGGAGAGTTGTGACAGTCATTTCTTATAATGAGCTATTTTTCCCATCAAATAGTTGGGAAGTGTAACAAAATGATATAATTTGTCACATTGCGTTGCACTCACTCATAAAATATCCTCTCTCTCTCAATAGTCTGATTCAGTTGAGTAAATTTATGATTCATTTTGCTAAATGGATGGTACATTTCAACTGGTTTATCCTTTCACTTGAGTCATCACTTAATAGTTCCAGTCCTCAGGCAACATCATTAGATGTTTCGTTTTTATAGCAAAATAAATATTTAAATTACTGACGTTTATGTCTATGAGAATATAAAAAATGAATAAATATTGAAATTTAAGATTTTCCATTAGGATTTTGATTTTCAGAGGATTCTTGTTGTTTGATCCCATTAGAATTGGATTCAGATTATTAAAATAGTTCCATTAGCATTCATTTAGGATTTCTAGTTAATATTCATATTTTTATAATAATGTTAGTATTTGCTAAAAAAAAAAAAAAAAAAAATTCTGGAAACTGTTTCTTCAGGATTCTTTGATGAATAGAGAGTTCAAAAGAACAGAATATAAGTGTGTGTGTGTGTATTTAAATATATATATATATATATATATATATATATATATATATATATATATACACGTGTGTGTGAGGTTATTTAAAATATCCCAAAGCCAACCAAACATGTTTGTTTACCCCAGTCTTCCAGTGATATCTCTCAGATCCGAGAGCTTCAGGCTGAAATGGAAGAACTGAAGAAACAGCGACAGACTCTACAGAAGGAGGTGAGACAGACCTGCAGACAGACACACTGAGATATAGACATGTGATGTCCATTCATATGTGGAACTGGCACATATGAACACTTTAACGTGGGCCACAGTTTACATACTTCTACTGACCATGTAATGTACACGCTGTGCTTCTGTTAGTAAACTGTACGCTTTTATGCATGAAGTACACTAATATGAAACTAGATACAGTTTGAGAAGATAGACTATCTTTGATGTTGACTTGTCTTTGTTTAATATAGTTTTTCAGAAGCTTTCAGAATGTTTCTAGCATGTTTTAACATGTTACAGCATTATACCACATTGTTAGTATGTTTTAGCATTTTGCTATTATGTTTTAGAATCATTAACATGATTTAATGTACCTGATGCTAGCATCTTTCTTTTGTTTTAGCATATTTCTAGCACGTTTTTATAATTTTGCTAACATGTTTTTGTATTTCGCTAGCATGACTGAACATGATAACACCTTGCTAGCATTATTTAACATGATTACATGTTGCAAGCATGTTTTAACATGTTGCTATTATGTTTTAGAATCGTTAACATGATTTAATGTACCTGTTAGCATTTTCTGTTATGTTTTAGCATATTGTTAGCACATTTTATAATTTTGCTACCATGGTTTTGTATTTCGCTAGCATGACTGAACATGATAACACGTTGCTAGCATGTTTTAACATGTTGTTACCATTTTTAGCACATTGCTAACATGTTTTAGTATTTTGCTATTATGTTTTTGTTGTTAGCATGTTTAAATATGTTGCTAAGTTTTAAAATCACTAACATGATTTAACGTAACTGTTGCTAGCATCTTTCTGTTGTTTTAGCATTTTGCTAGCATGCTTTTATCATTTTGTTAACATGTTTTTGTACTTTGCTAGCATGATTTAACATTACATGTTGCTAGCATTTTTTAACATGTTGCTAGCATTTTTAGCTCATTGATAGCATGTTTTACCATGTTGCGATTGTTTTAGAATCACTAACATGATTTAACATACCTGTTGCTAGCATCTTTCTGTTGTGTTTTAGCATATTACTAGCACATTTTATCATTTTGCTAACATGTTTTTGCACTTTGCTAGCATGATTTAACATGATAACATGTTGCTATCATTTTTAGCACATTGGTAGCACGTTTTAGCATGTTGGTATTATGTTTTAGAATCACTAACATGATTTAACCCGTTGCTAGCATCTTTCTGTTATGTTTTAGCATGTTTATATCATTTTGCTAACGTTTTTGCTAGCATGATTTAACATGATAATGTTGTTAGTATGTTTAAACATGTTGCTAATATATTTCTAGCATGTCTTACCAAGTTCCTTGCATGTTTTAATACGTTTCTAACATGTTTTAACACATTGCTAGCATGATTTAACTTGTTGTTAGCATTTTTTTTTAGCATGTTGCATCTAAGCACCTTTTAAAAGCGCTTCTTTTCAGAGTATTATGATTTGGGACACACAATCCTAGTCTCACATAGGCCTACTACATTGTATTTTCATGTTTTTATATTATTGTAAATTCACTTCAACTGAGGAAGACTGTCATCAACATTGAAATAGTGTTTTGTTGACCTTTTAGCGTTTTTCATAAGCGTGGTCGTAACCCAACAGTGCTTATCTTTCCAGCTGCAGACCAGCGTAGCACGCGTGCAGTTCCTGGAGTCGTCCACGGTGGCTCGCAGCATCGTAAGCAAGCAGGAAGCTCGTATCTGTGATCTAGAGAACAAATTGGAGTTCCAGAGAGGACAGGTCAAGAGATTTGAGGTCAGTCCAGCTTCCACTTTATTGTCATTCTCAGAGAGGATCTTTATAGTCTTACGATGTGTGTGTGTGTATGCAGGTCCTGGTTCTGCGTCTAAGGGACAGTGTGGTGCGGCTAGGTGAGGAGCTGGAGCAGGCGGCCCAGGCCGAGGCCAGAGAGAGGGAGAACTGCCGATACTATCAGCAGAGACTGGCGGATATGAGACTGGAAATGGATGACCTGAGTGTCAGAGAACAGGATAGCAGCCGTCGACGCATGGAGCTGGTGACTGACACACACAAACAC
This sequence comes from Elopichthys bambusa, assembly GCA_037101425.1. Taxonomy (NCBI): domain Eukaryota; kingdom Metazoa; phylum Chordata; class Actinopteri; order Cypriniformes; family Xenocyprididae; genus Elopichthys; species Elopichthys bambusa. The sequence goes on from CM074433.1 coordinate 43,020,746, forward strand.
ACTGATGATAGCTGATGAAGTAACATGCTATTTTTCAATATATATATATATATATATATATATATATATTTGAAAGATGTTTCTTATGCTCACCAAGGCTGCATTTATTTGATCAAAAATACAGTAAAAACAGTAATATTGTGAAATATTATTACAATTTAAAAGAACTGTTTTCTATTTGAATATATGTAATTCAAAATGTAATTTATTCTTATGATTCAAAGCTGAATTTTCAGCATCATTACTCCAGTCTTCAGTGTCACATGATCCTTCAGAAATCATTCTAATAAGATGATTTTCTGCTGAAACACTTCTTATTATTATCAGTGTTGAAAGCAGTTGTAATACTAATATTTTAATATTTTTTAATTATTATTAATTCAATATTAATAAATTATTTATTCATTTTTTTACACCTTATCTTTTATATAACCTTGATATGTTTTTAAGGTCCTTTGATGAATAAAAAGTTTTGTGACATTATAAATATCTTTACTGTCAATTTTGATTAATTTAATACATCCTTGCTGAATAAAAGTATTAATTTTAATCCTAATGATCCCTAACCTTTGTACGGTAATGTGTGTATATATATATATATCAATCAATACCAATAAATTAAAAAATGAAGAGCCAATAACTGATATATCCCTAGGAATAAAATTGAATACAGTTGTAGAAAGTCCTTAATTTCTGTAATATATTGAAATTAAAAATGCTGCAATCGTTTTTGATCTTTGAATTTGTCTTGAGAATGTATGTTAAAATTGAACATCTTTTGTGAAACTCCTGTCCTCATAACTAATGTATTCATATCTACAGCCGCTCGGTGCATTTCCCCTTAGTGGCCGCCCACGAGCCTGACACGTTATTGCCCAGGAGAATACACCGAACTCTCCTGAAAAACCTGTAAATATTCATAATTTAACACAAAGGAGGAGTCCCTGCGTCAGTACAGCACCTGCCGGCATGTAATGCATTTTGACCTGCGTTCTGAGAGTCAAAGGGGATTCAACATTATGAATATTAGCTACAGTGTTACCGATGCCTGGCGCATGCACAAAGAGTGAAGTCTGGGATGTGTTCCTTCTCCATGCTAAGACACGCGCACACACATGCTGAGGCTCTCCAGGTTATTGGTTATGAAAGGGAGGGGGCAACAGCGAAGGTGTGGTTGTCATGGAGATGAGAGGAACGGAATGGGATTTGTTGTATCAATAACCTTGAGGAGACAATGGGAATTAATCATAGACAGACAGTGGCGGCTCGTCCAGGAGAGCAAGAGACTAGGGGTGGACAAAGAAGGGAAGAGGAAAATGAATCATGTAATCAGTCGCTCCACTGGCTCTCGAGCGCTCATTATCAAATTATTCTGTAAACAAGAGCTCGCGATCGATAATACAGGATTGTCCTTTAGCAAACAAGCACTTCAGAAGTTAAAGAGAAAGGCTTGCCAAAGAAACACTGTAATACAATGATTTTATTTTATTTTTCTGTATAAATTAAAGCCAGTACAACAAATATTTTAAATGTAACTTTTGTATTTTGTAAAATACTTTAAATGTCATTTAAATACAATATAAATGTACACTGAAGTTGAGAAATAAGGGAGAAATATATTTAGTAGTTTATTTTCATTTCAAATGTATATATACAGTAGTGGCCAAAAGTGATGTTTGGAGGAGATATTAAGTTTTTAATGACCCCACAAGTTCGAATAAACCATCAAAATATGATGAAAATATTTTCATATTCTTTTAAATATTTAAAATGTGTGGGACGAAACAAAAAAAAAAAGCAAACTACAGCTACAGCTAATTTATTTTATTATACAAAAGACTTGAAAAACAAAGCCCACAGGAAAAAGCATACACTGACTACAACATAATCAGTTATTAATATTTTGTTAGTTTTCTCATTTTTGCATGTGTTCATAATTTCTTTGAACATCAGCCTGGCCAAAAATTATGTCGGCACAATTTGCCATGTTTCATTGCATTATCATAAATAAAACAATTGAGTACAAGCACAACTACACAATATGCTTACAAACTTTTCAATATGCACAATTTTCTTTTAATAAATGTATATTTTAGTGGTTCTTAAAATAAGCTTAATTTTCTTTAAGCTAAAAAATAATTTCTTTATTTTGATTTTAGGGTTAATGAAATTTCTGTTTCACCTGTATACTATAATATATTAATAAAAAAAAAAAAAGAAAAATATTTAAATAAAATTATTCAAAAATATTCAATATAAATATAAATATTTTGTTTGATCTTTAAGTGATCGTTTGTTGTTTTTGGTGTTAAAATAGTTAAAAGGATAAAAACAACTCTGTAGGCCTCATATTCATCACTTATCTTTTATATAATTAAGTAGATTTATATGTTTTCTTAGGAAAATGTGAGCGGTTTAATAATGATGCCAGCCTTAGCAAGCAGTTAATTAATTGGGCATATTTTGAGATTAAACACGTGGATAATGATTTCTCTTGTCCTGATGCAAGGTCTTTATTTCCTCTAGAGATCCAGCGTGACCGTCACACGTTATCTGATTTTATCTTGTCTTATCTGTTTCCAGGAAATGCAAGTGGAAGAGCTTAGCGCAGTAAGACAGACCCTGCAAGCTGATCTAGAGACATCAATCCGGCGTATCGTTGATCTACAAGCTGCGCTGGAGGAGGTGGAGTCCAGCGATGAAAGTGATACTGAAAGGTATCGCTAGTGACGTGCTCCTGACCATTTCTATTTCCTTTTTTGTTTGCATTCCTCAGTCTAGCATAGCAAGGGAACCCTAGCTACGTTTACATGGATCCTAATAATCTAATTATATGGACTAGTAGCACAGTCTGAATAAAAATGTCACCTCATCAATCAGATGAATTGACCAAATCCGATTCCGGGATATGGGCCAAATTTCATTCGGATTGTAAGGCGTGGTTTAATATGGAAGCTTGTGTCCGCCACTAAATAAAAAAGGTAACTGTGACTTTTTATCTCACAATTCTGACATTTTTTTCTCAGAATTGCGAAATATAGTAGCAATTCTAACTTTTTTCTCGCAATTGCGAGTTTTTATCAAGCAATTCTGACTTTATAACTCACAGTTCTGACTTTTTTCTCAGAATTGCGTGATAAACTCACAATTGCGAGTTATAAACTCTTATTAAGTCAGATTTGCGAGATTTTTTCCCTCACAATTGGACATTATAAAATGCAATTGTGAGTTTATATCACGCAAATTCTGACTTTATAACTCGCAATTCTGACTTTATAACTCGCAATTGTGAGTTTATATCACAATTCTGAGAAAAAAACAGAATTGCCCACTAGTCCTTTTGTTCGGACTCTCATCCACAGCAGCCTTGTTTTAAGGTGTGGGAAGGGGTGTTTTACTGCTTGATAAATACTCAACGGTTCACATGCTCATCGTCTCCTAACCGAAATAGATAAATATTAAGTCTGCTCTTTACAATGAAGAAGCAATGTAAGAGAATAGTACTGGCAAACAGTGAGAAACTCTGTATATTCGTTGTGACATACATGACGTAGTTTGTCTTCCCTTTGAATTTAAAGATTTTATATAGTTAACTGCTTTAATTCTTTTTCAGTTGAGCTGAAATGTTGAAATGTGAAGAGATTTTCCTTGCAGCAAAATCAAGGCCACACTTTGCTACTATAAACGCTTCAATAATGCCTTCCTCCCTCGACACCCATAGTAAAATGCGGTCCGATGTATCAGAGTTCACAGACTTTGATCTTCTCCGCCAGACTGCTTAGACTTCACTGAAAATTCGATATGCTTGCTTTGCTCGTACCTCCAACCACTTTAGCTTTCCGCGCCACTCCTGTACGCACAGTACTCTGACTGCGTCTCCCTCTTCACACAGTGTGCAGACGGCTGTGGAGTCGTTCTCGAGAAGGAAAGATCTGTAAGCACTCCATCCCCCATCCTGTTGATGCTCTCTACTGAGCATCCATGTTCACTTTCTGTGTTCTGCATTTGGGAATGAGCAATTGGATGAATGCGGGTTTCAAACTAGGCCACTGGTTGCATATTGGACTGGACGATATAGGGGAAAATTTATTGGTTTCCTCTGAATTTATAGAATTTTTCTGAAATTTTCTGAGACTTTTGATGATATGCAATTTTAGTGATTTTTTTAAAAATATTTTTATAATAAAATATAATGCTAAACCTTCAATGCATATATTTTATAATTAAATTAAAAGAAATCCAAATTGTAATTGTTGTAAAATTTTTATTTAACAAAATTAAACAAGCTGTATTTGCTTGTTTAATTTAAACTTTAAATCGGAGATGCTCTTAAAATATACTCACAAATCACTAGACAAAGAAGGATTGTGGAACTAGTTTAATGACACAAACTTAACAGCCTAATAAAAAGTGCATTAAAGTCATCAAAGATGATTGCAAATATATTCCCTATATTTTCCGGCTCTACTTGCATAACATACATTAACGTTTTCTGCAACATGAAATGTACTGCTTTATGCAGTACGATTTCTTTTTTGCATATAAATGCACGGTGTCTCTTTGTGAACCGTGGCTTAATGGTGTTGGCGGAGTCTAACACATAACCATCCTTCTCCCGTTGGTCTAAAAATTCTCCCTCAAATACTGCCAGCAAATGTTGATTGATGGGCCAGCGCTGCGTTTGGCTGTTAATGTTGCTTGCTTAGCCTGTTGCTCAGTACTGTAAGTGTGTGTGGACTTGTGTAAGGTCACGGTTTCCTTTCACACGTATGAATGAAGATGGACGAGAGTCTCTGTTGGGCGGAAGTGAACAGACACTCGTTGGACGCAAACCTCCACGTACCCACACTGCCACTTTGCTTTGTTAAATGCAAGAAGCTTTCCTCTGTGCTAAAGAGTCCTTTTAAAAGTTCACCAGCTGTGATATGCTTTGTCTTCTGAATAATGCATGTGCGTTAGCCGAGACCCCCCTCGTCTCTTCTCTTTCAATTGTCTGTGCGAGTGAAAAGGGGAAAAATGAACTGTGTTGCGGATACTTAGCTCTTTGGCTTTTAAATCCCTGTACGAATGTAGTGAGACCAATTGCAAGAGCAGAGTAGGAGAGAACCCATGGTATATGCAAGCAAATTAACGTTTTTGTTACCTTGTACACTCTAAAAAATAAAAAAAAATTGCTTAGGTTGTTTTAACCCAGTGGTTGGGTTAAATGTTTGCCCAACGTGCTGGGCAGTTTTATCTAACCCAACTATTGTTTAAGAATTATTGTATGGCTGGCTTAAAATGTTGGAAATTAAAAACCAGACACATAATTACTAGAGGCAACAGTAATAATCAAAAGGTAAACATTTATTAATAAGCAATTTAAAATGTTTATTGTTTAATTATTATTCATTAAATGCATTAATAAATGTTCATTTATTAAACATTAATAAATGTTAATTTCCAACATACTTTGGGTTCATTTTAAGCAAGCAATACAATCATTTTTAAACAATAGTTGAGTTAAATGAAACTACCTAGCAGGTTGGGCAAACATTTAACCCAACCGCTGGGTTTGTCCATTTTTAACCCAACTTGGGTTGTTTTTAACCCAGCATTTTTAGAGTAGTATGTTTGAATAAGAGCTTCTGGAAGCTAGAATAAGTTTGACGCAATAGCTCTGTTCCAAAACATAGTGAGCTGGCCACCATTTTGAGGAATTATAGGTGTGCGCACAACACAAAAGAGTTCCTAAAAGGTAGATAACTTGTTTTGAGCCAATTCTAAGGCAGCATCACATGTATCCATAGATGAATTAGTCCTAGAATACATTGCAACAAGCAAGTTGAGCAGAATGCTAATTATAAAAAAATCGCTATTGAAAAGCACAGCTAAAAACAGTTGTCAAAACAGAGACATTGTCCATTGTTTATCCCTTCCATGACCCCCTCCAACAAACTGGACAAACAACAAAATGGCAAACAAAAGCAAATAAATAAATACAAATTTTTTTTTTTTTTTAAATAAAAGTTTCCTTCAGTAGGTGACAATTATAATGTATTATTGCTAGTTACAGGTGCACATGGTAAGCCTTTAATGTAGTCCAAAAAGGGATCCCAGGTCTTAGAAAAGGATTTAAGTGAGCCAGAATGTGAGCAACTTTTCAAGTCTAATACAGTAAAAAAAAAAAAAAAAAAAAAAAGTATTGTATTCACCTGAAATGTGTCGGGGTAGAAGAATGTTTCCACTCTTGAAAATAGATGTTCTTTATAGGCATTGATGGTTCCATAAAAAACCTTCAACATCCATGGATCCTTTCAACTGCACAAAAGGTTCTTAATAAAGACAAAAAAGGGTTCTTTAGTTTATTAAAATATTCTTCACGTTAAGAAAAATTTTTTAATTGTTCACAGAAAGTTTCTTTGGCGAACCCAATTTGGTTCTTCTATTGCATCGCTATTGCATCTTTTTAGTGTAGGATGCTCTATTAGAAGGTAGCTGCCTGTTCAGACAATAGGCAGCTCACTAGCTCTTGGATCAAAGCTTATGTTTTGGGATCTCAGGCAAACAGCTTTAGTAAGTCTGTAAACAGGCTGTGGATCAGTGCGTCGTGCCCCTACGAGCCCTGATAATGACAGTGCTCTCAAGACTAATGAACTCACAGTTCACTGAACACACATGGCCTGCTGGGTAGCAGTGAGGATATCAGAGCTAATGTCACCCCCATGTGTGGCGTTACAGCACCCATCAAGAGAAATCTCCTCTCGAGCCATGTGCATGATCATATTCATGTAGGTCATATACTGTATGCATTGATATGGGCTTATATTGATTCGATCGCTTGTGCTGTTGAGAGCATGTTGCACAAATGTTGAGCTTTCCAATGAAAGGCATTATATAATTTTACACTGGAAAATTGAGTGACGTGGGATTTAAATTTCAGCGACACCATGTCCAGTGTCGGATCCAGTGTGGGCACCGAAGACGTTGGTGAAGGGATCCGTCATTGGGCGGGTGTGCCGCGAGGGGGCAGAGGAGGTGGAACTTCTCCTTACGCAGGAAGCAGCTCTGGTCGTCAATCTGTCACCGACACCATGAGTACCTACAGTTTCAGGTAACATAGCAACAAAATCCAGTCAGTACTAGTGTACTTCAATAAACAAGTTAACACAATCAGGCCAGATTGGGTAAGTAGTCATTTTTAGCAGACACAGTAGGACCTTTCTCAAGAGCATATTGGTGATATCTCATGCCTCCAGTTCTGTATGACTGACTGACTTTTGTGAAACACAAAAGGAGAGACGCTAAAGAATTTATTATTTATGTACAATGAAAGTCAACTCAGACATAAACCCAATAGGATTTTTCCATTGGCTTTTGGATTATTGCAGAAAATTAGCTCTGTGACCAACAAAAGTTCTTAGGCGTTTTATTCATCATAACAATCTTCACAAATTAACCACCTTCACCACCTTCCAACAACTCTTTATTTAAAAACATTTTCCCTGAAAGTTAGAGTAGTTTGCAAGAGTGTGATTATAAACACAATTTCTGGTGGTTATGAATACCTTTCCAGAAGAGGGCGGAGCTTTAACAGCTTTCGCTTCGGTTGCCTACTTCTGTCACTGCCTAACAACAACAAAGCTGGAGAATCTCACACAGCCAAAATGAGGATTGTCAGTAACGGTGTTCAGCCTTACATTGTTCAAACCAGAGTCGGACACTGATGGAGAGAATAAGGAAGAAGTTACAACTTACAACTAGAGTGAAACTGGACGTTTCTGAATGGTTAGTGGATAAATGTATGTAGTTGCTGTGGAGTTGATTCAACTCATCGACTAGCATGTGCCGTAATGTTAATCTTTTGTGCAAATCCAGCGTTGAATTGACCCTCGTTTGTGAAGCAGTCCGGTGTAAAATGACGGCATGTCAACAACACTACAACAACAACTCTTCCTCTTTTCTAAAGCAGCCCAACATGGCTCACCCTCATTGTTGCATGTTCCTGGGGTCAGGGTTTATGTAAATGTTTGGGCTCGTGATGTCACCAACCCAGGAAGAACCTCTTTGTAGTCCCTACCAGCCGTTTGTTGTAGTCGTAAAAAGCTATTTCTGTAAAAGAAAATATCTCCCTTTGCATTGAACTTTGAGTGTCGTAACTTTGCAGATGTTGTTTGTGCTCAAACAAACAGCAACATTACACACTAACTAAAGTTAAAAAAAGTGAAATCATAATCAAGGACTCCTTTAAAAACACATGAGTAACTAAACTTTGAATCTAGTGTTTAGTTGCTCATTGTCACGGTCTATGTGAACAAGCCTTTTTTTTCTGGCAGACCGTTACAGATTCTCGGAAATCTGGAATATTTAGACTTCTGACTTTGCAAAAGTTTCCAGTTTAGCCTGCCATATGCATGTAAATATTGACATAAACGTCGATTAGTCATGTCTTGTAAGACACTTCAAAACATCTTTTGTGTTCCATCGAAGCAAGAAAGCCATATGGGTTTGGACTGGCATGTGGGTGAGTTACAGAAGACTTATCCATGGTTATATATACATTGTTATTGTCTTTTATTTCCTACAACAGATCTTGCACGCAAGACCTGGACGAAGATGTCAAAGAAAGTTCTGGAGGTCTTGGCAGAGCGTCATCGTCCACGGCCCTATCGGAGCTTCTGGAGGGTCTGAGGAAGAAACGCGCTGGGTGGGAAAGAGGCTCCGAGGCGGGCGAGGGCAGCACAGTGTCCCTTCCCATCTATCAGACGACAGGGGCCTCCACCCTACGCCGCAGGGCCTCAGCACTGTCGCTAGAAGCAGAGGAAGGTCTGGAGGACATGCCTCGACCCGGCATACTGAAACCTCCCAGTCCCCACCTGCCCCGTGCCTCCAGTCTCCGCTCCTTGTCTGAGGCAAGCCCAACATCTTCCACCACCACAACCACAACAGGAAAGATAAACCGCTTTAGCTCCTGCGACTCCCTCGCCTCTGTGACCTCCACCGCAAGTTCACGCCGCCACTTGTCCAACCTCGCCATCCCTGAGGAAGGGGAAGAGGAGCCCAGCTCGAAAGCCATGCCTCCACTTGGCTCCTATCAACCAATCCGCCGTCGTCTACTCGGTGGCCTGGTGGCCGAAACCAGTGAGTCACAATTAGGAGCAGAACCCCTTGTGTTCCAGAATCGCAGACTACTTGGGAATCAGGACAAGGAGAAGGCCGGAGTTGATGAAGGGGAAACCAGTTTAGACATTCTCCCAGCAATCCGACGAGCGCAGTCCACCAGCAGTCTGGCGTCTAGCGGGTCCAGAACGGGTCAGAGACGGGCCCTCAGCGTGCACTTTGGGGAGTTGCCGCCGTCAAGAGCGTCACGTAGGGAGTCCGACTCAGACTCTTCAAGTTCTGGTGGATCTCAGCAGCGCCGTGGGCCTCAAGGAGAGAGGCTGGAAGCCGAGGGCAGCGAGGATGTCAACTCTGTGATGAAGAAGTACCTCAAAAAAGCAGAGGTTGACTAGAAGACTCAACAAGGTTAAGCTTAAAACTGCACTGGCCTGCTTTACATTTAAGGGGGTCATTTGATGAGGAACCTAATTTTCCTTGATATTTTGAGATAGTTTGTATTGAAACACACTGTAACTTTGACTGTAACTCAAAACTTCCTCCCAGATCCAAATCTTGGTTTGTACTGTCAGTTTTCTTTCGTTTAACAAATTAGTCTAGAGGAATACTTCTAGGATATTACCTGCAGTGTCTGCAGAATTTCCTTTATTGCGAGAATCATGGATTGTTTTGTGATCCTATCACAATGGATAGGATATTGCTAATTTCATATGCAAAGTAGATGTTTACATGGGAGTCTTAAAGGCACAGCTGCAACCAAAAAAAAAAAAGAGGGAGTGGAAAATGGTTATGAAAAAGTGCATGACCCCTTTAAATGAAAAACAAAAAAACAATTATATTATATTTAATTGTGAAAGGATGTAAATCATTTGGTCATTTTTTTTTTTTCTCCTGACAGGATAGATGGTGTGGTGAATTGCCCCTGTCCAGAAGGCATTTAACTAGAAGCACAAATACACTGAGGATTTATTTTGAGCACTGTTTGTACACAAATAAAGATGTTAAAGCGAATGTATTTAATTCCTAAAATTCTCACTGTCAACATGCCCTTTATTTGAGCCGTGCTGATAACCCGCAGGGGCTTCAGGTCAGGGAAATGAATCTTGACCAGTGAGCGTTCTTTCCCTCTCAGCAGTCAGTGCAAATTTGTTGAACTCCAACAGATGTAAATAAAAACGTCAAGCAGAATCATTGGTATTTGCTTCTGACCTTTCAAAGGAGAGGAGCAGAATCACATTCAGAGGAAAGCAGCTGAAATGGAGCAGTTTTACAAAGCAAAGGATGACCAAAATTATTGAGACTAGCCTTTTGTCAATTGAATCATTAACCTATTTGCCTAGGAACGGAGTAAAAAAAAAAAAAAAAAAAAATGGACTTATGCCAGAGCAGGTTTTTGTAGCCACTAAACACACCTGTGATCCAGTGCTCTATAGTGTTGCTTGCCAAGAGAAAACGGCATATAGGCTAGTTAGAGGAATATTCCAGGTTCAGTAAAGCTAAATCACAGCATAAGGTTAAAAAGGTTACAGTGAAGCACCAACAAATGGGGCCAATTTTGGATGTTTGGATTTTTCTTAGAAGCACCCTTTGCATTTGAACTGTAGTCATGGGAATGAAGTTGTAAAATTAGACCCAACTACACAAAAGGCAAGGTTTTTTTAACATTCATTTTGCAGACTTTCATTTAAAGAAAGTTATTGTTCGAAAAAGGAACAAGCAATTTGTCTCAGACCCAACGACACTCATGGCATACAAGGGTTTTTGTAGAAATTAATTTGGTTTTAGGTTGAGTGGTTAAGTGCCAACAGCAATTTTCATGCAAAAAACAAAAAACAAAAAAACCCTCATGTTTAACATGCATAGAGTTTGTCTTGTGGCTGTACGGTTGAAAAAAAAAAAAAAAAGTAGTAAGACAAGTTTGCTTCCCCTCCAACGGTTTTATTGATATGAAGCATAGCTACATTGGGACCATGGTGAGAAATTTGAGCTCCCAACTCAAATGTCCAGCAGCGGCCTTCTGGGAATGCAGCATTTCCCATCAACATCTACAACAAGAACATAATCAATGCTTGTGTCACTACACGATCAAACTAGAGCGGTCATCTGCAGGTCCTTGCCTTGTCGTCACACTTTTGCAGCTTGCGCCTTCCGTCCCCTTCCTTTACCCTGAAGGAAACAAAAACAATGTTATTCATTTGTACTTTATAAGTTAAAATAAAAAAAATTAAGGAAGAGAAAGGGACCTTTTTAGGTGGATTTTCACCATCTGACACTTCCCTGTATTTAGGAAACATCTGATTAGTTTGCTTTGAAGAACTAATGAAAATAAAAATCAATGTCAGATTTAACTTACTCATCTTCTCCCTTTTCTGGCTTCTTTCTCTTTAAAAATAAATGGGAGCAGTGAGAATTGGCATAAATTTAATTTCAATGACTTCTGACCTGAGAGACAAGGCCTTACTTTGCCAGCACCATTTTTTGTGACTTTCTTAACCGGTGATTCTTCAATATCTTCCTCCTCTTCTTCTACCTCCTCATCCATCTCCTCATCCAGCTCTTCATCAGAGTACTCTTCCACTTGGGAAAGATTTTGGCACAGGACTCAATGACTTAATAGTAGCCTAACTAAAAGCACTAGCAGCTAAAAATAGCTGAAGTGGCTACTCACAAGCCACATGTTCTGCTCCAACATACACCGGCCCAGAGCCATGCTTCAGGCGAAAGGTCACAGGTGGATGAAGATCCAAGCCAGAGAGGTTGACCTGATAAGGTAAAATGTGATGGGTAAAGCAGCATTTCCATAAAGTAGTGGCAAACAATATTGTTTAAATACTTCATATTAAAATAATTGGGGTCAAGGCAGAAAAGAACATCCACTACTACCAAAAATGCAACTAGCATTTTGGGTATTTAAGGAAGCGAGTCCATGTGCACTAGAATGACAGCGGGACAGTACAGGGTTAAAAGGTGCAGTGTGTAAATTTTAGCAGCATCTAGCAAATTACAAGCTACAGTGGCCAACACAGGACAAAAATGTTGTCTGAGACAGCAGAGAAGCTATCAAGTAGAGCAGTTTGTCGTTTAGGGCTACTGTAGAAACATACCAGTACAAAATGGCGACTTGACTTGTAAGGAGACCTGCTGTGTAGGAGATAGAAATGGCTCACTCTAAGGTAATAAAGACATAAGATTATGTAACGTCTTTATACACCACTGAAAACAGTTATGTACATTATATTATGCTTCTATCAATAGATCCTCCTAAAATTGACACATTGCACCTTTAAGGTTTAATAAGATAAAATGATAAATGTAAAGATTTAAAAATTGTATTATATGCAAATAAAGTAATATCTTACTGTAGGCATGGATTTAGCATGTAGTGTTGCGATGGGAACAGCTTTCGCACTGCTGTTTCCCTCACCAGTGACCAACTCGACAATATTAAACTCATCTTTGGCTGTGTGACCCAGACACATCTTCAAAGTAAATATTAACAGATTAAAAGGTAACCAGCACCAATAAAACGTTAAATTTACCACGATAAAAATCACTCAACCAACCGTTCTCAGTGCCAGCTGGTGTTGATGGTTCGTATCATCCGTCTTGAAGGACTCTTCTTTATTAGAATCATTGAGTTCACATCCTAAAACAACGCGTCGTGGATCAGTTTACCTATCCAATATTAATAAGTTTAAAGTTATATTTTACTTCAAGAGAATAAAGCGTAAAATCTTACCCCAAAGCGTGGATAAAGGTTTCTCTGTTTTGCTCATTTTGATACAAAGACAAAAAGCTAAAACGCATACACAGTAAATGTGTATTAATTCGATTTAATGTCATAAGAGCCATTTAGAAAAGTCTTATATTCTCACCAGAAATAATCCTCAGGGCTGCTTCTTGGACAGCAAAAGAAAGAGTGATTTTGCGCCCTGTGAACGTTTAAAGAGGAAGTTAATTGCTCATCAGGTGACAGTAATTAAGTCTGGATCACTGCAGGTTAATTATAGGTCCGAACCTGCTGAAAAATCACTTCTTTATAATCATGTTTTAATCGAACAGAATTAAGCTGACTCATAATTATGCATTCTAAATGCACTCTTAATTCTAATATGTTGTCTTTTATATCATAGCATATAACCGGGGTCTATATCTACAAATGTTTATTTTCAATAGTAGTATGTTAATATTTTATAAAGCTAATGGAAAACCAAAAGCCACATTATAGGATCGTTTTTTATGAAACAGAGTTGGACGAGGGTACATGAATTAAAAATAATAATAATAATAACAATAATAATAATGGTGTGCACAGATAAATCATTTACAATAATGTAACATTTAATTAAAAATAATAAAAAATTATTTTTTTATTTTCATAGTGACTTTAAATATCCAATAGTACATTATATAAACATATGTTGTGCAAGATTTTCAAATCAGTGACTTATCCACTTATGTGTACAAGTGTGGAAATGTTCGTTCATTTTTTATTTTATTTTATTTTATTTTATTTTATTTATTTATTTATTTTATTTTTTTTGTATTCGAGACATTTGTGTCTATATAGAAATCAAATTTTATATATATATGTACACTCTAAAAATGCTGGGTTGAAAATGGACAAACCCAGCGGTTGGGTTAAATGTTTGCCCAACCTGCTGGGTAGTTTTATTTAACTCAACTATTGTTTAAAAATGACTGTATTGCTTGCTTAAAATGAACCCAAAATATGTTGGAGATTAATATTAATAGGATTAATAAATTAGTTTATTGAATAATAATTAAACAATAAACATTTATTAAATTGCTTATTAATAAATGTTCACCTTACGCCTCTAGTAATTATGTGTCTGATTTTAAATTTCCAGCCTATTTTGGGTTCATTTTAAGCCAGCCATGTAGTCATTTTTAAACAATATTTGGGTTAAATAAAACTGCCAAGCATGTTGGGCAAACATTTAACCCAACCGCTGGGTTGTTGTTAACCCAGCATTTTTTAGAGTGCATATATATATGTGTGTGTGACTTATAAAATATGAGCTGGAATGTGTATTTCAGTTCGTTTAACTTATATTTGCTATGGCTGTTTATGTATCTCAGATCCCCTTCAGTTCCATATGTGGCTCTCATCTAGACTTGTGTGATCTTTTATTAACAGACCTCCGTGCTCCCGGATCGCTCAGCCTGTGGATTACAGAACGGAGAGGACATGGTCTGTGAGTTTGACCGTAGCTCCCCTGGGTTCCACCGCCTGCCCCTCGCCGCCATCAAAGACCACGAGCTGCTGGATGAAAAGAAAATAGAGGAGGGGCCGAAGACAGCATGAGGACAAAGAGACTGTGATATTACGAGGTGTGGGGGTGATGGGTAAATCAATATTATACATATACAAATATTATGTATTGACCTAAGGCAGTATTCTAACTTCATAATTTTTTCTGTCTGTGCACCTGTGCTCGCCAGAAGAGACCGAATGACATGCGAAAAATAGAGGCAAATGCCTTGTAAATGAAATGTGAAGCCACATGGGAGCTCCACTCACACAATCTCCGCTCCTGACGGCGTATAGGATGGTTTAGAGGGCGCGTGGGAGGGCTGAAGTGAATCCTCGGTGTGTGTGGGCCCCAGTTCTCCTCCGTGAAACACTCACACACACAATCTGAGTTAAAAAGCTCAAATGAACCCAGTGAGCATTTGTTGGCTATTATTAATGGTGACTAAGAGCAGTTGTGGGCTGTCTAACGCAGTGAATGACACACATGGTGCACAGTGCCAAACACCTGTTCTGAAACGTGACAAGTGTGCTTTAAAGTCAACATGAAACTACAATTGACCCTGTTTACTTTCTTAATACACGTTTGAGGTCTGATTAAGAATGATTTACCATTAAATGTTATTATAAAGATTAAAAATGCTTGTTCCGCCTCTCAAATGATTTTCCTTTTTAACTGTTGTCATCTAGGCAGGGGTTTTCAAACTTTTTGATGCCACGAACCACACAAGTGATATATAGTGTTAAGGGAAACTTACTCAATATTGCATTACTCCCTAAAAAAGTACTTTTGCAGCACCTTTTCTCGTTTTCGTTTTTTTGGTTAAATGGCTGAAATAAGGTCTGCGGTTAACACAAGCTACGACATAAAACACATCAGTATTGCCCCATTTTTTTTAAAGCTGTTACGTATCTTGAAAAAGGCGGTTGCTAACAAGTGGCTAAGTGAGACTACAGAGGCTGTTGGGGACCTATAATGCCCCTTTTTTCTTGCGTTTGATTGAGATTCAGACACCGTTCAGAACACGGAAAGGATCGAACCAGCGCACATATAGGATATAGTGAAGTCAATAAAACGTTGAGCCTATATGTGCGCTAGCTCCTTTCCGTGTTCTGACCGGTGTCCGAATCTCAATCAAATGCCCATTCACTCAAATGATTAATAATGGGAAATAACAAGCACTTCCATTTCAGAGTCCCTGTTATCAGATCTGCTGAAGATGTTGCTGTTCATGTTTGCCAGCGCAGGACATTTTACAAATCCAGAGCCTATCCATGTCACACAGTACAGTTAGGGTGATATTACTTAACCCGTGATATAAGATTTTGGCCATACTACCCATACAAATCATTCATCCCAGTCTCAACGTTAGTAGGCTACAGTTCTTGTATTTCGGGCACACCACAAGGTGTCACTGTGGCCTCAACGCTTCGCCCTCGCCTACTCTGAGCTCGATTGCTATGTCTGAGGTAAACCACGCCCTCCTCATTACTTTACGGACAAAGAAATGTAAAAATACATAAATGTAAAAATAAAGAAATGTAGAAATGAACAAATATGGAAATAAATACATAAATAAATGAATGTGGAAATAAATAAAAATCTAAATGAATAAATGTATAAATAAATAAAATAAAAAATAAAGAAATGTGGAAAAAATAAATATATACATAAATATTTTTTTTTGCTTTTCTATGTATATTTATTTATATTTACTTTTTTACATTTCTTTGTATATTTATGTATGTATTTATTTATTTTTAATTTTGGCAGGCTTGGGATTCCATACAGAATGTGTCTGTGAAATTTCAGCTCAAAATTCCCCACAGATCATTTATTTATTTCTTTCTACCCATAATTACATTTATCTAACATTTGTACGATTAGATGTATGAACCTGAAGAGAAATAAATCTATGGGTGTCACTAGAATAAAATAATTGCGATTACAGACCAGTCTTTAGAAAGCAGAATGAAAAGGAAATTATGTAAAATTCTGTACATTTTAAGTTATGTTTTGTCTGTTTTTATTATTTATTTTTATTTATTTTATATTTACATTATAAACCTCCTTGATGTCCCTTAGCGGTTTGAAAACCCTTCACCCAGGCAGGAAAAACGCATTTAGGAAGGAAAAATAATTTTAACCAGTACCCAGACAGCTGTTTATATAGTCATGTTTTTAGACTGCGATTGTAGGTAATGCAACCTTTCTAAAATCTTTGCAATATTTAATGCTGTAATAATGTTGTTTAATGTTGCTGCAATATTAGCAAATGATGGTAGATATGAAGAAGCAACTCCGAAGTAAATCAGTTCCTGATGGATAGAATCCAGTTTTTTTTTTTTTTTTTCTAATTTCACTTGAAAATGCATCACCTTACAGCATTAAAATGGTTTGCAAGATTTCATGTTGACTTTAATTGTTCCTTCCTGGGAAATGCTCCAAAGTTGCTGAAAACTAAAAAATCCCAGAGGACCTTTCCACACCGCATTAGCTGCAGAATACCTATTTCAGCACTTCCTAAGTAAACTAAGTATATTGTGGATGTGCTCGTTTGGTGGCATTACAGTGTGGAATTACAGCGACCGGCTGATAGACGGAAGCAAAATTGAGAAAGTGTGGAAAATAACAGATAATCCCTAGACCTCCTCGGATCTAATTAAGATTTCTCAAGGAACGGGAGGGATCAGACCCCTCTATAGTGTGTCAATAGAGTGTCAGTCACTTTGAGAAACTGTCGTTTCTTAAATTTTCTTCATCTCTGTAGCTCAGCATGGCGATAGCAACACCAAGGTCATGAGTATGGTTGCCAGGGAATGCATGAAATGATAAAAATGTATATTTTGAAAGCCATGTACATCGCTTTGGATGAGTGTCAGATGCATTAATGCAATGTAAATGTTGTCGGGTTAGCTGTAGCTCTAAGAAAAACAGAAACAAATACATGTTAATTATTTTGATGCAAAAAGTTCTGGTGCCAAATCCAGCAAATGTGTAGTTGCATTGCTAAAAACAAGTAGTTTTATCTGTTTTTTTTATTTTTTTATAAGGTAAACAGCATCATTATATTCAGCAGCTGACTTTTAACTATGGCAAACACAGTGGTTTCAGTGCTGGGCAATGAGCCATACGTGCCATGTGTCATGCATCAGTCTGTGAGGGTGAGTGGCATTGCCAACACTGTGTTGTGAGCTTAAAAGCCTTAAAGGGATAGTTCACCCAAAAATGAAAATTTTGTCATCACTTACTCACCCTCAAGTTGTTCCAAACCTGTACGAGTTTCTTTCAGCAGGAAACTTGCACTCGTTCTCGGACTCATTTGTCCTTTGGCTGCATGAGATGAGAACACATTTGTTATATTTCTTGGGTCAAGAAAAAGTCGGCGTTTGCGATATAATTCTCCACCCCTACCGTGAAACATTCAATATGCTTAAATCTGCTGTATAAGGGCACTTTCCTGTCATATATCACACATGCGCACTTCAATAAGCCGACAGAAAGCAGGTTAAGGTGTTTACATGCCAGGTGAAATTGGGGTTATGGGCAAAAATCTAGCTGTGTCGATCGGTTTATTCCTAAGCCATTTATGACCTAACTCTGATAAAGGAAAACGGGTTAACACGTTTACATGACCGCTTGCGTTGTCGCCTTATTAATTGGGTTAAGAACTATCCCTTTAAAACCAGTCAGTCGATCGTAGATGAAAAGGTCCATCCAGACTGTTTATTCCTTTTTTGTTATTTCCAAACAACATTGGACCCCATTGACTTTCATTGTATTGAAAAAAAATCATTTTGAAGATGTTGTTGTTCCACATCAGAAAGTCATACAGGTTTGAAATAATTTGATGGTAACGGTAATTGATGACAGAATTTTTATTTTTGAGTGAACTGTCCCTTTAAATGAATTTCTCCGGATGAATGTGCTCTTTTTCTCTTCTGGAACACTTACTGAGAAGTAATTAACAGAAATTATCACAAAGCAGCTTGATCCAGCTAACAAGCATTTGAAAACGACGCTCAGAGAAATGACTTTCTTCTCAGGCTGCTGGATTGAGCGCATCAAAGCATCACTATCTCAATGCGGGCCGGAAGTCTTTATGTGGTTTCTGTCCAGCTCTTCTCACATAGCCGGGCATATCTGTTTGAAACAGAGTCTGCTCTGGTCACGGCACCTCAAACTTGAGGTCTATCTCATTTCTTAGTGCAGGCCAGGAGCCTTTCAGCCAGAGATGAGAGATGTGGGATAAATGCCAGTGCTGTCACTGGACTATGAATTCCCTTGACCGGTGAAGTCATGCATGATATCATATGGGCTTCGCCATGGATTGATTTGGGAAACACATTTGGTAATGTAAGTAGAGCCCAACCTCTCCGCTGGGAGTTTTAGATTGCCTTTATGGTAAAATGGAGACTGGGGTTAGTTGTCACAGCATTCTCAGAAATGTGCTGCTTATACTATGCCCTAAAAGTATGTACCCTTTTAGAGAAGAAAAAGTGTGTAGCATTGCAAATATTTGGAGTCACATCCAGTCACAGTTAACATCTACATACAGTATATACACTCAATATATACACTTTTATAACACACAATATATGCTCATGTTTTTTTGCATAATGATGCATTTAATAATGGTCAAACATATCTGCTTTGCTATTGTGCATTTCCTATCTTTATGATGAAATATAACGCAGATAACATGAAATATTTTTCATTCAGTTTGATACTGATTATTACTATTACTACTTAAAGGGATAGTTCACCCAAAAATGAAAATTCTCCCTTGTGTCGTTCCAAACCTGTAAGACTTTTGTTCATCTTCAGAACATAAATGAAGATATTTTTAATAAAATCTGAGAGATTTCTGTCCCTTCATTGACAGCTACGCAACTACCAATTTAACGCTTCAAAGAGTTCATAAAGAGATCATAAAACAATATAAAGTGATCATGTCTCTTCAGAAAATTTCAAAAAAACCCATGGGTAATAGTAGACCATCTAAGGACTTCTGGCATACTGTTTTCAACATATACTTATTCTCAACTCACATGCTATTTAGGATGGATAGTATTTGGATGTTGTAGTTTTAAGCAAATTATTAATTAAAAAATGATCAAATCATTGTTTTGGTCAACAGATATTGTATACTGCATTTACATATTTGCTGTTTTATGAATTTTGTTTTTCATACTTGCTTTTATTGTTTAAATTTAGCTGAAAAGTCAAAAATGTGTTTAAAGGATTAGTTCACTTCAGAATTCAAATTTCCTGATAATTTACTCACCCCCATGTCATCCAAGATGTTTATGTCTTTCTTTCTTCAGTCGAAAAGAAATTAAGGTTTCTGAGGAAAACATTCCAGGATTTTTCTCCATATAACGGATACCAACAGGTTGAAGGTCCAAATTGCAGTTTCAATGCGGCTTCAAAGAGCTCTACACGATCCCAGCTGAGGAATAAGGGTCTTATCTAGAGAAACGATTGGCCATTTTCTAAAAATAAATAAAAATGTATATACTTTTTAACCACAAATGCTTGTCTTGCACTAGCTCTGTGTTGCACCACGCATTACGCAATCACGTTGGAAAGGTCAAGTGTGACGTAAGCGTGTGACGTGATTGAACGTTTCACTAGATAAGACCCTTATTCCTCGTCTGGGATCGTGTAGAGCTGCACTGAAACTGACATTTGGACCTTCAACCCGTTGGTAACCGTTGAAGTCCACTATATGGAGTCAAATCCTGGAATGTTTTCCTCAAAAACCTTAATTTCTTTTCGACTGAAGAAAGAAAGACATAAACTAATCCTTTAATGGTTTAATGGTAGGTTCTCATAGTGACATATACTGAAAAAACTTGGAGTAGGATAACAATTTTCACTCAGAAATTGCTATCTATCTATCAGCAAATAAGCATTCATTATTTCCCTGAACTAAGACTGGAAACTGTAGAAGCATTTTCCCCTCACAGCATCAGCAACTTTTACACACACACAAACCAGAAGGCAGAGAGAGAGAGAGAGAGAGAGAGAGAGAGAGAGGAGGGGTGAGTGAAGGAGAAGACACACTGCGGAGTTCAGCAGAGGAGAGATGAAGAGAGCTGGAGACAGAGACCAAACCGACATCACAGAGCTGTGAACACACAGGAGCTCACGCAAACACGCCGCCTGTGAGTTCAACTCCACGTCTCTGACACTAAGCAGCTCTACTGTGGACTTCAACACCGCATCTGTGGTTATTCTGAACTGGACCCCCTTTGGACTGTGTCTTAACATGCTGGGAGTTCAAAGTGATGCTCTGCTGCTTGGCTTGATGGTTTGGATGGGAATCCTATGGGGAGAGATCACAACCCAAGGTAATGTTCATTACTGCACCGATTCATTCAGATGCCCTTGTGTCTTTGATGGACTGACACTGCTGTTTAACATAAACCCCCACTGGAAACTTTAACACCACGATCACCTCACTTTTATTACAATTACGCACTGCCTGTTTAATAAAAGACTCAAGTTTAGTAACCCTGATGCGACGTGTGAGGTTTGCGGATAAGATCATTTATGAGACAAACATGCCGGTTTTGATCAGTTTGGATCGTGCATGCGCTGCCAGAATTGTTTTCAAGCCAAAAGTGGAGCAGAAACATGCTTATGTGTGGATCTGGTGCATAATAACGCGCGTGGACAAAGAAACGCTGCGGGATTCCAAATGAATGTCGTTTAATGTATCACATGCACAGACATCGCGCTTAACATTGTAAATCACACTCAAGATTGGATCAGACTTGCGCTTTAACTGCAACGAAATGAAAACGCACTGGTTTGTTGTTAGCTATTGTGTGCGTGTCCATTCATAAGCATGCTTCATTTACAAGCTGTTATGAGTTTGTGTGTGTGCAGGATTGCGATTGAAATAAATCATTTCTTTTGTAAACCATGTGTTCTTGCATCAGAAACGAGCAGTTTGATTTCAGTAAGTGTCACCTCCCCAAAACAGGAGCACTCGCCTTCCCTGACCTGGTGTAATAAATGCAATGCTGTTGCATTATTCATGCAGATGCGTGAACAAGAAGTCAAATGACTGTGTTGGTTCATCCACCCGCGTTTCTCCTTCCCCGAGCAGCTCTTTAATCACTTGCTGTGTAAATTTAGCTCAGTTCCAAGCGCGTGGGCAACTCATCTTTAATCGGGACATGCGCGAGTGCATGTGGCTCCATAACACAGTTCTGTCCTCTTGTAAAAAATTATGTTTATTTTCCCTTCCGTGATGTGATCTTCAGAAATGAGAAGGAGAAGGAAAAGACCCCACTCTGGGGTTTGGGTTATTTTAGTCCAGTGTAAATTCATGTTCAAGCTCCATTTGACGTTTCCACTGTTTCCAGGTTGAAGGAACGGCATTTCTCTTACACTAACAAACAAGAAAACAATATAGAGGCTACTACTATAGCCTATATATATATATATTTGTTTTGTTTTTATATAAACATGTAGACTATTACAGTCAAGTAATGCGTGCGTGTTAAACATTACTTCAATAATAGCTACGTTAACGAACATTTTATACTTTATTACTGCAAAATGTTGTTTGTGTTTTATTATAAGTGGTTTATTAGGCCTAATCGTCAAATGTTTCCTTGGTTGAACGTGTATTGATGTTAGTAGCAGACACGGATGTTCAGCTTTATTATTTTTTTATTATCCTACAAGTCATTTCAAGTTCATTCTGATTCAGATTTGACCGAAAGTAGCGATATTCGAGTCAATTTTGTGATTAGTTCGTTTATTCGCCGGTTTGACGCATTCACGCGCACCTGTAGTGAACTAGGCGGGCTTTATTTCGTTGACAGCGTGATCAGCCAATAGCAGCGAAGCAGAGATATCCACACGCGCAAGTACGTTTAGCTTTGTAGCTCGTAATAACGATATGTTTAACGATCTGAATGAGAACGAAAATTCTATTTTTATTTTATTTTTGACTTGTCAAGGAAGGCCTGCTTATGCGACCAATTATGACGTAATCACTCTGAGTACATGTTTGCTGACATAATGCGCGTGTGGTTTGCTGCAAACAATTCTCTGCATGTAGTTTACATTCCTTAATGTATTATGCGAAAGCTGACCAGCTTTGCATCGCATGGCCATTACAAGAGCTAAAATATTGGATATAACTTTGCACAGGGGTGAATGGTGAGTGTTAGAGGGTTAGTTCACCCAAAAATGAAAATTCTGTCATCATTTACTCACCCTCGTGTTGTTCCAAACCCATAAGACTTTCGTTTATCTTCGGAACACAAATGAAGATATTTGTGCGATTCTTGTCCCTCCATTGACAGCTACGCAACTACCACTTTGACGTTTCAAAAAGTTCATGAAGAGATAAAACTAATTCATATGAATTGAGTGGTTTAGTCCAAATTTTCTGAAGCAACTGAATTTAGGCTTTTATTTACATATAAATATTGATCAGCGAACATAAACAGATGCTCAACCGCATATGCTTGATGCCCGAGAATGAACCTCATTGGTTCTTGCGGAAGATCAGACATGCTGCATAACACGAGAATGAACCTCATTGGTTCTCGCACGTCAAACGAACATGCTTGAGCTTCTGTTTACCACAGCTGATGTGTGAGCTGATGGAATGTTTACATGTAAATAAAAGCCTAAATGAAATCTGTTCATCGTAAAAAGTGATCAAGTCTCTTCAGAAAATTTGGATTATCTTTACGATCTTTTTATGAACTTTTTAAAGCGTCAAAGTGGTAGTTGCGTAGCTGTCAATGGAGGGACAGAAATCACTTAGATTTGATTAAAAAGATCTTAATTTGTGTTCCGAAGATGAATGAAAGCCCCATAGACTTTCATTGTAATTTTCGATTTTCGATTCAATTCTGAATGTGGAAATATTTCTAATTGGCAGCTCTCAACCATCATGTATTCTTTTGTCTGTTTATAATATGATGTATAAGGAGGAAAATGGCAATGCTAGTATTTGTTGTGCAAGCGTACAGTTATTTAAATCCTAGATCTCCACATGCAATTTCCAAGCTGAAGTGGCTTCTGTTCCACATTTCAAATTGAGTTGAGTTGAATTGAACACAGCATAAGAGCATTCAAAATTGTCTAGAAATCGTCAGCATTTGTGTTAATTACTTATTATAGAACTTAAATTTGTACTGAACCCAGCACATTCCTTTAACTAGAAGGGTTAGATTACAAAAGTTATCATATCCCTCGTGTTCTCTTTGGATCGGGTCCCATAATATTAGAGTTCTGATTGTTTTGGCACACTGTACTGTTGAAGGGAACGAGATCTTGGTTACACTCTAGCTGTCTTTAGTTACTGCTGGTGATATGATAGTTGGAGCTTTTCCATGCTACGAAACACATGAAATATAAAGAGTATTTTTTACCACTGACTCGGATACCTCAAATGAATCAAAATAATTTTATTTTAAAGAAATAATTCACTCATGTCACTCTTTATTCTCTATCATTGTCTATGGTGTTCTTTTATTCGTATAGGAATTGCTCTGGTCGCTCTCTTCCATGCAATTACAATGAACAGAGAGCTTTCATGCTTCAAGTAGTCCATATGCTCCGCTTCCACAGAAGAAAGTAAGTCATACAGACTTGGAATGACTTAGGGGTGAGTAAATGAGTGAGATTACTCATTTTTGAGTGAATTATTCCTTTAAAGGATTAGTTCACTTCAGAATTCAAATTTCCTGATAATTTACTCACCCCCATGTCATCCAAGATGCTTATGTCTTTCTTTTTTCTTTCAAAAAGAAATTAACATTCCAGGATTTTTCTCCATATAGTGGACTTCAGCAGTTACCAACGGGTTGAAGGTCCAAATGTCAGTTTCAGTGCAGCTTCAAAGAGCTCTACACAATCCCAGACGAGGAATAAGAGTCTTATCTAGTGAATTAAAATTCAATTAAAATGTAACACAAATGCTCAGTTTGCACTAGCTCTGCGATACGCCACGCTTTACGTAATCATGTTGGGAAGTTGGGAAGATCACGCGGAAGTACTGACTCAGTGTTTACAAAGCGAACGTGCAAAGACTAAGTCAAACAGCCTTTGCAAAAAAAGGTAAAACAATGATGTTGTTGATGTTTGAAGTTGGAGGAGAAAAAAAAAAAAGGTTTTCGCCCTACCGCAGTACTTCCACCTACATTACACTTGACCTTTCCAGTGTGATTACATAATGCGTGGCGCATCGCAGAGCAGTGCAAGACAAGCATTTGTGGTTAAAGTATGTAAATTTACTTTTTTTTTTTTTTTTAGAAAATGACTGATTGTTTCTCTAGATAAGACCCTTATTCCTGGATCGTGTAGAGCTCTTTGAAGCTGCACTGAAACTGCAATTTGGACCTTCAACCCGTTGGTAGCCATTGAAGTCCACTATATGGAGAAAAGTCCTGGAATATTTTCCTCAAAAACCTTAAAGGGATAGTTCACCCAAAAATGAAATTTTGATGTTTATCTGCTTACCCCCAGGGCATCCAAGATGTAGGTGACTTTGTTTCTTCAGTAGAACACAAATTATGAATTTTAACTCCAACCGTCACAGTCTGTCAGTCGTATAATGCATGTCAATGGTAACAAAATCTATGAGAGTAAAAAAACATGCACAGACAAATCCAAATTAAACCCTGCGGCTTGTGACGACACATTGATGTCCTAAGACACGAAACGAGTGGTTTGTGCGAGAGACTGAACAGTATTTATATAATTTTTTACCTCTAATACACCACTATGTCCAACTGCCTTAAGCGCGCACACGGCATCCGGTGCGTGAGGTGTGTACGCGCTCTGCCGTAGTTTAAACATGCCTGTAGTACAACAGTTGTTATACAAATGGAAGTAAGCCACTAAAAAAAACATGGTTTTATTACATCAAAACTTTGTTACTTTTCATAAGGGCAGCTTTAGAAATAAAGAGGACACATACAAAAATCTTGATGCCTCAGTTGGATGTAGAAAAACTATAGGCACAGCTGATGGTTTAAGTCGCACGTGATCCTCTCCTGGGTATGTAAAATCATCAGGGGGAAAATGATCGCTGCAGACCCTCAACAACTTTAGTACGTTAATGGGTGTGTTGATATCCAGCTGAAGAGCAATCAACCATAACTTCAGGCTCAGAAGTTGGGAATACATGAAAAGTCACCACTTCCGAATGAGTTCGCGAGAGAGAACGTAATCTTTTAGTTTTAAGTCAATTTGAACAATCCGGATAAGCGCAAGTAAGTACCATTTTGATTAGCCGTCGTACCTACAATGTTTGTGCTCTGTGTAAACAATGAGTGATGTATACGTGCAAGAGATCACTTCCGGTGCTTGCGTAAACTAAGCCAGAGCGCGTACACACCTCACGCACCGGATGGCGTGCGCGCGCTCAAGGTGGTGTATTAAAGGTTAAAAATTATATAAATACTGTTCGGTTTCTAGCACAAACCGATCGTTTCGTGTCTTCTTGTGTCGTCACGTGCCACAGAGTTTAATTTGGATTTGTCTGTGCATGTTTTTGTTACCATTGACATGCATTATACGACTGACAGACTTCAACGGTTGGAGTTAAAAATCATAATTTGTGTTCTACTGAAGAAACAAAGTCACCTACATCTTGGATGCCCTGGGGGTAAGCAGATAAACATCAAATTTTTATTTTTGGGTGAACTATCCCTTTAATTTCTTTTCATCTGAAGAAAGAAAGACATAACATCTTGGATGATATGGCGGTGAGTAAATTATCAGGATATTTTAATTCTGAATCCTGCAATTCTTACTACCCCCTAACTGATCTGTGAACAATCACAGAACTTTTATCGCCTGCAAAGTTTTTAAGCAAATTCACAGTAGCTCTCCCAAAAGTCAGATCGACTATTCTGGTGGTGCTGTCAGTGTTATTTTCACAGGGCTAGAACTCTCTAGGTGACAGACTGTCTGTTCGGCACCTTCTGAAACTCACTCATCTGGAATTTGTCCTTCTCTTCCAATCACATCACTTTCCGTCTTTCTCCGCAGCTCTCCCTAGTTTCTGATACACAAAGCCAAATCAGAATAGAAAGGGCAAGAAATGTCCTGCAGGAAATGTCTGATAGGAACTAAAACAAGTGTGTGAGATGTGCTCCCAGAGGACTACAGGCTCAAATGTGTGTGTGTTTGTCTGTGGCAGTGTCCTGTGGTGTGTGTATTTATGGAGTGGGAAACCTGAGCATTGGGTCATTCTACAAAACAGGTGCCTTTTGACTCATTAACATAGTAATGACTTTTACTATGGATAATTGTACTTTTTCTTTCATCATTTTATATATATATATATATATATTTTTCCTCTTTATCAGACCTCATTACCATGAGAAGTAAATATTTGTATAAATATCAGCCAGTGGCGTAACTACTGGTGGGAAAAATGTAATTAATATTTTAAATTAATAATATGATTTGGGTCAAGGTGGCACAATACAATTAATTAACACTTTAACACTTTAATTACGTCTTGTACAATGTTTAAAATGTTATTTACATATTAATTTATACATTTTTAATTTAATTAATTAATGTGTATCACAAATATAATTGAATAATTTAAATAATAATAATTAAAAAAATTACTACTTTTTAAATTTATAAAATTATGGTTAAAAATTATAAAATTATTTAAACAAATATATATATATATATATATATATATATATATATATATAAATCCCCTTTTGAATTGCAAAAAGCACTCGTTTCATAGAATGACTCATTTGATTGTACCTGTGTGGGTTTGTTGATTCAGGATATGTGGGCTTCTGAC
Organism: Elopichthys bambusa; assembly: GCA_037101425.1. NCBI lineage: Eukaryota > Metazoa > Chordata > Actinopteri > Cypriniformes > Xenocyprididae > Elopichthys > Elopichthys bambusa. The sequence goes on from CM074433.1 coordinate 43,047,935, forward strand.
TGGTTCTGAATCCATTTTCAGGTGTTTGTTTTGCTTATATTGTCTAACCCTAATCTGATATGAAAACATATGCTGATGTAGATCCGTTGAATGCTGGCATGTTTGGTAAATATGAGTGTAAGTTAATATCTCAAGCATAATTTGTTGGCTGGCATTATGGTATTATTTCGGTTAAGCATGTGGTGCGTTAAAAATAGCAATAAGCTCTTAAGATTTCTGTCTACATCAGTGTACGGTGTTTTATGCAAGATCACTATAAGCTCTGACAGTAGGGCAGCTTGCGTAATATCTGCTATCCTGTAGCTCTATACCGTGTGTATACTGTGGATCTTGGAAAGTGCTTTCCGCTGTAGTTTCCTCCGAACGCGAGGTTTGCATCTAATGCCCTGGAGGTTTGCTGATGGGAGGGCGACTGACAGCTTCTCTTCAGCGCCTGGAGCCCGACTCAGCAGCTCCTCATTGTTCACATAAGTTGATTCTTTTAGTCACTGGGAATTGGTGAGACTTTCTCGAGTTTTCTCTGAGCAGTGGTGTCCTACATCACTAAACAGACACGATGTGTTGCTTTGAGGAAAAAGAGGTGAAGAGAGGTGGATAACCTAAAGCTTGTAAGTAGGAGATTTTTTTTATCCAAAGAGAATGAAGGCCATTTGTAGCATTTTTTACATTTTTCCTAATAATAACAGCTATTAGAAATCAACCTTGCATATATTCAGGTACAAATATGGATAAATTGAGAATCTTGAGGTTTTTGTTTCAACATTCTCCCACGATTCTGAACAGGCAACTAAATAAAATGATGTAATTTACAAGAGGTTCTGACAAAATATTAATAGCTACAGTCTATTTAAAAATGTTTGATTAATTTGAATGAATTCTTTTTAAAAAAATGGGCTTGAAATAATGATTCAATGACTCAATGATACTTTAGCATTTTTGAATGAATGATTCAATGACACTCATAAACACTGCACTTGTTTCATTACTGGGTGAATAAGCATTTTTGAATTAATTCCTTGAATTAATGATTCAAAGACTCACTCATAAAGACTTCGCTTGTTTAATTTCTGGATAAATCAGCATTTTTGAATGAATCACTTGAATGAATGATTCAATGACTTACTCATAAACACTGCACTTGTTTCATTACTGGATGAATCAGCATTTTTGAATGAATCACTTGAATGAATGATTCAATGACTCACTCATAAAGACTTCACTTGTTTCATTACTGGATGAATCAGCATTTTTAACAAATCTCTTGAATGAATGATTCAATGACAGATACGTTTTTAACAGTTACTTGTCTTAACAGTGTAATTGATAAAATTGTTATTTGAAGCACCAAGTTACCTTTGTTACCTTTATCATTTTTATCATACATGTTAGTGTTTAACCAACAACCTGTAGATGAAATATTAAATTATGCACGGTCAAACGCTGCTAGGTTTGTTTCAGGTTCAATCCCCCTGGAGCAATCTGTGTTTTGTTGAAGGGCAAGATGTGGATGCTTTTCTTCTTGCGGGGATCCCATCAACCTATTGGTTAACAGCTCTGAGCTTTTAACCATTACACTCCCTTATCAGGTAGGCAGTGTAAATAAAGAAAATAAAAGGGGAGGGTTAACATTCAAATGCTTTCAAACAAGTTAAGGCACTACAACAACATGAAATATGCACCATACTGTAAATTCGGACATACTTCTTTTGTCACATATTCTTTTAGGGAAGTATGTGATTTTGGATGCAGCCCACGTGGCTCTTGATCCTCTAAACCTCTCTTCCTTGTCCTTTATACCTGGAGTCCTACTTTCTTTATCTGAGGAGATTGACTCCTACTGACTAGGAAGTGAATTATAAGAACGTAACCAAGGAAATACCCTGTTACAGTGGTATGTAAAAAAAAAAAAAAAAAAAAAAAAAGCAGAGAAGAGGCTGTCAAACGAATAAGACTTGATGTGAAATTAAGGCCCTCTTTAATGTTTCCTGATAAAAACGTGAGGAAACAGTTTAGTGTAAACATCCTGACACAAGAGTTTCACAGCCGAGCATCTGTTACCTCGGAGTGTTAATGAAATTATCAAGCAGTGTTAATCAGCCCTGACTGATCGCATTGGTCGGGTGAATCTGACAAAACTAATGAATGGCCCAAAGGATCAGCTCATCTTGACCATGAAAAGAGAATATATTAGTGCATGTTTTGTGTTTAGTTGCACTGGATAATTTTATGAATTGCATCATTTCAGGGGCCATTTCGATTTGACTTACACGATTTCAAACTTGACATTTCAACGTTTCTTTAGACATAAGTTTCATTTTTGTGTCATTAGTGTTCACTAAGTTACACTTCATTTTCTGAGAACTATCAGATTGGACTTCGTTCAGAGGGATGCGAGAGATCACGCATCATGTTAGTTTTCTTTATTTTGCAAAAAGCACAACATTTTGTGTACACAAATAAAAGAAGACATTCTATAGTTTCAGTTGATATATTACTTATGTCTCTATGACAAAAAAATGACGGAGTATTTTAAGTCTGTTTTGCTGCAATGTGAAAAAAATCCTGCAAAACGCGCCGGCGCGTTTCCCGACTCCAGAGTGTTAAATGCCCTAAAATGTTTACCCTCTCTTTGCAAAAAGAGAGTAGTGGGTGAACTTTACAATAAGGTTCTAATAATTTACATAAGTTAATGTTAAAGGTGCCCTAGAATTTAAAATTGAATTTACCTGGGCATAGTTGAATAATAAGAGTTCCGTACATGGAAATGACATACAGTGAGTCTCAAACACTATTGTTTCCTCCTTCATCTCGTGCGTGAAAAACACCACGGAAAAACAGGCGAATCTCAACATAACACCGACTGTGACGCAACAGTCGGGATCATTAATATGTAATGCTTACTTTTGCATATACCAGCCCATGTTCTACGCATTAGACAAGCCAGTAGTAACGTCTGGAGCTGCACAGCCGAATCATCAGAAGTTATGCAATTATTGTGAAGCAAGCAAGGACAATTGCGAAAATGGCAGATGGATCGATAGTAACTGTTCATGATATCATGATATATTTAATGATATTTGTAAATTGTCTTTCTAAATGTTTCATTAGCACATTGCTAATATACTGTTAAATGTGGTTAAAGTTATCATTGTTTCTTACTGTATTTATCCACTAACCGTTCAGAAACATCCAGATGTATTCCAAAAGTTGGTCCAACCCGGTTTGAACAGTGTTAGGCTGAACACCGTTACTGACAATCATCATTTTGGCTGCGTGAGATTCTCCAGCTTTGTTGTTGTTGTGCAACCGAAGCGCGAGCTGTTAAAGCTCTGTTAAAGCTCCTGTTAAAGCTTTTGGAAAGAGGGCCGGGAGCAGCAGCTCATTTGCATTTAAAGGGACACACAAAAACAGCGTTTTTGTCACACCCAAATAGAGGCAAATTTGACAAGCTATAATAAATGATCTGTGGGCAATTCATTCTGGGGACACCAGAGACCTATATTACATCTTGTAAAGGGGGCATTATAGGTCCCCTTTAAGACTGTAGAATAGGGCTCCTCAAGCATCTAAATGTTTACTGTTGCCAACAGACGCCTTGATTTAAAAAGCGAGATAAAGTTGAGGAATCATAATCGCTCCTAACACAGCTACAGCTCTAATGATGCATGTGAATGAGCGATTCAGAACGTCAGCGCTGAACTTTAAAGACGCTCCATGATAAATCTGAGCCTCTGAATATGACGGTGTCACTTCAGCCAGACGGAACGGTTGGTGCAAAGCATGTGCCATCTGTCAAGCGCATGACACCTCAATTTCCGTGGAGCATTTTACATGCTTAATATTTCAGCTTCCCTTTGCTTCAAAGCAGCGGCTGACAGGTCGCATGTTTTGAAACGTCCCAACCTGTTTCTCTGATTTGAGCTATGCACGAAAGCGACTGCCTTCACCTGAGCCTGGGCCTGTTTAGCGTGTCAAGATGAGGTGAGAAATGCAGTCAAAGCATTGCCGTTAGCTCCCCTGTCTCCACAGTGACATTTGAGAGCGAGTGTTTGCCTTAACGTTTTAGCTCGATGTTTTACACACCTTCAGCTGTCGGGTTTGTTCCGTCCTGTGCTCTCGAGCGCTGTCAGCCACTAATGCAGACGGACAGTCTCAGCAGGTGGAGAGAGTCGATTTAGTGCCAGAACTTCATTTTACAGCTATTATGGAAATGACTTTTTCAGGGCATGAAGACAGCTTTAGAAAGAGCCTCTGAATTAATGTAATTCCAGACGTTTAGATCTGAATCATTTCTGAATGTGATAAGGTATTATTATACCTTGTGATAAGCCTGCTGCTTTCGTAATTGGGAATTAATGTCTTGAAATGTGACTGAAAGGCTTTAATGCCCTTAAAACATTTTGTACCATCGTAATTTTAATATATACCAAGATACTGAATGTTTACTTATTAATAATGTACCACAGCGTTACCCTAGTACATGTCAAAATGACATAGTAATGCCATGAAACCCCTTAAAAAAAGTAACATGGTATTGTAGCAATTATTGAAAGTAGTATAGTATACCAAAAGTATAGTACTTACCCTCTGATACCCTCACTGAGCTATGGTAATGCTGCAGAACTTTTTGTAAGGTACATAACCAAAAACACATGGTATTACCATGTTATATACAGTGTTGGGTGTAATGCATTACTAAGTATTTAATTTTGTTTCCTTTGAAAATGTAAAGTAAGGGAATACTCTTCATTTTTCTGTAATTACAGTTACTTTTGATTTAATTGCATTAAATACTGTATAAAACAATTCTGTATAAACCAATAGTGGAAGTAACATCAAAATTAAAATGTTTTTAATGTAACCTTTAAATACGTTGGTAAATTTGAAAATATATATATATATATATATATATATATATATATATGTATTATTTAATTGAAAGGATTAAAAGAGCAGTTTCATGTCTATCCTTGTTTGTTCAACTGCTGATATGGGATTTAGGAAGTAATGAAATATCTTTTTAGAGAGAGTAATTAGTATAGTCATCTAATTATACTGTTGAATGTCTAATTAGTAGCTAGTAATTAATTACTTTTTTAGAGTAACTTACCCAACACTGGTTACATCATCAATACCATGGTACTCTCATGTCCAAAAATTGTATATACTACCATGGTATTTTAGACATGTAAAATGGTACTGCCATGATATTTTGGAAAAGTTCCATGGAATTCTTGGAAGTCATGGTTAATATTTCAAAGTACCATAGTATTACCATCTGACACCATCACTGTACCATGGTACCACCACAGAACTTTTGTAAGGTACATAACCAACAACCATGGTATTACCATGTTACCTCTTCAATAATTCATCATATTACCTGGGAAATATTCATAAAACGATGGTTTTACAATTTTCCTTTAAAAAAAGTGATTGTACCATATTACTGAAACTCATGTATGGTATTTACATGATACTGCAGGATACTTCTATGAATATCATGGTACTGTCATGTCCAAAATATTGTATTACCATGTACCAAACTTACAAAACGTACTACCATGTTATTTTGGAAATGTATAATGGTATTTGTGGAAGTCATGGTAAATGTTTCAAATGCACCATAGTATTAAAGGGTTAGTTCACCCAAAAATTCTGTCATTAATTACTCACCTTCATGTCGTTCCACACCCCTAAGACCATCATTCATCTTCAGAAGACAAATTAAGATATTTTTGATAAAATACAGTGGCTCAGTGTGGCCTCCATTGACAGCAAGATAATTAATACTTTCAACACTTTAATTAACAGATCATGTGACTACAGTGGTTCAACCTTAATGTTATGAAGTGATGAGAATACTTTTTGTGCACCAAAAAACCCCGCAAAATAACGACTTTATTCAACAATATCTAGTGATGGGTGATTTCAAAACACTGCTTCATGAAGCTTCGAAGCTTTACAAATTTTTTGTTTTGAATCTTTGGCAGTTGCTCCGAACCACTGATTCGAAACAAAAGATCCGTAAAGCTTCGAAGCTTAATGAAGCAGTGTTTTGAAATCGCCCATCACTAGATATTGTTGAATAAAGTCGCTATTTTGTTTTTTTGGTGCACAAAAAGTATTTATAAAATTAAGGTTGAACCACTGTAGTCACATGAACTGTTTTAAATACGTCTTTAGTAGCTTTCTAGGCATCAGAAAGCGTTAATTGTCTTGCTGGCAATGCAGGCCTCACTGAGCCATCGGATTTTATCAAAAATATCTTAATTTGTGTTCTGAAGTTGAACAAAGGTCTTACAGGTGTGGAACGACATGAGGGTGAGTAATTAATAACAGAATTTTCATTTTTGGGTGAACTAACCCTTTAATGTCTGATACCATGGTACTGCCACTGTACTTTTTTAAGGTACATAACCCAAAAATCATGGTACATATAAAAATTATGGTATTACATTGGTATCATATCAAAAGCATGGCATGGCAAATATTTATAAAACCATGTGATTACCATTTTCTTTACAAAAGTGATGGTACCATGGTATACACTGGTATTACCATGATAAAAAAAAGCATGGCGATGCCATGGTACTCAGTTAGTGTGAGATGTAAGGTGTCCCAAGGGATGTGTTAAATATGGGTGGCCTGGTGTTTTCAGTCTGTGCAGCCTCGGTTGCGGTCGGTTCCAGGTCTTTTGAGAGTGTGAATGAGCGATCGGTTGGAGGGTTCTTGGCAGGGCTGCACACTTTAGTGCTTCTCTGTGGGCAACAGTCATTGAAACACTGCTCACACTCCAGACTGCCTCCCGTTCATGCATGGAGCACAAGATGGAGGAGTCAAGGCATGGAGAAGAAAAACACTCTTTTTCATTTACCCCTTCTTTCCATCTTGCATCCATCAAACTTTGTCAGCCTTATGAAACCTCCTCAGTGTCACGAGACTGTAAGATCTGTGTTTTGATGACAGACAAGCACTTTGATTTTTAGACGTACAGCGGGTTTCCTCTGGGTAGCATGAATAAATCAATAAATAAATAAACCGCATTAATTGTAAATGGAGAGGGCTTTTTAAGATAGGTTGTCATGGCAATAGGAATATCAACACAACACAATCTTTGGGACAACAAGAGTGGGATTCAGTTCAGTTCCATTCTGTTTTATGGAACACTTTTTCTATTCAGATTGTTCCAAAGTAGCTTTACAAAGAAAAGTACCTAGTGAACACGCCAAATGTGACATTGGCAAAAAAACTCTTGGAGATATTTAAATAAGATCATAAAGAAATCTCAAAGGCCAATATCTGTGAATTTCTTCTGAAATGGCATACTAACCATTATATCTTTTATGATTTACTATTTCTGTGCACTGTTTACAGTATGTAATGTGAATTTCTGTATGCATCTGGATGACCTACCGTTTTTAATGTTTTTGAAAGTAATCTCTTATGTTTACCAAGGCTGCATTAGTTCATTTAAAATACAGTAAAACAGTAATGTAATTTATTCCTGTGATCAAAGCTGAATTTTCAGCAGCATTACTCCAGTTTTCAGTGTCACATGATCCTTCAGAAATCATTCTAATATGCTGATTTGCTGCTCAAGAAACATTTATGATTATTATCAATGTTGAAAACAGTTGTGCTTCTTAATATTATGGAACCTCGTTTTTCGCCATGAAGTAAAACAATTTAAAAGAAAATTGCGGCTTTTTATCAGAATAGACAGATTTTTTGATCAGAATTGTGAGATGTAAACTTGCAGTTGCGAGTAAAAATGTCAGAATTGCAAGATATAGACTCACAATTCTGACGTTTCTTGGGAGTTTCGAGTTTACATCTCGCAATTCTGACTTTATAACTCGCAATTGCATTTATATCTTGCAAATTGGACTATAAATCGCAATTGCAAGTTTATATCTTGCAATTCGGATTTTATAAAGTACTTGCGACTTTATTTCACGTAATTCGGACTTTATAACTCGCAATTGCTACTATATCACAATTCGGACTATATATTTCACAATTTCAAGTTTATATCTCACAATTAAGACTTTATTTTTTTTATTTATATATTTTTTTTATTTATTTTATTTATAACTTGCAATTGCTACTATATCAAAATTTGGACTATATAATTTGCAATTGCGAGTTTATATCTCGATTCGGACTTTATAACTCACAATTGCGTTTATATCTAACATTTTGGACTATAAAATTGCAAAATCGCAATTGTGAGTTTATATCTTATAATTCTGACTTTATAACTCACAATTGCTACTATATCACGATTAAGACTTTATAACTCGCAATTCGGACTTTATAACCCTCAATCGCAACTTTATATCACGCAATTCATACTTTATATCTCGCAATTCAGACTTTATAACTCGCAATTGCTACTATATCACAATTCGGACTATATATTTCACAATTTCAAGTTTATATCACAACTTAGACTTTATTTTTTTTATTTATATATTTTTTATTTATTTTATTTATAACTTGCAATTGCTACTATATCAAAATTTGGACTATATAATTTGCAATTGCGAGTTTATATCTCGATTCGGACTTTATAACTCACAATTGCGTTTATATCTAACAATTTGGACTATAAAATTGCAAAATCGCAATTGTGAGTTTATATCCTACAATTCTGACTTTATAACTCACAATTGCTACTATATCACAATTAAGACTTTATATCTCGCAATTCAGACTCGCAACTGTGAGTTTATATCATGCAATCTGAGAAAAAAAGTCAGAATTGCAAGATGTAAACTTGCTACTGAGAGAAAGAAGTCAGAATTGTGAGATAAAAACTTGCAATTACCTTTTTTTATTTTTTATTCATTGGCAGAAACAAACTTCCATACAATATTGTTGTGGAAACCGATGCATTTTTTGATGAATAAAGAATAAAAAACAGCATTTATTTATTTATTTAATTAAATCTTTTGTAATTATAAATGTCTTCACTGTCACTTTTGATAAATGTGAGTCCTTCCTGAATAAAAGTATAATTTCTTTCACAAAAACAGTAGTGAATAGTACAGTACAGTAGTGTACAGTAGTTTGAACAGTAGTGTATATAATATATACTAAAGTAATGGTAGTAGTGTGCTATTTTGTGAGGAATCTGTGTTTTTGTATGCTAATACCAAGAGAGAGAAATGAAGTGAATGAGATCATTCTATCAGCTTGATCTTTTTGATCCCTGTGCACACTTTGTAGGTTAAATGAAGGCAGGAGAAGGAGAATGGAGAGGATATGGCTCTTTGATGTATTGTCACCCTTTGTTCTCCAGAGAAGTGGTTAATCACACTCTCATCGTATCGTAGAAAACGTTATTCGTTTCACCTTTGTGGAACACACCGTCCCAAAATAACATAAATGAAAGCGAATCAAAGGTCAGAGTGTTGAGGGAGGAGCGCTGAGATTAAAGGCAGAGGAAAGAGAGAAGGATGGAGAGAGAGGAGTAGGACAGCTGCGTGTGCAGATGACGCACACCTGTGCAGCTGCTCGGAGGCACTTGAATGACAAGCGGGCAGAAGATGCCATCTGCCTTACTGTGCCAGTCGCCATCCTGGAGCGAATCCAACAGAATCGGCCCCTATAGAGCATCCAAGAATGGATGAGATCCCTCTAAAGGCACCACTGATCATGGAGACGATGCACCGTTCTTTATGGTGGTGCTGATTGTTAAAAAAGTTTCTCCTGTCCTAGTTTATTATGCTGAAACAACTATAAGTACACTGTAGGAAGTAAAACAGATGATGTCCTGGCAGAAAATTACCAGTTCCTTTTCTGTTACGGACATTTCCTTCAACATTAGAACACAATGCAATGTGTAATTCAAAAAAATGGGTAAAACACCTGTGAAAAAAATAAATACAGAAAAGTCCTGGACGTATTTTTTTACACACTTTTCTTAGAGTGAAAGCCATTCAACATTGTGGTAAATTGCAAAATTGACCTCACATAAATTGGGTTTAAGAATGATCTACATTTATTTGAGCCTGTTTACTTCAATACAGTTTAAACTTGCTTTCTCTTCCTATTACAGTATGAAAGCAGCTTGTGAGTCATTCAGTGATTTGAATTAATTTATTGATTAATCTTTCTTTCATTCTTTCTATTCTATCCATCTATCAATCTATCCATATATCTATCTTTCATTCTTTCTTTCTATTGTTCTGTCTATCCATCTATCCTATCTACTTCTTCAGTATATTTTTCCATCTATGTATATCTTTCTTTCTTTCTTTCTTTCTTTCTTTCTTTCTATCCTTCTATCAATCCACTTCTTCAGTCCTATCTATCTATCTATCTATACTTCAGTTTATATTTCTTTCTTTCTATTCTATCTATCCTTCTATCTGTCTATCTATCTATCTATCTATACTTCTTCAGTTTATCTTTCTTTCTGTCTATCTATCTATACTTCTTCAGTTTATCTTTCTTTCTGTCTATCTATCTATCTATACTTCTTCAGTTTATCTTTCTTTCTGTCTATCTATCTATCTATCTATACTTCTTCAGTTTATCTTTCTTTCTGTCTATCTATCTATCTATACTTCTTCAGTTTATCTTTCTTTCTGTCTATCTATCTATCTATACTTCTTCAGTTTATCTTTCTTTCTGTCTATCTATCTATCTATCTATCTATCTATACTTCTTCAGTTTATCTTTCTTTCTTTCCTTCTTTCTATTGTTCTATCTATTTATCTTATCCTGTCTATCCTTCTATCTATCTATTGTTCTATCTATCTATCCATCTATCCTATCTACTTCTTCAGTTTATCTTTCCATCTATCTATGTATATCTGTCTATCGTTCTTTCTTTCTTTCTTTCTTTCTTTCTTTCTTTCTTTCTTTCTTTCTATTGTTCTATCTATCCTTCTATCAATCCACTTCTTCAGTCCTATCTATCTATCTATCTATCTATAGTTTATATTTCTTTCTTTCTATTCTATCTATCCTTCTATCTGTCTATCTATCTATCTATACTTATTCAGTTTATCTTTCTTTCTTTCTTTCTGTCTATCTATCTATCTATCTATCTATCTATCTATCTATCTATCCTATCTATCTATACATCTTCAGTTTATCTTTCTTTCTTTCCTTCTTTCTATTGTTCTATCTATTTATCCTATCTGTCTATCCTTCTATCTATCTATTGTTCTATCTATCTATCCACCTATCCTATCTACTTCTTCAGTTTATCTTTCTTTCTTTCTTTCTTTCTTTCTTTCTTTCTTTCTTTCTTTCTTTCTTTCTATTGTTCTATCTATCCTTCTATCAATCCACTTCTTCAGTCCTATCTATCTATCTATCTATCTATCTATCTATCTATCTATCTATCTATCTATCTGTCTGTCTGTCTGTCTGTCTATCTATCTATCTGTCTGTCTATCTATCTATCTATCTATACTTCTTCAGTTTCTCTTTCTTTCTTTCCTTCTTTCTATTGTTCTAACTATTTATCCTGTCTGTCTATCCATCTATTTATTGTTCTATCTATCTATCTATCTATCTATCTATCTATCTATCTATCTATCTATCTATCTATCTATCTATCTATCTATCTATCTATCTATCCTTCTTACATTCTTTCATTCTTTCTTTGTATTGCTCTATCTATCCATCTATCCTTCTTTTTTTTCCTGATTCTTTTTTTAAATTTTTTTTTATTATTATTAGGAGTGCAAAACATACAACATAGGGTGAACCCAAAACAACAACAAAACACAAAAACAACAATAAAACAGCAATGATAGTAACAACAATGAAAAGCAAAAAATGACAAACGGGTAATAGTAGAAGTATTTAAATAGTAATAGCATGAATAATTATAATGATAATAATATTCTGTGATGACGACAACAGTAATATCAGTAATAATAATAAGAGTAATAATAATAACGATAGTAATACTAAAGATGGTGTTGATAATATTTTGTGTTGACGGCAATAGTAATATCAATAATAATAATAATAACAACATTCATATCAATAATAATAGTAACAGTAATAATAATAACAATAGTAATACTAAATATGCTGATGATGATAATATTTTGACAGCAATAGTAATATCTATTACTAATAATAATATAACATTAATAACAAAAACAATAATATTAACAATAGTAATAATAGCAATAATATTGCTAAAGATGGCGATGATGATAATACTTTGTGATGATACTTTGTGATGACGGCAAAAGTAATATCAATAATAATAACAGTAATAATAATAATAATAGTGATAGTAATAATAATAATAAGGAAATATTGTGGACACATACCACACCTCTCCTAGCTTCTGTGTCAGTGTGCATGTTTTTTTGTTTTTTTTCCTCTTCTTCCCCTCCTTCTCATTCACAGTACCATTACTATTTGTATGTATGCCTAAGCTGAGGTGGTGCATTAAAAGAAGGGTGTGGTGCATTAAAATCATGTGTGGTATATGTTAGGTGTAGATTTGATTGAGTTATATTTATATATTTTAAATATATATATATTACTTTTTTTTTAATTATTAAAGATATTCATTATACTGTTACTGTCTTTATATCAAGCAAAATATCATCCCATCAACATCATCCTATTACTGCTCAATGTTTCTATAATATTGATAATATTAATAATAATATTAATCCATCTATCCTTCTATCTACTTCTTGTTTATCTATCTATCTATCTATCCATTCATCCATTCTGAATTTTTGGGTTCAGTATGCCTTTTCACTCAGAAATAAATCACATTACAAGCGTAATGAGTTGTGAATGTTCATTGCCAATTAATGAATGCGTATAATTGTCTTTGCAATTTACACTTTAAAAGAAAAAAAATGTTTACATTTAAAATGACACAATTTACCTTTAAGCAACTTAAAATAAGCTTATTAAACATCCAGATTTTGCCATTTTGATGCTAATTCTTTTACCCATCTTATTACAGACTCAATCTGATTTGTGCTTAAAAAGCTTTGCATGCTGGGTGAATTTGCCATCTGTACTGGATCAGGATTGACAGCTCTTATTTTCCACATCGATGGACGACTGAGTCAATCTAGAGCTGTACAGTCACCACCAATTTGATCGTACAGTCACCAGGCATTTTTCCAAGACTCTTGGTGTAATTTGTACATGTTTACAGACTCTCAGCAGATGATAAGATGTTCGCATGGTAGTTCATTGGTTTAATATTGTGTCCGTGGTGCATTGTGCAGCACTTAAGGCAGAGATGATATGTCATGTGCCCGGTCCAAATGTGATCAATGGCTGCTCCAGTTCAGCTTTAGATCTAGAGGGCTCGGCTGACCCACTGGGGGCATATAGCAACTGTCCCGAGACATCGACCCAATGTCTGTGCTGCTCTCATTAGCTTCCACTGGAAAAAAAAAAATCATTATTTCTGGTTCCTGCTCTTCTCTGTCTCTATCTCTCTGGTGTGACTTCATAGTAATAGCCGCTGTAACCGCCATTCAGCTCAGGGCCGAGCGCCACAGCTAATGAGCCAGGTGTTCAAATTAGTGAACAGGGCTGGAGATCCCTTGGGAAAATGGCTGCCGCCATATAGAAAATTTAGATTAATTAATGTTGGACTGTGCACTTGAGTCAATAGTTCAGATATAATTAATATGCAGGTATTGTATTGGAAAAGGTATTGTTTGGAACAATATTGTGTTGGAATGGTTGCCAAGGCTGCTGTAAGGTATTCTAATTGGTTTTAGTGGTTGCTGTGGTGTTCTGAGTGGTTGCTAGGGTATCATTTGCTAGCTCAAGTCAAAAGAGCCCATTCCAAGTCTCTGATAGTTTAATCTCTATAGATATAAGGTTAGGGTTAAATAATACTTTTATTTAGCAAGGACATTACCAAATCAGCATATTAGAATGATTTCTGGAGGATCATATGACACTGAAGACTGGAATAATGATGCTGAAAATTCAGCTTTGACCACAGGAATATCCCGGAGGACACTGCGTCCGTGATTTCCAACAAGAATGTCAAATTTGGACTCGTCTGACCATAGAACACTTTTCCACTTTGAAACAGTCCATTTTAAATGAGCCTTGGCCCACATGGTGCTTCTGGAAAATGTTCACATATGGCTTCCTTTTTTGTATGATAGCACTTTAGTTGGCATCTGCAGATGGCACGGTGGATTGTGTTTACCGACAGTGGCTTCTGGAAGTATTCCTGGGCCCGTTTCGTAATGTCATTGAAACAATCATGCAGATGAGTGACATAGTGTCGTCTGAGGGCCTGAAGACCACGGGCATCCAATAAAGGTCTTCGGCCTTGTCCCTTACGCACAGAGATTTCTCCAGTTTCTCTGAATCTTTTGATGATGTTATGCACTGTAGATGATGAGATTTGCAAAGCCTTTGCAATTTGACATTGAGGAACATTGTTTTTAAAGGATTCCACAATCTTTTTACTTTGCCCATCTTTACTTCTGAGAGACTCTGCTTCTCTGAGTCATCCCTTTTATAGCTAATCATGTTATAGACCTGATATCAGTTAACTTAATTAGTTGCTAGATGTTGTCCCAGCTGAATCTTTTCAAAATGTCTTGCTTTTTCAGCCATTTGTTGCCCCCCTGGCGGCTTTTTTGAGACCATCAAATTTGAAATGAGCTCATTTAGTGAATAAAAGTGTCAAATTTATTCTATTGTGAATCAAATATTGGCTTATGTGATTTAAAAGTCTTCTAGTTTTCATTTTATTCAAATTTAAAAAAACGTCCCAACATCTCTGGAATTCGGGTTATATATTGGTTCCATGGAACATTTCCATTCCACAAAAGTTCTTTATAGTGTGGTTCTTTAGATTTTTAAAATGTTCTTTATACTAAGAAAAATGGTTCTTTTAAGAACTGATCACTGAAAGGTTCTTTGGGTGAACCAAAAATGGTTCTATCTATGGCATCACTGTGAAAACCCTCTTTTGGAACCTTTATTTTTACCAGTGAATATATTGTGCAGCCCTAGTAGTATTCTTTTAGCAAATGCTGGCATTTATTAAAATAGGTCTAAGGCATAGGATATTCATGGTGAGTGGTGATAGTGATCACTGCGCTCCTACAGAAGAACCACTGCTATACTGCAGACCTCCCAGAATGCTCAGCATGGCTCCAAGAGCAACCATTTGAGCTATAATAAAGGTTGATGATTGTGAACACTGTCTGGTACTTGTCAGTTACCAACACTGTTATATTTACGTTAAACACTTGTGTTTCTTTTCCCTGTGGTTTATAATTGTCACAGACATCTATTTAGCTAATTTCCCTCCCCAATATGTGTGACGTTTTGTAGCATGTAGTCATAGGCAATGTAGCCTTCACACATGGTGCTTTCCACGGCAACTGAATATGAATGGATGGGAATGCGCCTCAGGAATTTACGGTTACAGTAATTGTCTGTTTGTCAGCTGTAAAGCGCGTCAAGAATGTCACCGGCGGTGGAAAGAGGAAGGGCATAAAAGCAGACAAATGTGGAGATGGAAAAGTCAAGGTTAGTTATATGTTTTTCTATTCAGCCATGCGTTCAAACCTTGACAAGCATGCAATTCTTCCCCGCATCCATACAGCCAATGGCGGTGGCCTTTATCTGCTCTGCCCAGAAACACACAGTCTTGCTTAGTGTCTCTCCCTTTCTCCCCACCCTCCCACCGTCCTCTTAATCTCACGCAATCCCTCCTTTCACAACCACTCTGTTACTCTTTCTCTCTATGGTGGGATCATTGACACCTTTAATGAGTCAGCACACAGTCATAGCACTAAACGGTGATAATGGGATGCCGTGTAGACGGGGGAGATGTGGAAGTGTGTGGGAAGCTCTGCTTGAATCCGCGAGAGCGTGTTTACCGGTTCGGTCAAGTCATTTGTAGCTTATTTTAATGCCCTTTCTTGTACTATGACTGCCCACTTTCTTCCAGCGGCATTGCTTCCGGAAGTAGTTTTTCCTATTCATTTTTACCATAGGGATTTCAAATAAAGGGTTCTGAACCTTGAAGCGAACCGACCAGCTCCCTGATGAATCACAATGTTATAAACTTTGACTTGAAGCATAAATGAAGTTAACTGTGGCAGGCAATATATTCCATGATCTGTATTCTATAATTCAACTCATTTGCATTGAAAGAGGCGTGTTTTTGATTAGAAAAGAAAGGTTTATTTTATATACGCTTAAGTTGGACTGCTGGTGGTTTGTTGGTAGAACTAACTGAAATAATGCATGATATGGTACAAAAATAGAAATTATATTTATTTTTTATAATGCAAGTACACGCACACTACACTATTCAAAAGTTTGGAGTCAGTATGATTTTTAAATGTTTTTGAATAAGTCTCTTCTGCTCACCGTGGCTGCATTTATTTGATCAAAAATACAGTAAAAACAGTAATATATATTTAAAATATTATTGCAATTAAATATAACTAGTTTCTATTTGAATATATTTTAAAATGTAATTCATTCCTGTGATCAAAGCTGAATTTTCAGCATCATTACTCCAGTCTTCAGTGTCACATGATCCTTCAGAAATCATTCTAATATGCTGATTTGCTGCTCAAGAAACAATTCTGATTATTATTATTAATGTTGAAAACAGTTGTGCTACTTCATACTTTTATATTTTTTGGACTCTGATGAATAGAAATATAAAAAAACTGCATTTATTTGAAACAGAAATCTTTTGTAACATTATAAATGTCTTTACTGTCATTTTTGATCAATTTAATGCATCCTTGCTGAATTAAAGTATTGATTTCTATAAAAAAAAACTTACTGACTGCAAAAGTTTAAACAGTAGCTTATTTTTAATAGCTTAACAGTTTCATAATTGTATATAATAGTGTGTATATAAGCATTTTATGATTAAAAATATATTTTTGGTTTATTGCAAAATATTAAAATATATAGGCCTACACAAGTAGTTTGAGAAGTAGTAAGTCATTTCTATTACTGCAATTTTTGTTTTCATGGTAACAGCGACTTGTTTGGTGGATTTCTGTGAATTCTGTGAATAAACATGATTGGGGAAGAAAACCTGAATTGAATTCTCTTTGAATCGTGACTTCTACAGACCATCGCTGAACCTCAGAACCTGTCTTTATCGGATTGAATATGTTATTGCTAAAAGCCAGTTTTTTTTTTTATAAAGAAAATGAATAGGATTTTTACTTCTGGAACTCTTTTGTTGCTCTCTATAGCTGCTGGCTTTTAGCAACATCCTGATAAAGACGTAACTGTCTCGTGGAGGTAAATACACTGTGCTTTATCAACAGCAGAAAACGCTTGGTAAATCTCTCCAGGTTGTTGCGGCAACAGCGTTTAACTGAAAATCCCCCAACTGCTCTCTGGGCTGCAATTATGACAACTGAATGCCTCTATTTTGATTTTGGCATATTCGTTCCGAACCGCTTTTGGATTTGATCCAGACACACAAAGGGAGGCGGGATAGTAACCATCAAGCGTTTGTACTCAGTTGACAGGATCTCAGGGTTCTTTCTGATCCAGATTGGTCGGGATCTTCCTCTTGAAAAGACCATTGTGCCGCGTGTTTGGCCCTCTTTCACCTCAGTTTGAATGTCAAAGGATGCTGCTGAGAGGAATTATATTCCTGGATTTCAAGAGACGTAAGGCCTGGAATAGGGCTTGTTACTAAGACTGGGAGTTTCAGCTGGAGTAACACGGGATGTTTTTATCCATGCTGTCATATTTCATAAAACCCTTTTAGATTATTTATATTGATGCACACATACTGTACAGTGTTACACAAGTTGTTGTGTATTTACTTTCTAAAAATAGGAACTTATAAAAAGTAAAGCTTTTTACCACAAATTGTCTTTTTTGTAAATTATGTATCAAATCTCATTACAAAAATGTATTGTGGTAAATGGTAAAGACAGTATTTTGGTGTATGTACCATGGTACCACTTGATAACCATATTCATATACTATGGTGTTTTGATGGTACTGTGTTTTGAAGATACAAAAAACTAGGGTATTATTACCATGATTGTATGATGGTAATACTTTATGCAATTAAAAGCAACATTTGGGACAGTTTTAGGTTATTTTTCTTTCTCCTGGTGTTTTTTAGAGTCAGTACCACCTATAAACTGTGGTAAAACATTGTTTAAACACTTTCAAATAAATATCTGTAAAGCTATTAGGCAGCAAGTGAACATTTTGTCCTCAAAGTTGATGTGTTAGAAGCAGTAAAATGGGCAAGCGTAAGGATTTGAGCGAGTTTGACAAGGGCCAAATTGTGATGGCTAGACGACTGGGTCAGAGCATCTCCAAAACTGCAGCTCTTGTGGGGTGTTCCCGGTCTGCAGTGGTCAGTATCTATCAAAAGTGGTCCAAGGAAGGAACAGTGGTGAACCGGTGATGAAGTCATGGGCGGCCAAGGTTCATTGATGCACGTGGGGAGCGAAGGCTGGCCCATGTGGTCCAATCCAACAGACAAGCAACTGTAGCTCAAATTGCTCAAGAAGTTAATGCTGGTTCTGATAGAAAGGTGTCAGAATACACAGTGCATCACAGTTTGTTGCGTATGGGGCTGCATAGCCGCAGACCAGTGAGGGTGCCCATGCTGACCCCTGTCCACCCCTGTCTGTCCTTCGGATGAGACGTTAAACCGAGGTCCTGACTCCATGGTCGTTAAAAATCCCAGGATGTCCTTCGAAAAGAGTAGGGGTGTAACCCCGACATCCTGACCAAATTTGCCCACTGGCCTCTGTCCATCATGGCCTCATAATCATGATTGGCTTCATCACTCTGTCTCCTCTCCACCAATAAGCTGGTGTGTGGTGGGTGTTCTGGTGCAATATGGCTGCCGTCGCATCATCCAGGTGGATGCTGCACATTGGTGGTGGTTGAGGAGATTCCCCCTTCAATATGTAAAGTGCTTTGAGTACCCAGAAAAGCACTATATAAAATGTAAGGAATTATTATTATTATTATTATTGTCTGATGAATCACGTTTTCTTTTAAATCACGTGGATGGCCGGGTGCGTGTGCGTCGCTTACCTGGGGAACACAAGTCACCAGGATGCACAATGGGAAGAAGGCTAGCAGAGGCAGTGTGATGTTTTGGGCAATGTTCTCCTGGGAAACCTTGGGTCCTGCCATCCATGTGGATGTTACTTTGACACGTACCACCTACCTAAGCACTGTTGCAGACCATGTACACCCTTTCATGGAAACGGTATTCCCTGATGGCTGTGGCCTCTTTCAGCAGGATAATGCGCCCTGCCACAAAGCAAAAGTGGTTCAGGAATGGTTTGAGGAGCACAACAACGAGTTTGAGGTGTTTACTTGGCCTTCAAATTCCCCAGATCCTAATCCAATCGAGCATCTGTGAGATGTGATGAACAAACAAGTCCGATCCATGGAGGCTGAACCTCACAACTTACAGGACTTAAAGGATCTGCTGCTAACATCTTGGTACCAGATATCACAGCTCACCTTCAGGGGTCTAGTGGAGTCCATGCCTCGATGGGTCAGGGCTGTTTTGGCAGCAAAAGGGGGACCAACACAATATTAGGAAGGTGGTCATAATGTTATGCCTGATCAGTGTTTGTGTGTATATATATATATATATATATATATATATATATATATATATATATATATTACTCCTGTTTGATTACCAGATTCATATATGCACAATCCAAAATCCATACTACAAAAGAAGCAAACCCAGAAAAACAGCACCTAGAAACTACCTTTATAAGCTCAGTCCAGTTTTAGACATTAATATTTCTTGCATGGTTGAGCTGCCACCGTTTTTCGCCCCTCCTGCGTTTTTCTCAGCGCTGGCCATTTATTGAATTGCATTTCTTCTGTTTCCGCCGTCACTGTCAGGAAAGCTGTCTGAGTCATAATCCGACAGAATAAGCAGTGTGCGGGGGGACGGAAAGAAGCCGAGTCAAGGAAACAAGATAAAGAAAAGACAGAGGCAGCGGGAGAGAGAGAGAGAGACAGAGAGAAAGAGAGAGAGAGACAGCATGAGAGAGAGCAACAGTGAGGTTTAAGTTGATGACAGCTAGAGGAGGATTAATTTCTCAATCAGCAGCAGTGTTGGACTCTGTGCTCTTAGTAATTGCTGTGCTGTTGGGGCCCCTGTGTTTGGAGCTCATTATCTCATGTGAATGAATAGCGTTCACGGAGCCCGCTCAGCCGCACTGACACCACTGCAAGACGCATCGCTGGCTCAGTGTGGACAGCTGTTAATGTGTCTGCTTGACGTGAGCAATTTCTAACCGCTGGAATAGTTAATTTGTCATTCATAGTAGCGGGGAAAATAACACTAGTCATTTCTGGTTATTAAAGTTTGTGCACGTGCTTGTTTTTTTGTTTGTTGTTGTTTGTTTATTTGATAGTTGATGTTGATAACTAGAGAGCAGGGTGATCAATGGGAATATATAATTTTGATATAATTTATTAATAATATACAGTTTACAATTTTATATATATATATATATATATATAGTTAATCAAATATATAGTTAGTTAATCAAATTCTACACTGTTTAATTGCTAAATGGAATATTGCATTTTTGGCATTTTTAATGTATTTGATTTATTGTTTTTTTTTTATTTGCAAATATATATATATATATATAGTCCATATTTTCACAAATTAAAAATTGTTTCATAAATCATAATTTCATTATAAAATATTATTATCATAATCAGTTGTTTCTACATTATTACTTGCATTTTTTATTAATTAATTTAATTTGTTTTTATATTTACATATTTGTTTAATTAGCATATATATGTGTGTGTATTTACATATTCTTACAAATTAAGTCATAAATTCTACATTATTGTTTATTGTTAAATTGATTTTTAATTGATGAATTTATTTTTTTATTGTAAAATTTGTGAATTTTTTTGTTTGTTTGTTTATAATTGATTGCTCAGTTTATTTATTAATTTACAGGGGGTTACTTACGACATTTGTACGACAATTACGACATTTAAAGCTTTTTCATATCCGGAGGTTGCAGACAGCAGTTTTATCGTTGCTCTTAATGTGTCTGCTTGCAATTTCTGACTGGTGAAATAGTTCATTTGACATTTAAAATAGCGGGTTTGAAAAATAGTGTCATTAAAATAGTCTCTCTCTCTCTCTCTCTTTGTGGATAATGGCTCCTGTCCTAACTATACAACCCCTTAGTGTTTAGTGGCGCTGGAGTTTCAGAGTCAGATGGTGTTGGCTTTGTCTGACCCACTTGCTATAAATAAAAGTCCAACGGCATAGAACAGCAATTCAACACGGTGAAAAAGATCCAGTCAACAATGGAGAGAAATTGCTACTCTTTGTCCCTATAGATTAAATGATTGACAGAGATAACACCGTGCATTCGCAAACAGTGATTATGGAAAGCTCTTGCCTCAAAACGAACCATTAATGGATGTGTTTTTGTTGTTTTGAGTGCGGAATCGCAATGAATGTATTGTAAAATCCAATTTCTCATAGGTCAGATGTTTTAGTCATCTTATATGAATACAAATCTCTTTAATGCTTCAATTGTTTCTTCTAGATGACGATTAGATTAGAAGATCACAAAGAGGCTTTGCTGAAGCACTAATCTTCGAAGAAAAAGAAGGCATGTAATCTCAAATGTGGCTCCTCTAGAGTTTCAGAAGAGATCTCAAACTGCAGACTTTAGTATCTTGGCAACTCTGAGAGCAATCAAAGGTAAAAGATGAACTCAAACACATTTCTCATCATTTTTTCCTAAGATCAATTTATCTGAACAACTATCCACATTAATTTTGTAGCTCTGTACTCTTTCTCTGTTTTAATAACAGTCTCGTTTGAGTCCATTTTTCTCTTTTAGAAGTTGATTTCTAAATTAATTGAGAATTCCTGAGATATAAGAAAATGAAATGTGCAAAATAAATATATTTACAGACATTTCAGACACTGTTAATGATCTTTTGACATGTAAGAGGTCTTTGTACCATTAAGGAGGACCTATTATGCTTTTTTACATGTTTAACTTTCTTTAGTGTGTAATGTTGCTGTTTGAGCATGAAAAAGGTCTGCAAAGTTATAAAGCACAGTCAGTTATTCTCTATATCAGTGTCACTGTTTCTGAACTCCCTGAAATGCCTCCTGAAATGCGAACACATCACAATATTCCTCATTTAAATAATTCACGCCCAAGGCAAATGCAAAATAAAGGGGCGGGGCCTGGTTGAGTTAGTTTGTAGTGTGTTGAAACTAACGGTTATGGTAAAGAGGCGTGATATTTCCAGAACACGCTCAAAGCGGTTGAACAATCACAACACACTGGTCTAGCCGACCATGTTGCCAAGCATGTTGCGCTTTTCGGGAGGAGGGGCTTCATAGAGACAGGAACTAAACAGAGCGTTACTGACAGACTGGGAAGAGAGGTGCTGCAACAATGTCAAATAATGTGTTTTTTGAACATTACTAGAAAAATTTTTTTAGTAGACCCCAAAAAAAAGATCAAGACTTTGTAAAAACATCCTGTAAGTTTCATAGCTTAAAACATCCTCCTCAATAGAAACAAAACATGTATTTAACCAAGCTCTGAAAATGGTTCATTTGGATATTGTGGGATGTGATGTCACACGGGTAAATACATTTGCATATGACTGCTTTAGCAAGTATAGGTCTCTGCAGAACAAAAAGGGGCGTTTCCCAATTTTGGACCGTTTTCAAAGAGGTATAGGTGTTTTTAACTATCCAATCAAAAAAGTACGGAAGCCTAAGAGGCCATTCATTATTATTACTTTCTTGTTTTCTTGTGATCGCAACTACTTTTTTAATGTCTAGATCATGAGAAATAAAGAAAATGTGTTAACCTGAAATGATGACTCAGAAACCTTTAAACTAATTTTATTGACAATACAGACACTGTAGCCACAACCTGATGACAAAATTAAAACAAATCAAGTGACAAACAGGTTCATCAAATAACGAATGTTAGCTAATGTTAACTCTAGATTGTGAGTGGAAGTAGATTGTTTTGAGCTTTTAATAACGGGTAGCTAACTAGTAAATTCACACAAATGAAACATTTAACTGCTAGTTTACGACCCGTTTACGTTCATATGCAGGCAATCTCTCTCAGTGTTTTTCCAGGAATCTCCCACTCGATTTGAGCAAATCAGGTAAAGTGTTTTGAAAAACGCCTATCCCTTTTTGAAAAAGCCCCAAAATTGGGAAATGCCATTTTTTGATCCGCAGAGACCTCGTACACGCTTCTAGAGCAAGACTTCGAAGAATAGTCGAATAGATAGGCTCCGCCTACTGCCGTTCAGTCATTTAACGAGGAACAGAGAGTAATAGAGAGTTCACAAAGAAACTTTTGTTGACAGATGAAGCAGCCGACTGTATTGAATCTGACAGCAGTTGCATCACAAACCATAAGTAAAGGATTTCATAATGCTTTGTCCGTTTTATGTGGATAATGTTTTCAAAACACTTGCATTCAGTAGCAAGGGGGCATTGATACTGTTTCCTATTCAGTGACGTTAGCCAGTCATAACAGTGGCTGTTTACTGACAAGCCTTAAAGGAGCCGCCCCTTAAAACAGATCATTTCAGACAGAGTGAGGGTTGATAATACTAATTGTTCTGTATATATACAAAAATAACTTAATTAACATTATAAGTGAAGCTTAAATCCATTTCATGACCCCTTTAAATATATTTCTTATAAATCCAGTAGTCAGCTGGCTTCTTGTTTGATTCTCTAATAAATTCAGAAGAGCATGTATAACGTACATGGACCAATTAACTTTCAGTAGAGGACAAAGTGGCCCTGTGCACTCCACGTCAGGTGGTTTCCTCTTGTACTCACTTTCATTACATGTTTTATTGCTCAGACAACGTCCCTGGACAACACTCTATCACTCTCAGAGGGTAATAGCTTTTTTCGCCAGTGTAATTTAATTGATCAGGTGCTTCCTCTTTTTCCACCTTGAAGAATGGCCGCTGTGGTGAAAAAGCCAGCAGAGATTAGAAGTCGTATGCATCTGAATTAGTTTGTTATATGTGTGTCTTTTTTAAAAATCTGAAATTCAGTTAAACTGAGAAAAAAATCATGATTAACAATGAGCCCATTAGACAAGTTGCTTCATACAAATATTTAGGTTTGCTTATTGATAATGCACTTTCATGGGAAGTGCATGTGGATAATCTGTGTCGACAGGTGCAACAAAAAATGTACTTTTTACGGAGGCTCAGACTTTTTGGTGTCGCTCAGAGTTTTATCATGCCTGTATTGAATCCATCTTATTGTATGGTATAGCCACCTGGTTTGGTAATTTGACAGTTACCCTTAGATCACAGTTGAATCAGCTGGTGCATATGGCAATGAAAGTGGTTGGTCTGGGGGTTTACCCCAATCTTCAGTCCATATTCAACAAAATTGCTTTTAAACAGGCAAGGAAAATGACTCTGGACCCATCTAATGTGCTTTATCCTGAATTTGAGTTACTTCCATCTGGTCGACGGATCCGTACTGCAAGGTTTAGATACAACTGCTATAGGAATTCTTTCGTTCCTTTGGCTACAAGACTATCGAATTCTAATTCAAAGAACATGATTGTGTGATTATGTTATTGATGTGGGTGTCTTCTTGTGCAGCTTCACCTGTATTGCCCAAGACAATTTTCCCTTAACAGGGACAAATAACGTATAAAGTAAAGTTTTAAATGAAAAAAAATCCCACATTTTGATTGTGGTCTCATACTTTTGGATCCTTGCTGTATGTGGGAGTATATATAGTGCAGAAAATTGTCTTTTTTGGTCCAATTTAAACAAAGCATAAGCATGACAATTTAATGTCACTTTTTATATCTAACTGGCTCATTGATATCTTTTTGGCAGAAAATGAAAGGTTAAGGTGTTTCAGTGGCGTGAGAATGAGTTCAGGCGGTGGGTTGGTGTGCAGGAGGTGAAGCTCCACAAATTAACACACGTAGGAAACGGCGTGTCGGTGCATTTCTTACGGCGTCGTTTCTCCGACACGCTTCATTTGTGTTCCAGTCCATCCTCCCTGTCAAGGACTGTCTGCAAACCATATTGAGATCAGGAGCACAGAGAGGGAGTTTTAATAACTTAGTGTCCTGACCACTTAGCTGGATAGTGCTGTAAAAACTAGATTCCCCCTTAGCTGGAACTCCCATCTCTTTTACACCGACCCCTCATCAGTGATACAGCTGACATCTGCCCTGAATGAATACAGCAGTGGAAGCCTGCACTTTACCATAACCTTATGGCAAATCATGCACATTATCGCACTTATGTGTTTGGCAACATGCTTTTCCAGAGGGAGATTTTATAGCTCAGAGGTTGATTTTTTTTTTTTTTATTCACATTCCACTCACACCTTCAGAAAATGTGCAAATCTGTTATCAACTTTATCTTAAAATTTCTTAAACGTTAACTATGGAGTTAGAAAGTTAAATTATGGTTTTATCATTATTTGTAGCAAGTTATTTGTGGTAAATGTTTGTTTTTAAGAATATAATGTCCTTTTTTGTGTGGTGGAGCCAGTGAAAATGGTGTCAGTGACGTGTGACACCATGTCTTAAACGTATATTATGGAGCAGTGTTATTTTAGTATTATTTTTTATAGTATTATACTTTTTATTAATATTTTGAACAAACTTTTATTTTCATATTTTCAGTTTTTGGTTTGCATTTTTAGTATTTTTATGTGTTTTTGTCATTTTTGTTGATTTAAAAAATATATATTACTATTTATGCTTAATTTTATTTTTCAGTTGTAGTTATAGTTGTAGCTCGATGATCTGCCAGTCGTGGGTCTTTCATGCGGAGACTTTCCTAATGATGCATTTAAAAGTAAATGGCCAAGTGGATCTTTATTAAAGTCCACATTGTTGTGGCAGATGAAAAATAACAAGGATAACATTAAATATCAGGTTAAATGTTGATTATTAGTCACTCAATCCCCTTTATCTAAACTTCTCTACTTAACCGTCAGTCACGCACATCTGCCATGTTTGTAGTTTTTCAACACTTTTTATTCATGTTTGTAGTTCTGAACTGAATCCTCCTCCAATATTAGTCACAATAGTGTGCACAGATCTACACTTTGAAAATCTACCAGAAATAGTAGACCATCCAGGGACTTTTGGCATACTCTTTTCAACATACTACACTTTGAGACACACTTATTGTAATCTCACATGCTATTTAGGATGGATAGTATGCACATTGGGACACAGGGAGATGCTGCATCTGAAATTGCATAGTTCCCTACTATATAGTAGGAACAAAACACAGTATGTGACAAAAGAAGTATGTCCAAATTCACAGTACTCATGAAAGAGTAGGCAAAATGTGCCGGGATGACCTACTAACTCTGGCGAGATTTGAATGACAGTAAAGTGATGCAACTTACACTGATAGGTCACATGACTATGACAACATGACAGATGTAGTCTGGATTACATTCATACTAAACACACTCATATTATATAGAACATACTTTTTTTTAGCAGTTTAGTATTTACTTATTTAAAACAAGTACCTACTTGAGAGTATGCGATTTCAGATGCAGCCATCGAGTATAGCGCTGTAAAAGTGTGTATAGCAGCTCAGATTATCTCATCTTGGAAGAATTTGATGAGAAATGTTCATATTGAGATCTTTGACTTTTGTTTGCAGACTTATCTTGACATTTTAAGACAGTGTTGAGATCTCTTCTGAAACTGCAGAGATACTGGGCTCTATTATTCATGAGACAAGTTTGAGAAGCAGAGCAAAATCTCCATTTGCATTGATATCAGTTACGTTTTCTTTACTCCCTGCTAAATGTTCTCAAACTCTTTTTCTTTGTCACAGAAGAGAGCGATTTGACCCCTCCACCCAGCCTCACTCCAGTGATGCAGGTACCAGTCCCTAAAGAAACCCCCAGAGGAGTTGCGTCCATGGGGCAGGACTTCCTAGAGTCGGTCCTGTCTCGTAAGGATCAACTTTTGGCCCAGAAGGGTGTGACTCTTCCCAGCGGTTTACCCCCTAATCTGGTGCCCATGTTGGGGAAGGGGCTCGGGGCCGGAGCAGATGCCCTGTCACCTGACCAGCCCTTCCTGAGGAAGATGCTCCCTGCACACAGCGGCACTGGCCACCCTACTTTACCTCCAGCATACGACCTCCCCACTGAACCCCCGGAGGCCGTTGCAACACCGAGCTGGGATACTGATGCTCCAACCGCACTCACAAAGCCTTCGGTCGCCACTGCTGTTCCCACCACTGTGAACGTTGAAACAGCGTCTGGTGCTCTCACCTCAGGTAAGAGCGAGATTAAGAGAAACCTGAATCACGAATAAGTCATTATACTGTTGGCTGCTAGTAGTTGTTCCTCATGCTGCTGCACATTTACAAATAGTTGACCTTTAATTAACTTCATCGCATTCCCAGCAGTCTCGCCAACTCTCACTGAAAGTGAATGACTTATGGTTGCTTTGCCACTGAAAATCATTGCCTAGCTGGGTTTCTGTTCAGTTTTTATGCAAGTGGAAACCCAAAGATATGGATAAAACATCCAGAATGCACGTCAAAAAAAGTCACGTGACTGTGCCTCAAGTCATGTGACTGAATAATTTGCTCAGATGCAGTGCTGTTTTTTGGTGTGTTCGACTTGAAGCGGCGCTGTGCAGACTGATCGGTGTATGACTTCAATGAGCGATTAGAGAGCAGATGGTAGTGTTGTCAAAAGTACTGACTTTGGTACCAGTATGGTACTGAAATTTTAAAAATGTGACAATACCAGCATTTCCCCCTAGCATTTTGAGTGCTGTTGAGCGGATTCTTAAACACCTCTGATTGGCCATTGTGTTCACATGTTCAACAGATATGTCTGTGATTGGTTACAATGATCAACGCTTCAAAAACATGTTGTTCACTGAGCGCTTACACGGATAAACACGGATCCGTCCATCAGTGGATATATTAAGGATCTGCTGATAGATGCCTACTTTTAAACGCTCGCAATCTGGGTAAGCACTCCGTGAAGAGCATTAAAGATGTCTATTTACATGTTTATCGAAGCGTTGATCATTGTAGCCAATCACAGACGTATCTGTTGAACATGTGAACACAATGGCCAATCAGAGGTGTTTAAGAATCCACTCAACAGCACTCAAAATGCTAGGGTGCGTGATGTCATTGAGAAGGCGGAACTAGAGACTGACTTCCGGAAACAAGAGCGTAAATAAACAGGCTCCTGAAGCGGCATGTTAGCTTAAAGGGTTAGTTAAAGGGTCCAAGATGAAAATTCTGTCATTAATTACCCTTATGTCGTTCCAAACCCGTAAGACCTTCGTTCGTCTTCGGAACACAAATGAAAATATTTTTGATGAAATCCGAGAGCTTTCTGACCTATGTCAGAACGCCGATTCATTATTGGCCGGCTCCTGCGCCAGCATCACACGCATGCGTCGTGCTGTTCACGTGAACAGCGTCGTCTAATAATGAGCCAGCGTTCTGATGTAGAACCTGGAAGCGCTGCACTGTTGTACTAGATTTGCAATGTTGATAACTGTGGAAATACGTTATGTGTGAAAAGGGCCCATTACTAAAACTGAAATAAATAAAAAAATATTTAAAATGTATTTAAAATATAAAATATTTTAAAATATATATATATTAAAAATGAAAAAATGTAAGTCATAAAAATGTAAATTTAAACAAATTATAAAAATAAAAGTGCCTATTTGCACCGAGTGCAAAGGTTATTTTCACTAACACTGCCAACCGTGCCACGTGCCAACTCTGCCAATATTTCTTGCAAACAGTATCTATTTACACTTAGCAAAAATAGCTGTAAAAGATCTATTTTCGACAAAGTTCCCCCATAGTTGATGATTTTGTTCGGGATGGAAACACAAGATGGAAATGCTGCTTTATTCACAAATTGTTTTGCAGTTTTAAATTTGCAGCTTGAATGAAAATATAGCTAATTTGAACACCTGTATCTAGTATCTGATATTAGAAAGTTTTCTGAAGGATCATGTGACACTGAAGACTGGAGTAATGATGCTGAAAATTCAGCTTTGCATCACAGGAATAAATTACATCTTAAAATCTATTCAAATAGACAACAGTTATTTTAAATTGTAATAATATTTCATAATATTACTGTTTTACTGTATTTGTGAATAAATAATGCAGCCTTGGTGAGCAAAAACATTAAAATAATTCCAAACGTTTGACCTGTAGTGTACAGCTAGATGATGTAGATATTTCTCCTCACTGTTGTTCTCTTTCTCAAATCCCCTTTTTAAGAATTCTCAGATGAACGGTTGGGTTTTTAATGTCGTCTGTCTGGCATTTTCCTCCAGCTGTAACAAACTGCAGGGTCAATTTCACCGACCCAGAGGGCTACATCGATTCTTCAGACGATCCGCCCCTTCCAGAAGGAGCGTTCCTGCAGTGCACATACACAGTGACGGTGTACACTGGCTACGGCGTGGAGCTACAGGTACACTTCCAGCTCTTCAGGGTTCAGATTTGTAGACATTTTAATATGAGGTTTGAATATTGCATCCATTAATCATACTTTCCTCCTCCTTCAAATGATATGACAAACTGCGCTGGATACTCTTGACTGAATGGGCACCTGTTAATGCATGAATCTTTTTAAATGACATGCTAATAGACTGTGTAATTCAACAAATAACCAGCTGCAGAACGCCGACCACAGCATGTGGCCCCGAGGGAGTTATCTGGAAATGCAATCTGCTGCTTAACAAGCTTTTTTTTTTTTTTTTTTCTGCAATGCAATCTGATTTCTCCTGTGCCTAGCACATTTTCCCAACACCCTCGGATACAGGTGACTGCGCTTAACAACTCTGTGTCCAGTCGAACATGCCCTCTAGTGGCAGATGGTGTAATTGCAGGGATCTAATTACTGGAGTTGAGCACTTTGGGCAGGCAGCAGTATGTTCCCAGACAGCCAGAGCCACACAAGCAGATGTTAATGAGAGAAACGGGGTCTCGTTGCCGCAGTGCCTGCGTGCAGCCCTCTGTAATCCCGTGTCCATGTCCGCTCTCCCTCTGCGGATAATTCATGCCCGTGACATAATCTCTAATTACCACTTTAATCCACAGCCAAAGGCCTGCTGTGTGTTTGTGTGTCTGTGTGTGTGCGTTAAATATTCTGCCTTAAGGGATTAAAACACTTCCAGTTAATTTGGTACGTATACACACTGTCCTCATGGGATCGGATGAGATACAGATAATACACGCTGGCCGTGATATGGTTTAAAGTCAACATGAAATCAAAAT
Source organism: Elopichthys bambusa (assembly GCA_037101425.1). NCBI lineage: Eukaryota > Metazoa > Chordata > Actinopteri > Cypriniformes > Xenocyprididae > Elopichthys > Elopichthys bambusa. The sequence goes on from CM074433.1 coordinate 43,078,262, forward strand.
GCACACTTTTTACTTTCTTAAAGGGATAGTTCATCATTTACTCACCCTCATGTTCTTCCAAACCTGTATAAGTTTCTTTCTTCTGTTGAACACAAAAGAATATATTTTTGAAGAATGTTTGTAACCAGGCAGTTGAGGACAGCCATTGACTTCCATAGAATTTCCTACTATGGAAGTTAAAGGGTGCCACCAGTATCGTTTTAATATATATTTTTAATAAAAATATGAATGCACATATATATATATATGTTATGCCTGACACCGGTCAGGCATAACATTATGGCCATTGACAGGTAAAGTGTATAACACTGACTATCTCTTCATCACGGCACCTGTTTGTGGGTGGGATATGTTAGGCAGCAAGTGAACATTTTGTCCTCAAAGTTGATGTGTTAGAAGCAGTAAAATGGGCAAGCGTAAGGACTGGGTCAGAGCATCTCCAAAACTGCAGCTCTTGTGGGGTGTTCCCGGTCTGCAGTGGTCAGTATCTATCAACAGTGGTCCAAAGAAGGAACAGTCATGGGCGGAAAACAAGTCAGATCAAACAAGTCTATCCATGGAGGCTCCACCTCGCAACTTACAGGACTTAAAGGATCTGCTGCTAACATCTTGGTGCCAAATATCACAGCACACCTTCAGGGGTCTAGTGGAGTCCATCCCTCAGCGGGTCAAGGCTGTTTTGGCAGAAAAGGGAGACCAACACGATATTAGGAAGGTGGTCATGATGTTATGCCTGATCGGTATATGTATTTTAAGTATTTTTAATGATTAAAAAGGGACATTATCCCTTTATATATTTTTATATTTTGAGAATTACCCACATGGAAGTGCCATGGTATTATTGTCAGATAACATCATTGTACCAAAGTACACTACATGCTATACATACTTCATAATGTATTGTGGGTTTCTTACCAAATGATTGGCATTCCTTTGTTGTAGGTCAAAAGTGTCAACCTGTCAGAGGGAGAGCAGCTGTCAATCAGAGGGGTAGATGAAAGCGGAGCCTTGCTTGTACTGGCCAATCAGACGCTTCTGGTGGAAGGTCAGGTGATCCGCAGTCCAACCAACACGCTGTCCGTGTTCTACTGTTCGTCTCCAGAGGGAGGAGTCGGCATGTTTCAGCTGCATTATCAAAGTGAGTCTTTTTCAAAACAAGCCACTTATGCGTTAAACAGGGCATCTTTGGGACTTGCGGTTTTATAGAGATAATTGCTCTTTTACATAAAACTGTGAAGTTACGGTAATGAATCCCACAGGTGCTTATGTAAATGTTAAAAACACTCCTCATCCAGAAGTCTCAGTAGTCGACTTTGCCTCCAAACTTTTAATTGAAAAATTCTCTGTTTGGTTAATTCGCTCTGTTATCTAACTTGATAGCTTCTGCCATGTCCATTAACCGGCTAATGTACTTGTAGTTTCACTCCAGGGCTCATTTCACAAGGCTGTCTTTGGTTGCAATTTGTTTTGATCAGCCTTCTCAAGTGGAACTAGCATTCATTTTTCTCATAAATGTTTTAAGGAATAGTTCACCCCCCAAAAATCTGTCATTATTTACTCAGATGGAGAATTTAAAAAGGATAATCTGGTCTTTTTTGTCCAGTTTTTCGCCTGAGTTGTGCCCTACCTCGACGGCCTCATTTTGGGGAGGTGTCAGTAAAAGATCTGCATCCCGGAGGCACGGCCCACTTCCAGTGTCACATGGGATACCACCTGCAGGGGGACGCCACACTCACATGCCTCAATGCCTCGCTGCCTGTGTGGAGCCAACGCGAGCCAAGCTGCAGAGGTGAGACACTGAGGAACAGGTGCTGAAATGTTAAAAATTAGTAGTCATTTAAACAAACCCTTAACACTAAGTATTAAACTTATATATTCTTTCTAAATTTATATATTCTCACCTGGAAGATAAATCAAGTAGGCAGAAAAATCCCATAGACTTACATTGATGGAGATACCAGAGTCATATCTAGAGACAAAAAATAATGATATATAATAAAAATTTAGTTTTTATTTTATATTTATTTTGTGTTTTCCCCCTCTTTTCTATATGAAAAGAATTTATAATATATCTTTTATAATATTTGTTTTTTTTAATAAATGTATTATAATTATATATAATTATAATTAGCCAGTCAAACCAAAAATGATTTAGACATTTTTTATATTTTTAATATATTTTTACTAGTGGATGCAGGACACTATAGTTCATTTATGTAAGTGAGGATAGCAAAATAAAGTAAACTGTGACATATTATACCCAAAAATTCTTCATACAGTGGACTACCAGTAAAATTGATAAAAATTTGGAACCAAAAATTATTCAGACACTTTGACCTGACCATGTTTTGCTTAAGTGTTATCTGACATAATTAAGATTCATTTTTTCTGACACAGTTTAACTCTGACATCTTGTCATATTTTATTACCATTTTTTTAAACTATAGTTAATAAACTGTATGAATGAAATGTTCAAGGTGTCTGAATTTTGGTTTAACTGCATGTGTATATATATATATATATATATATATATATATATATGTATGTATGTATGTATGTATTTATTATATTTTATATTTATTTTATATATTATATGTATTTATTATATATAAATATATATTTTTATAAATAAAAATTTTATATATATATATATATAAACAACTTTAATATTATACTTTCTTTTATTATGTATTTTAAAAAATGAATCACAACCCTTTCTCTTAGTTACACATGTTCCATATGTTCTTTTCCAGCTTTGTGTGGCGGGGTTGTAAAAAACGCCATGGTGGGCCGCGTTCTGTCCCCCTCACCCCATTCAGGCCCTAACAGCACCCTGGACCGCAGCTGCTCTTGGTCCCTAGAGGCTCCTAATGGCCAAAGGCTGCACCTGCATTTGGAGAGAATGGTGTTGGGTCCGACAGACAGGTAAATGCACGTATCATCTAAATCAATGCATGCTTTTTATATGTATATTCGCGGCTCAGCCTTTCTCCCATGATACAGGCTTGTCTTATGGAGTGGCCTCGACGCAGGTTCGGTGGTCCTGTTTGATTCCGGCCATGGTGGCCCGATCCCGTTTGAGGGAGTGATCAGCGAAGGCCCGGCTGTTCGGGTCCAGTTTATAACAGACCAACCTAACAGTCACAACACTGGCTTCAGTATACGTTACGAAGGTAGGCCGGTTTGATCTCTGTAACACAAAATATGTCAGGCAGATTCATCAAACAGAATGTACAGTGTCACAAAAAGTATTTGGATATTTAAGTAACACTTAAAAATTAATTGAAAAATGAAAAAGTTTTTGGGAACATTAAATCAGTTTTTCCTAATACTGTGAATCAACTGCTGTCATGTTTGACAAACATTTGACATCTGTCCTATTTTTTTTATCATTTAAAACCCAAATAAATGAAATGGAAATTTTGCTTTAAAATACATTTGGTTTGATATTTTCTCTTTATGTCTTATATCTAATATTTTATGGTAACAATAAGGTCTCATTTGTAAACTTTAGTTAATGCATTAACTAAGAATGAGCAAGACATTTATTACTATTACTATTATTTATTATTAAGCAAGTATTTATTTATATTTGGTAACATTAGTTAATACAAATGCAACTGTTCATTGTTAATTCATGTTAGCTCAGGTCCATAAATAATATTAACAGATACAACTTTTGATTTTAAGAATGTATTAGTAAATCTTGAAATGAACATTAACAAAAATTAATAAATGCTTTAGAAGTGTATTCATTGTTAGTTCATGTTCACTAATGTTAACAAATGGAACCTTGTAAAGTTTTTATATTCATATCTTATAGTATATCTCATGCAAAAAAAAAAAATATATATATATATATATATAAGATAAGGTTAATCCATCCAACATGTTTCTCTGGATTTTTTATCGTTACTCAAGCTGACAGAACTTCTAATTCTTCACGCTTAGCATTCGAGAAGGGCCACTGCTATGAGCCGTACATCCAAAATGGAAACTTCAGCACGACAGACCCGACTTACGGCGTTGGGGCGGTGGTGCAGTTCACCTGTGACCCTGGCCACTCACTAGAGCAGGGCCCGCCCGTCATTGAGTGCATCAACACACGAGACCCCTACTGGAACGACACAGAGCCCCTCTGCAAAGGTAGACTCGTGACACTACGACATCTATGCCAGACTATAACATTACCCTACATGTTATGTTACATAATACACTACGAGATAACATTAATCCTTTGCTAAATGTCATGGGATGGCAGATTTGAAGCTAATTGGAACATTTTCTCTAATTATGTTATGGTAATTGTGTTGAATGTTAATGGCATGTTAATATTCAAAAACAGCCTTTGATCTAATAGTGCTTTTTAGAATTTCTTCTTTTTTTTTTTTTTGCTGCTAGGCTGATGAATATTGTGTTGGCCTAATCATCAGTAGTTGATCAGTATTCATTATTGCCCTATATTGCCTTGTTGTAATTCATCCTTAGATGGGATAAATGAGTTTTTCTGTGACTAACAATAGGTTGTAACAGATAACAGCTGAACATAACACTGGTCAACCCCACATGATGTATTACACATGCTTGTTATCGCATGGGTGTCACATGCAATTAATATTGAAATGCACATTCAAATCACAGCCAAATATACAGGACACACTTCAGAGTATAGTGAACATATATATGTATGTATATATATATATATATATATATATATATATATATACAGTTCTGCTTGAAAGTTTGTGAACCACTTGCAGAATCTGTGAAAATGTGAATTTTTTTTAACAAAATAATAGGGATCCTACAAAATGCATGTCATTTTTTATTTAGTACTGTCCTAATAAGATATTTTACATAAACAATGTTTACATGAAGTCCACAAGACAAAAAAAATAGCTAGGGATGCACCGAATATTCAGCCACCGAAAATTTTCTGCCGAAAATGGCCCATAAGTGCATTTTCGGTCTTTCGGCCGAAAGACTTTTATCACTGAAACAATACAGCCGAAATGTTGTGATGATGCAAACAGAAACCGCGACCTGCACGTGCTTGTCTGAAGCAACATGTCTGCAGTGTGGACGTATTTCAGTATATCTGAGAAAGACCCACGGGCGGCAATTTGCAAAACATGTAATGCCGAAATTTTAAGAGGGGGTGCATCTGCAAAGACTTTCTCCACGTCGGGTTAAATTTATCACCTGAAATCCAAACATTCGATCGCTACGCTGAATATGAGAGGAACGCGGCACAGAAAAGGAAAACGCCTCCGAGCACGCCCACTCCATCTGTGGCGGACGTTTTTGAAAAGGCAAGGAAGTTTCCCAGTGATGGTGTCAAGGCAAAGGGCATTACACAAAAGATTATGGAATTCATTGCCTTAGATGACCAGCCATTCTCTGTCGTAGAAGATGTGGGATTTCGTAGGCTGATCGAGCACATTGAGCCCTGTTATGTCATGCCAAGCAGATGACATTTCTCAGAGGTGTGTTTACCTGAGCTGTTTAATGTTGTTGCAACTCATGTCCATGAGCATATAGCTGCAGATATTTCAGCAATCAGTTTCACGACAGACATATGGAGCTCACACGTCAGCATTATATTGTCAGTCGCACTTGTTCTGAATGCACTTTCTTGTAGTAGTCCTACAGAGAAAATTTTAAAATGCACTTGACCTAAATGCACTTTGTTTTTATGAGAGAACATTTCATTTTAAAACCTTTCTGCAGGCCAGTAGGCCTGTACATTATTTTTTAATGTACACATGAGTGGGGTCAAGTTAAACATTTTAGTTTGAATTTTATTTTATACTGTGCATTGTTGCAATGTGCTAAATAAATATTTGCATAATTTGTAATTGATTTATTCTTTTATTCTCTACTTTAATATTAATTTATGCAATTGCAATGCCTTGATTTTAGTAAAGTTAGTACACAGTCATAACCATAAATGCAATGGTACTAATAATTGGCATAATTTCTTTCGGCATTGGTTTCCTCGTTTTCGGTTTCGGCCAAGAATTTTCATTTCGGTGCATTCCTGTTACAGTATTAGGTGTGTAGACACACGCACGAAGAGGAATGTAATATCCAGAGTCAAACTTTACTAGAGAATCCAAAGGAGCATACAGGAACACAGGAGAAACACACACTAACATAATCAATGTAATCAATACCCGACAACATGATCAACAGAAACAGGAACTTAAATACACAGATGATTGAACTCAAACGAGGAACAGCTGACATGAACGTGATAGTGTCCATGGTGACAGATAGTGGCGGGAAACTAGAACAAAGGAACATGTGACAGATGAAAACACAAACAGAAAGTCCATGTGAATGTAACAATCCCTAAAAATAGCTGAATTTATTAAAATGACCCCATTCAAAAGTTTGGGAACCCTTGATTCTTAATACTGTTTGTGGTTACCTGGATGATCTACAACGTTTTTTTGTTGTGTGATGGTTGTTCATGAGTCATGAGCAGTTAAACTGCCCAATATTCTTCAAAAAAAAAAAAAAAAAAAATCCTCCAGGTCCCAAAAATTCTTTAGTTTTCCAGCATCTTTTGTGTACTTGAACCATTACCAGCAGTGACTGTATGATTTTGAGATCCGTCTTTTCACACTGAGGACAACTGAGGGACTCAAACACAACTATTAAAAAAGTTCAAACATTAACTGATGCTCCAGAGGGAAACACGATGCATTAAGAGCCGGGGGGTGAAAACATTTTGAATTTAAAGATCAAGGAATATTGTACTTAATTTGTCTTCTGGCAATCATTTAAGTGTCTTCTGTTGCTTCCGAAGGGCAGTACTAAATGAAAAAAGATTACATTTAAACAAATTTTTAAAAATTTGGACATCTTTATCCTGTTCAAAAGTTTTCACCCCTGACACTTAATGCATCGTGTTTCCTTTTGGAGCATCAGTGAATGTTTGAACCTTTTTTAATTTTGGGACCTGGAGAATTTTTTGAAGAATACTGGGCAGTTTAACTGCTCAGGACAAACAAGGGACTCAAGAACAACCATCACAAAAAAACAGTCATAGATCATCCAGGTAACCACACACAGTATTAAGAATCAAGGGTTCACAAACTTTTGAGCGGGTCGTTTTTATAAATTCAGCTATTTTTTTGTCTTGTGGACCATATGTAAAAAAAATTATGTAAAATATCTTACTCAGGACAGTACTAAATAAAAAATAACATGCATATTGTAAGATCCCTCTTATTTTGTTAAAATTATTCACATTTTCAGATTCTGCAAGGGGTTCACAAACTTTCAAGCAGCATGTGTTCACTATACTGTTTAAACATAATCAAAGTACTCTCTCAATATTCAAAGTGCAAACAGACACCAAATTTTTCTTCAAGCATGATACAGAGCTAAGAGATGGTTACAACTATACAGCCCAGCCTAAGTTAGCTTTCATATTAGGGGATATTTGCATGCATCAGGGAGCCGCTTTCAAAATGCGGGTATTGAAATCATGTTTGAGTGTGCGCTCGCATTTCACACCTACTCTGTGAATAGGGAGCGCTGGTGCTGAGCGCGCATTTTACAAGATAAGACATTTGTCAGACGCTTGCACTGTTGTGCAACGAATCCTCCGCCATGGTCTTGTCAGTCATCTTGTCACTTACTCTCTTAAACAGTGAACTCTAATTCTTGCTGCACTACGTAAAACTCGTGCAGCTCATGTTAGATAAGTTGTATGGGATTGAAGCTACAGTTATTCGACTGAATTAAATGTTTATATGTATATATATATATTGAAATTTGTTCCACTGAATCATGAGATAGACAACAATGTGACAGAGAAATCAATGTGACATGTGTCTGTCGACTCTCTGCAGCTCTCTGTGGCGGTGACCTGTCTGGCCCCAGCGGCGTTATTCTGTCCCCAAACTGGCCCGAATGGTACGGGGAGGGCGAAGATTGCAGCTGGAGGATTCACGCCGGCGAGGATAAACGCGTCCTGCTGGACGTGCAGCTGTAAGTCCATCTGGAACATTCTGTTCTGAGAACAACAGCAAAGTCTGCTGGTTTAGCTGCTCTGGTGGCTGATGCGTCAAACTGCTGCTGAAATCCAGTGAAACCCACAGACCTGCTGGATGCGATGACTCACCAAACCTCCTGAATGACTCGTTCATTTTCTCATTTCCTCCCACACCACTCACCTCTCGCCCACTGTCTCTCTCTCTCTCTCTCTCTCTCTCTCTCATTAGCTTGAATCTGAGCGACAGTGATATGCTAACCATTTTGGATGGAGATGAGGTCACAACACGTATATTGGGCCAGTTTGTTGGGGGCACCAGCCCGTTTAAGATGTCCTCCTCGACCCCTGACCTCACTATTACCTTCCACTCAGACCCAGCCGGCCTGGTCTTTGGGAAGGGTGAGGGTTTTATCATCAACTACATGGGTAAGGACACTCGAGCTAACAGTTAAAAGGCATAAATTAGACTCAGTCTCATGCATATTGCAAAGAAATGGCAAGAAGAGTGTTTTTTCTGAAGCTGAAGAGTTTTGTTTGTATAATATGTAAAATATCTTCGAGAACACTTAAATATTCTAATATTATTTTCTAATTATTATTTTTTTTTATATCCCTTTTTTAAAATATTTCTATTTAACTACGTATTTTTATTTTTGATTTATTTTTAGTAATTCAACTTAAACTTATCTTATTTCAGTTAGTTGCCAAGTCAACTTTTCTAATCCATTATATATAATGTACATAATTTTTTAATAATTATAAATTATATTTATAATTATATTTATATTTATATGATTAGATACCTATATATATATATATATATATAGACACACACACAGTAATATTAAACTAAATATTTCATACATAATTATGATAAATATATAAATATAAAAATTAATAAAATAATCAATAAATACTGTGTATATTTATTTATTTATTTTTGGCATTTTTGCCTTTATTATGATAGGACAGGAGGCAGACAGGAAGCGAATTGGGAAAGAGAGAGGGGGACAGGATCGGGAAAGGCCCATGAGCCGGGACTCGAGCTCGGGTCGCCTAAAGCACAACGGCGCTATATGTTGACACGCTGCCCACGAGGCTGTCGGCGCCAACATGCACATATATATGTATATATATATATATATATAAAATAAAATAAACAATATAGTATAGTTCATTTCAGTTAGTTGCCAACATTTCCCATTTAGTTTTTTATGTAATTTTTATAGTAGTTTTTAGTTTTAGTAAAGAATAACAACACTCTGCCAGACTTTGTTGATAGCCAAAAGTCTGGCTGAATGAAATTAGTCTGTCACAGTATTTCATTTCCCACCTCTCACTTTTAAAGACAAGCTTTATACGCAAACGTTCAGTCTGGTATGAGTCTCACAAACTCACAAAGAGTCTCAATGCAACTCTTTCTTTTTAAATTACTTCAACCGATATGTTCTCAAGTGGTCTGCATGCATTTCAATCAATGCTTCTTTTTTTTTTTTTGCAGAGGCGCAACTATTTTCAGCTCTTGAAATCTCCCATCATTCTCTTCTCCTCCTTCTCTCCTGGCTGCCCTCATTCATTCACATTTAGTTTTGTCTCTGTCCTCTCCCATAGGATACACACACACACACACATAGCACTTTTGCATGCAATCTCCAGTAATGGCTTGAACTAAAGAGACAGAGATACTCTTTTTATGTTCATATAATGGTAGAGGATAAAGTTCCCAGGAGAATAAAGGTCACTGATGCCCTATGAATTCACAATGATGGCTGATTTGCACATTATCAAACCGCTCATGAACTCAATGCATGTGGAATCTAAGGAAAACCCCATTAGCACTGCGCTAACATCATACACGAACATCCAGCCATGCTAAGAATAATTGATCTGTTGAAAAACTGTTATGAATGCCTTTAAATAAAAAAGTCATTTGCTCAGACCTTTTACATTTATTTATAATTCTTTTGCCAGCTACAAGATCTGAAATCTTATGAATAAAGAAGTAAAAATGTCAGATCTCTGACCTAGCGGTTAGCGCCACATGCTCCTACACACCAAGCTGACACGTTTGTGTGGGCGAAGCAAGTTCAAGTTGACTTTTTGATTCCGAATAAGCCAAAAATAATATAAAACTAGATTTTACATTTCCTAAAAATGAGTGAGTAGTGCTTGCCTATGCATAAGTTCCTCCGAGATGCTAGGGTGTTGTTGTGGGTGGTTGTTAGCTGTTAGCGCTTTGCTATGTGGTCACCAGAGTGTTCTGGGTGGTTACTTACGACTTTTTATCTCACAATTCTGACTTTTTCCCCCTGTAATTCCAAGTTTATATCTCACAATTCAGACTTTGTTTCCCAGAAGAGTAGAAGAGTTCTGATTTTTGCCTCAGAATTGTGGAATATAAATTGCAGAAACACGCTTCCATAGTGTACAAGCATGTGTGCACAGCCATTTTTACTGTGGCGCCCGGGGAGCAATTGAGGATTAAGTGCCTTGCTCAAGTGCACCTCAGTCATTTCCTGCCAGTATTGAATCCGCAACCTTCGGGTTACCAGTCTGATTCTCTAACCGTTAGGCCACGACTGCCCCCTAAAGTATCTTTATCCTGTTAATATTGTAAAAATTCACTAAACAGATTATGCACAAAAAATGTCAAATCTGTAACTTATGTGTGAGGAATAGAAGAGGCTAACCATTTTACCCCTGTTTTCCAGAGGTATCACGCAATGACTCGTGTCCAGATCTACCTGAGATCCAGAACGGCTGGAAGACCACGTCTCATGCAGCGCTGGTGCGCGGAGCCCGTATCACATATCAGTGCGACCCGGGGTACGACCTCGTGGGCAGTGAAACCCTGACCTGTCAGGTGGACCTAAGCTGGAACACCCAGCCTCCGTTCTGTGAGAAGAGTGAGTCCAGCATAGTTGGGTGTCTTTGCTAATTGGAATCGGAAGAACTTTTACTTTCAGCAGATTCAAATGTCATCCTTCTCAGTTTTGTCTTATTTCCCTCCCTCCCCCTCAATAGTTATGTACTGCACAGACCCTGGACACGTGGAGCACTCCACACGCACTCTGTCTGATCCCAAACTCTTGGTTGGCACCACTATCCAGTATAGCTGCATTCCCGGATACATCCTGCAGGGCGGCGCCACACTCACTTGCTATGGTCGAGAACCCGGCACCCCTGTTTGGACATCTCGCTTGCCACATTGCGTTTGTGAGTTCCCACAAATGTTTTGTCCAGAATATCTGTATTTTATATTTAAATCTCTTTTTAATCCCTCAATTATTCCTGAATTTATTTATTTCTCTGTATAATAGCGGAAGAGTCCGTGTCCTGTGAGAATCCTGGCCTTCCTGACAACGGCTACCAGATATTGTCTAAAAGGCTTTACCTACCGGGAGAGTCTCTAACCTTCATGTGCTACCAAGGCTATGAGCTCATTGGCGAGATGGCCATCAAGTGCATTCTGGGAAATCCCTCGTTTTGGAGTGGTCCATTACCTCTTTGCAGAGGTAAGAAAAGATATTTACAGAGAATTAGCATGTATATAAGGAGATTATCCCTTATACCAAGATGAATTTTTTCTACTGTTATAAAAAAAATTACTATTTTTTTTTTTTACATTTCATAAAATACTGTTGATCCCAACAATTGCATTTTGTTTTTTGTTTATAACTACCCTAATGAAGCTGCATAACAGATATTTAATGAATATTCTAAGAAAATATTTAAATATCTGTTATATGAATACTACATAAAAACAAAATGCATTTTTATGACCATTGTTATTGTTTTATTATATTATTATATAATATATATACGAAGCTGAAATGATTTTTTCCCTCATATTTTCAGCCAATCATGAATGTTCTGGCAATCATGCACTAGAGGGTAAGTTTTATTGTTTAATGTACTAATGTAAGCAATGGTTTTAATTTTATAGATTGTATCTAAGTTAGAGCTGCACGATTAATCGTTGAAAGATTGCGATTCAAACAACCCACGCAATCTCATTCCTAAATGACAACGATTCTCCTTGTCTATTAACCCTTTGACAAGTATGATCGAGCATTCAGATCTGCGTTGGCACTGCCGCTGTTCCAGAGAGAGCAAATGTCATGTATAGATATGAAACAGCATCACAAACAGTCTTTTCAACCACACAGTTTCGTTATTTCTGTGTTACAAATATTCATATTATCACAGAAGAACTTGGATAAAAGTTTATAGCTTGGATATAAACACTGATGTCTACAGAAGCAATCAAAACAGAGCAAATCCTTTTGAAAGTAACTTGCCGCTTCAAATAAGGACTGTATCAATTACATCATTACGCCAGTAGGTGGCGACAAGTGACTTTGTCACTTTGTCATGAGATTTGTTCAAAAACTATTCATCCAGTAATTAAACAATTGAAATATTTATGAGTGAGTCATTGAATCATTCATTCAAACCAATTTTTGTTTAAATAATTCAAATAAAAAAAATATAAATTTTATAAATAGACTACTACAGGAATGAACATTTTTAGTCTATTGAGAATTATGGGAGAATTGTGATTTCTATTTGAACCAAAAAAAATTAAAAATAAAATCCAGAATCATGCAGCTCTAATCTAAGTGTTAGTCATTTATCCTCTTGTTAAACTTATCAAAGATATTTTATAAAGTTTTATGGTTGTTGTAGTGGGAAAAGCAGGCGAAAATTAATTATTAACATATTTCACCTTTGTATCCTGTCTAGTGGCTGAGGCTGCAGCAGACTCTTCTTTTGATGGTGGAAGTATGGCTCTAGCAATATTTATACTGGTGCTGCTAGTGTCTGTTTTACTGGGAGGAGCCTACATCTATGTCACAAGGTGAGCAATATACTGTGGAAAGTGTTAGTATTACTAATAGAGTGCATTAGCGCCTGCCCCCTTTTTCAGCAGTGCTGGTTCCAGAAGTATTTTTTCATTAATTTTTTCCATAGGGATTTTAAAATAGTCGTTGTTAAAGAGTTATATAAGCCATGAACCAAGGCAATCAGCTACGATGTGAATCACAGTACTACAAAGTTTGATTTGAAGCAAAAAAGTCTTTGAAAATTGGACAAAAAGACAAAGGTACAAGACTGTGAACTTAACAGCTTTAGTGAGGGAAAGAACTATAATCCCATTAAGCATTGCGAACAGCATAATCAAATTAAAACAATGGAGAAATATAAAACTACTCATTTACAAATGTTGATTGTATAAAATCATTATATTTGAAGTTTCTTGCAAAATATGCACATATATACAAACATTTCAGTATTTTGAGACCGTCTCGATTACATCATTCGCGGTGCTTCATGGGAGTGGCCGGAGCTAACAAGATCTTTTGGCGCATTTTGCTTTTTTCGACTTTGTGTACATTACTGTACAGCATAATAGTTCTTCCACCAGGAATTATACTGTTAAAAGCTGGAATAATGTGGGCTAACGGCTTCAGCAAAAGCAAATACCATGGACCTCGTAGCTCACAGTAGGCCTGTCTTTAAAGCTTTATAAGTTATAGTTCAAAATCAATTTCCTTATGAGGAAAATGAATGGAGTTTTTACTTCCCGAATGTTGCACTCTATTGTACAACAGTAAACAGCTGCCATTGTTCATGAGCAGTTACACACGTTTTGTTGCTCATTCAATAGACTGCTTGTACTAATAATGTTGTGGAAATGAGATTGGTCTCTTCATAAAGCATTTAATGGCTTGAAGTGAAATGATATGCGTGGGTGGGAGAACACTCTGATTGTCCATTGCTGAAACGAGAGAACATATGCTGCGTTTGAACCCCTGTCAAACACTCTTTTGTGTTCCTCAGGTGCCGTTATCATTCAAACCTGAGGCTTCCTCTGATGTATCCGCATCCCTACAGCCAAATCACGGTGGAAACCGAGTTCGACAACCCCCTCTATGAGACCGGAGGGGTGAGAGTCTCCTAGAACACCTTAGCAGCCACATAGATCAGGGATGGGAAACTTCGGTCCTGGAGCTCCAACCCTGATAAAAACTCACCAAACTGTAGCTTTCTAGTAAAAGACATTGATTAGCTGGTTCAGGTTAAACTCTGCAGGACAGTGGCCCTCCAGGACCAAAGTTGCCCATCTGAGCAACCACCAAGAAACCCCCTAGCAACCATTCAAAACCTCTTATGAACCACATATCACCACCTTGGAAACCCTCCAGAACACCATAGAAACCACATAGCAACTTTCTAGCAACCATCCTGCACCCCTTGTGAACTACATGGGACTACCCTGGCAACCTCCCAGAACACCCTAGCAACTGCATAGAAAAGCCCTGACCATCCTCCCAAATGTTCAAGCATCCACTCAGAACCACATATCACCACCTTGGAAACCTTCCAAAACACCCTAGCAACTATCTAGCTGCTTCCTGACAAACACCCAGAACCTCCTTTTGAACTTCATAGCACTGTCCTGGCAACCTCGCAGAACACCCTAGCAACCACCCAGAAGCCCTAGGGAATTACATGGTATTGCCCTGGCAACCTCCCAGAGCACTCTAGCATCTGCATAGAAAAACCCTGGCAATCAGCCCAAACATTTGAACAACTGCCTAGCAACCACCCAGAACCACTTGGGAACTACTTAGCACTGCCCTGGCAACCTGGCAAAATACCCTAGCAACCTCCTAACAACTACCTAGCAACTGTCTGGAAACCCTTAAGATATAATATTACCACCTTGGAAACCTTCCAGAACACCCTAGCAACTGCATAGAAAAGCCATGGAAAATGGCCCAAACATTTTACCAACTGCCTAATTACCCATAACAATTTGGGAAGTACATATTACCACCGTAGAAATGATTCAGAACAACCTAGCAACCACCAAGCAACTACCTAGTAACCATCTAGAACCCCTTAGGAACCATATAGCACTGTCCTGGTAACTTCCTAGAGCACCCTAGCAACCGCATAAGTCTTGTCAATCATCCAAAGCCTCTGAGAAAACCCTAGCAACCACTTAGCAACTTCCTAGCAACCACCAAGAACCTCTTAGGTACCATATAGCACTGTCCTGGCAATTTCCCAGAGCATCCTAACAACCGCATAAGTCTTGGCAATTATCCAAAACATGTTAAAAAAAAACACTTAGCAACTCCCAGAAAACTCTAGCAACAACCTAGCAACTCCCTAGCAACCATCTAGAACCCCTTAGGAATCACATAACCCTTCCCTGGCAACTTCCCAGAGAACCCTAGTCCTGGCAATCAACCAAAACATCTGAACAACCACCTAGCAAGTCCATAGCACCACCTTTGAAAACCTCCCAGAACACCCTAGCAACTGCATAGAAAAGCCCTGACCATCCTCCCAAATGTTCAAGCATCCACTCAGAACCACATATCACCACCTTGGAAACCTTCCAAAACACCCTAGCAACTATCTAGCTGCTTCCCGACAAACACCCAGAACCTCCTTTTGAACTTCATAGCACTGTCCTGGCAACCTCGCAGAACACCCTAGCAACCACCCAGAAGCCCTAGGGAATTACATGGTATTGCCCTGGCAACCTCCCAGAGCACTCTAGCATCTGCATAGAAAAACCCTGGCAATCAGCCCAAACATTTGAACAACTGCCTAGCAACCACCCAGAACCACTTGGGAACTACTTAGCACTGCCCTGGCAACCTCGCAAAATACCCTAGCAACCTCCTAACAACTACCTAGCAACTGTCTGGAAACCCTTAAGATATAATATTACCACCTTGGAAACCTTCCAGAACACCCTAGCAACTGCATAGAAAAGCCATGGAAAATGGCCCAAACATTTTACCAACTGCCTAATTACCCATAACAATTTGGGAAGTACATATTACCACCGTAGAAATGATTCAGAACAACCTAGCAACCACCAAGCAACTACCTAGTAACCATCTAGAACCCCTTAGGAACCATATAGCACTGTCCTGGTAACTTCCTAGAGCACCCTAGCAACCGCATAAGTCTTGTCAATCATCCAAAGCCTCTGAGAAAACCCTAGCAACCACTTAGCAACTTCCTAGCAACCACCAAGAACCTCTTAGGTACCATATAGCACTGTCCTGGCAACTTCCCAGAGCATCCTAACAACCGCATAAGTCTTGGCAATTATCCAAAACATGTTAAAAAAAAACACTTAGCAACTCCCAGAAAACTCTAGCAACAACCTAGCAACTCCCTAGCAACCATCTAGAACCCCTTAGGAATCACATAACCCTTCCCTGGCAACTTCCCAGAGAACCCTAGTCCTGGCAATTATCCAAAACATCTTAAAAAAAACAAACACTTAGCAACTCCCAGAAAACTCCAGCAACCACCTAGCAACTCCCTAGCAACTATCTAGAACCCCTTAGGAACCACATAGCACTTCCCTGGCAACTTCCAAGACCACCCTAGCAACTGTATAAGTCTTGGCAATCATCCAAAATGTCTGAGAAACCACTTACAAACTCCCAGGCAACCACCTAGCAACTCCCTAGCAACCATCCAAAACCACATAGCACTGCCCTGGCAACCTCCCAGAACACCATAGCAGCTACTGAACAAAGAAAAGCTCTGGAAACCAAAACACCCTAGCAACCACCTAGCAACAGCCTAACCAACCATCCTGAGCCACATAACAAGGTCCAGGAAATCACCTAGTAGAACAACACCACCTGTGGTTGCATGCTCAAACACTGCAAGATGCTCCATAATGCTAACATAAATGTAATTCTCACAGCATCTCTTGTGTTTATTTTCTGCAGGACACGAGAGAATATGAGGTGTCCATATGAAGAGGCCCACAGACACATCCCGTATTGCTCCAGCTCTAAGAGGAAGTGATGTAAATAGATCCTGACAATTCCACTCTCCCCACCTCCCCAACCTCCAGAGGAAAGGGCGCTCATCAGCCGAGAGAGAGAGAGAGAGAGAGAGAGATGGGCGTGAAGGGAAATGGGTCTGTGAAACAGGAAGTATCAGTGTAGGGATCGTTCGGCCTGTGGTTTCACATTTGACTCAACACGGATGCAGGTTCTCATTCTGCCATTCACAAACGTGCGTGCGTGTGTGCGAGTGTGTGTGATGTGACAAGTGAGTGGAAAAAAAACAAGTGATGGGATTACACAGTGTTCTTTCGCCTCAATACCGTGACTTATGGGACAGTCAAACCCTGAAGTACGTGAAGCCCTTTGCTCCGATTTAAAGGCATTGTGGTGGCGCCGTCCTGTGTCTGTCTGTCTGTGGCCCGTCCTGCCTGCTGTCATTTTTAAGTCTTTGTACTTAGAGCAGTTTGTAGTGCAGGTTTTAAAGTAGTATTTTTTTCCCCCTGCAAGTGATGTCCTACTGCAGCAGAGACCAGATGATGTATTTATTTTGAAGTATATGTGAAATGTTCTCTGCTGTTTAATGAATACTTCATTTTGGAGATCAAGAAAAATAAAAAGTGTAACTGATTTCTCTAAAGAAATGTGAAAAATAAATTCATTTAAATCTTTTCTAACCCTGATGTGTCCTGATTTTATTAAAGGCTTCTATTTTAAAAGAGATCTGACAGAAATAGGGCATTTATGCTCCACTGATTACAAATCTGTGACAAAATCTGCCTATTGGAAACGAAAATGTACAAATTAAATCTCTTTAATATGGAGACTTTTGCTAGAGTCTCATGCATTTCAGATGTTTCTCTTAAGAAAAGCCAAGTCTCAAACTCACTCATTACGGTCACATAAGTTAAATTTTGTAGGGAAAAAAGGTCCATTGTCTGTAGAGTGCATTAGCGCCCGCCCCTTTTTTCAGCGGCGCTGGTTCTGGAAGTATTCTTTTCGATTCATTCTTTCCTCCACAGGGATTTAAAAATGGTCTTTGTTAAAGAGTTATAAGCCATGAACGAAGACAATCAGCTACGAGGTGACAAACTTCAATTTGAAGCAAAAAAGTTTTGAAAATCTGACAAAAAGACAAAGATATAAGACTATGTGCTAAATGGTTTTAAAGGATTAGTTCATTTTCAAATGAAAATTAGCCCAAGCTTTACTCACCCTCAAGCCATCCCAGGTGTACATGACTTTCTTCTTTCTGATGAACATAATCTGAGAAATATTAATAAATATCCTGACGCATCCGAGCTTTATAATGGCAGTGAGTGGGACCAACGAGTATGGGCTGAAGAAAGTGTCTCCATCCATCATAAACATATTCCACACGGCTCCGGGGGGTTAATAAAGGCCTTCTGAAGCAAAGCGATGCGTTTGTGTAATAAAAATATCCATATTTAACAAGTTATGAAGTGAAATATCTAGCTTCCGCCAGACTGTCTTCCGTATTCAAGTTACGAAGAAAGTGTAAACTGGCGTCACGTCAGTTACACTTTTTCCGTAAGTTGAATAGGGAAGACGTAGCGTAAGCTTTGTGAACTGCAAGAATTTTACACTTTCTTCGAACACTGAAAACGGAAGGCAGTTTGGCGGCATCATCCATTCACCGGTTTTTAGCGTTTGTAAATGCTGCGCTTAAAGACGCCGCTGTCGCACACTTTGCAGTTCCTATTTCCAGTGCGAATGCAACCAGGGACATGGCCTGGGGGAGAAATTAGTACTATCCTAGTGACTAGTTCCTGGCACCATTCGGTGCGAAAGCCCCTTAAGTAACATGTCTGCCACTTTTATTCTGACCAACTGAGAAAAAAAGCATTACAATAAATTGCGCTGCCAATGGTGATTAAATTTAATGATCATTTAGCTCGGATCACGTCAAACCGTGCAAATTATTATTGTTATACTTTGTTCTCAAATTGTTAATGTTAACAACATCAGCATTGCATGTGTATTTAGTGTGTATTAGTGTTACCTGTAGATTTCGATTTCTGTAGCCACTCTGCAGTCTGAAGCTACGGGTGAATCTCCAGTTGTCACTGATTTGGACCTTTCTGGATTACAATTTGCCACCAAAATGATAAGTTTAATTATTGCAGCTGCTGTGAGAAAAGGCTATAAATGATCCGCCTCACATGATATAGTCTACTAGCTGGGATTCCTTTATGTAAACAGACGTGATGTAATGACGCAAAGACGAACAGCAGCATGCTCGAATTTCCTGCGGAAACCCACCAGTACCAATTTTATTATAAAAATAAATCAGACTAAGGTAAGGAGATAGTTTTGAACACTGGCTGGTTATGTATTTGCTCAAAAATTTATTTTGGATCATTTTTAACCAAAAAAAGTTACAGACTGCAGCTTTAAACATAATTATTTAAAAGAAACAGAAGAAGCGAAGCGAATAAGATTAACAACCTCATAGCTCACAGTAGTTCTTTCTTTAAAGGTTTATATAAGTTAAAATCAATTTTCTAATGCAGAAAGTGAATGAGTTTTTACTTCTGGAACCCAGCTGTTGCACCTCATTGTCAATACTGTTATGATCTATGAATCACAGCAGTCACAAAAATCATACTTTCTGCATGTTGGCTAACATGGCAAATTTGTGTGACCAACTTGAACCCGTTGTGAAACTTAAGTAGGGGAAATCTTTTCGAATACTGCATTTATATTTATAGCTCAATTCCCGATTCCAAAAAAGTTTGGACACTGTACAAATTGTGAATAAAAAAGGAATGCAATAATTTACAAATCTCATAAACTTATATTTTATTCACAATAGAATATAGATAACATATCAAATGCTGAAAGTGAGACATTTTGAAATATCATGCCAAATATTGGCTCATTTTGGAGCTATACATTCCAAAAAAGTTGGGACAGGTAGCAATAAGAGGCCGGAAAAGTTAAATGTACATAAAAGGAACAGCTGGAGGACCAATTTGCGACTTATTAGGTCAATTGGCAACATGATTGGGTATAAAAAGAGCCTCTCAGAGTGGCAGTGTCTCTCAGAAGTCAAGATGGACAGAGGATCACCAATTCCCCCAATGCTGCGGCCAAAATTAGTGGAGCAATATCAGAAAGGAGTTTCTCAGAGAAACATTGCAAAGAGTTTGAACTTATCATCATCTACAGTGCATAATATCATCCAAAGATTCAGAGAATCTGGAACAATCTCTGTGCGTAAGGGTCAAGGCCGGAAAACCATACTGGATGCCCGTGATCTTCAGGCCCTTAGACGGCACTGCATCACATACAGGAATGCTACTGTAATAGAAATCACAACATGGGCTCAGGAATACTTCCAGAAAACATTGTCGGTGAACACAGTCCACCGTGCCATTCGTCGTTGTCGGCTAAAACTCTATAGGTCAAAAAAGAAGCCATATCTAAACATGATCCAGAAGCGCAGGCGTTTTCTCTGGGCCAAGTCTTATTTAAAATGGACTGTGGCAAAGTGGAAAACTGTTCTGTGGTCAGACGAATCAAAATTTGAAGTTCTTTTTGGAAAACTGGGATGCCATGTCATCCGGACTAAAGAGGACAAGGACAACCCAAGTTGTTATCAGCGCTCAGTTCAGAAGCCTGCATCTCTGATGGTATGGGGTTGCGTGAGTGCGTGTGGCATGGGCAGCTTACACATCTGGAAAGGCACCATCAGTGCTGAAAGGTATATCCAAGTTCTAGAACAACATATGCTCCCATCCAGACGTCGTCTCTTTCAGGGAAGACCTTGCATTTTCCAACATGACAATGCCAGACCACATACTGCATCAATTACAACATCATGGCTGCGTAGAAGAAGGATTCGGGTACTGAAATGGCCAGCCTGCAGTCCAGATCTTTCACCCATAGAAAACATTTGGCGTATCATAAAGAGGAAGAAGACCTAAGACAGTTGAGCAACTAGAAGCCTGTATTAGACAAGAATGGGACAACATTCCTATTCCTAAACTTGAGCAACTTGTCTCCTCAGTCCCCAGACGTTTGCAGACTGTTATAAAAAGAAGAGGGGATGCGACACAGTGGTATTGTCCCAACTTTTCTGAGATGTGTTGATGCCATGAAATTTAAAATCAACTTATTTTTCCCTTAAAATGATACATTTTCTCAGTTTAAACATTTGATATGTCATCCATGTTGTATTCTGAATAAAATATTGAAGTTTGAAACTTCCACATCATTGCATTCCTTTTTTATTCACCATTTGTACAGTGTCCCAACTTTTTTGGAATCTGGTTTGTACATTCATATTTATATTCAATACATATTATACATATATTTATAGCTCTTTTTTTACTGTATGTCAGTATTTGTGTCTAGATTTGCTAAGGAATCTTCTGAGATACATAAGTTATAAACAAACTATTAAAAAGCTGTCTGCAGGCAATAACATTTTATGGGTATGTCAGCACAGGAAACATCCATTTCCTTTAAATGTTTTATAATCTTTTGAAAGTGTTAAATGGTTGCATTACTTTCACATTTGCACGTTTTATAGCCTACATCTTTAAGCAAAAAATCATTCAGCAAAAGATTTAGCACGTTTGATGCTCAGAGACAGGAAAAGACAACAATATTGCAATTGGTAGAGAAGATCTGCTAGTGGCTCTCAGGAAAGATCTCGGCTCATAAGTCTGTTTTTAAACTGCGTTCACTTCCTCTTCGTGCGTTCTGCCTATTTTACTGCTGCAGCGCATTAAGTAAGCCTGGAGATCTTGCATTGTTCATTGTTTGTCTTGTGAAGGTGAGTTAATCATGTCCTTAATGTGTTGTGCGTTTAATGCATCTCGTTTCATATCACTTTATCAGTGCATAATCTTTTTTTTTTTTTTTTTTTTTTTTTTTTCAGCTCTACCTGCAGCCCATATTTCCTGTGCAGGTCATGCATGTGGCATAAACCACCACCCTTTTAATAAGCAAAAAAGGCTTAGTATTAAAGAATGCTGTGTGATTTATAGATAAGATCTGATTAATCAAAAGGGCACTCATAGTTCCTGTAATCTTGCAGTTAACAACTAAATATTTGCAGAAGTAGCCAAAAGAGGAAGTGATGTCAATTCGGTGTTTAAATGTAACATTTTTCCTGTGGCAATGCCTCAGAGTGATGCGGCTCTCAGTCAAACGGACAGTTGTACTCCTGTTAACCGTGTTCGGAATGTGTACTCTTACTAGGACTCTATTTCGAGTGCTGGCATGCCACGGAGAGGTTCCCAGAACCCACGTGGTGTCTATACTGGTTCGAAACTGGAACCAGACACAATATCGGTATAATCACAAAACCCCAGTGGTGTTCGTGGGTGGGGTTCCACGATCAGGGACCACCTTGATGCGTGTCATGCTAGACACCCACCCTGACATTCGCTGCGGGGAAGAGACGCGGGTGATCCCCAGAATTCTGTCCCTGCGGCAGAGCTGGGGCAGGCAGACTCTGGAGGAAGATGGGGCCAGTCAAGAGATGCTGGACGCTGCGACCACCGCGTTCATACTGGAGGTCATCGCACGTCACGGAGAACCTGCACGAGTGCTGTGCAATAAAGACCCGTTTACACTGAAGAGCGCACTTTACCTGTCACAAATTTTTCCCAAGTAAGATATCTCTACTTTTATTTAGCAGTGATGCATTGAATTGAAAGCGACAGTAAAGACTTTCACATTATAAGCAATAAAAATGTATTTCAAATAATGCTATTCTTTTTAACTTTCTGTTCATCAAAGAATCCACAAAAATATTGCATAGCACAGGTATGCAGCACAGTGGCTTTCTGAAAGATCACGTGACACTGAAATTCAGCTTTGCATCACAGGAATATAAGTGACCACAAAACCAGTCATAAGGGTCAATTTTATGATATCACATTAAAGTAAATAAACTTTTTCAGAATGTATAAATTACTTTTGATGTAATTCTTATTAATATTTTTAAAATATATTTTTAAAGTGTCATTAATGTAAAATACTAAATCAGCTATTCTGTTTAAAATTGAATTTTGACAATTTAGTAAATATAACCGATGACAGACAAAGCAGAATCCAAGTAAAAGAGATTCATGTGAAAGGTAAAATTGTTCTGTGACTTATGTAGGAATATGAATATTTACATATTTAATTGCACGTTATTTTATTGAAGAAATGCCATAATAGCAGCACTATGATGTAATGATTTCACTCAACTAACCCATAGGTTGTAATGAAAGCAAAGATGTCTGAAATGTACATCTAATTCATGGAAATACTGAATAATAGCCCCATAAATAACAATAATCATTACATTTAAAAAATAGTAACACAACTTTCACTCAAACCACCCTTGTTCACATTACAAAACTCATGTAACTACATGAACTTAATTTAACTGAGTTGTTTCTAATAAAATGAGTATTGTCATACTTAATAAGTGTTTGTTCAGTCAACTTAACATTGCTGGGTGGAAACGCACAAATTAATGTTGACAATTAACTGGGCAGTGGATCCGTAGTTCCCAGCATGCTTTGCAAGGGACTGCATTAGGAGAGTAAATTTAGGGATTAAAATGTTATTTTATGTGTTTTTCAGTAAAGGGAAAGATATTGTTAGTTTATGTTAGTGTTTAATGTTCAGTTATGTTGGACATTTAGAGATGTGTCTGTAATGTTTTTGAATTTTGTGGTTACTATTATGCAGAAGAGTGGCTGTAGGCATTCATATACGTATGTTTATAGGATGGAATTCCTGCTCTCAATTAAATTGAGTTTGTTCAAGTTATTTCATTGAGTGCATTTTGTAGAGCAAAGAGTTCATTGAATAAGGTAAATTAAGTCAATAAATGTCTTAACCTAACGTAATAAACTTTTATAAATGTAACAACATTATTAATAAACTGCACATATAAATATTATGTAACAGTGACAAATTTAAATAATTTGTATTTACTCAAAGGAATTTTGTCAGCTTTACTTGAATTTCCTTTTATCATACGACTAAATTGTTATTTGTACAAATTACTTAAAATTGTTGTGTGGAACCACTTGACGCTGCTTTTTTAAATTAAATCCAACAATTCATTTTTTTTTTTTGAGTGAACATGCCAATTCTTGTGATGTGAATCATCTTACCCCAAGGGTCTAATTTGATCTTTTTACTTCAAGATAAGAACTGTAACTTCTACTCCACAAATATAAACACATTAATGTGACCACAAATCCCTTAACAAATAGACACAAATAACTTTGATATTCAACATAATACAATGTCATAGATCACTATTTTCCAGAGACACAAATTTAGATCAGTTAAACTCAAAACAGTTTTGACCGACTAAATCTCACAAATGTTGATATTCAGATGAAATGACAAAATTTAAAATAGTGTAGCCATTCATCAAAAGATGAGATTTAAATTATGGTCAGAAGAAAGAATTAAGGTGTGTGTGTGTGTGTGTGAATACAATTAACTTTTAAATTTAAAACATATAATTTAAATAGAAAAATGTCTAAAATAATTTCTTTGCTTTTTGTGGTTGTTCAAATGCTATAAAAATGACATTTTACTCATTCCATCTGTCATCATCTGTCCTTCCAGCTCAAAATTCTTACTAATGCTCAGAGACGGCCGGGCGTCTGTGCACTCGATGATCTCTAGACGAGTGACTATCGGTGGCTTCAACCTTTCCAGCTACAGGGACTGTCTGACTAAATGGAGCAATGCAGTCGAAGTGATGCTCTCCCAGTGTATTGCAGTAGGTCAGAGGCGGTGTATGACAGTCCGCTATGAGGATTTGGTGCTGCAGCCTCGAGCTACCATGCAGCGTGTGCTGCGTTTTCTGAATTCACCGTGGCATGAAGGGGTGCTTCACCATGAGGAGGCCATCGGCCAGCCAGGAGGGGTATCACTGTCTAGGTAGGGCGAAATTCAATTTCATGTTTTAGGCATTCTACTGTTTCTTGTCAATACTCACTTTTCACTATGTTTTTAAGAACTGAACGCTCCACGGATCAGGTGATCAAGCCAATTAACCTGGAAGCTCTCACAAAATGGGTCGGACATATCCCAGCAGACGTCCAGGAGGACATGGATAACATCGCTCCAATGCTCCGTAGGCTGGGATACAACCCCAAAGCCAATCCTCCAGACTATGGTCAACCAGATCCTGAAGTGATCAACAATACTCAAAGGGTATATTTGAACAAAGAATATGACCTAACAGGATATGTTATCAGAGTTGCCACACTCATAAAAAATAATGGTTCTTTATTGGCATCTGGTTCCATGAAGAACCTTTAAAGGGATAGTTAACCCAAAAATGAATATTGTGTCATTAATTACTCACCCTCATGTCGTTCCAAACCGTTTATGTCGTTCATCTTCAGAACACAAATGAAGACCTTTTTGGTGAAATCTTAGAGATTTCTGTCCCTCCATTGACAGCCTATGCAACTGAAACTTTGACGCTTCAAAAAGTTCATAAAGAGATCGTAAAACTAATCCATATGAACTGAGCGGTTTAGTCCAAATTTTCTGAAGAGACACGATCACTTTATATGGTGAACAGATTTCATTTAGGCTTATATTTACATGTAAACATTCATCAGCATCAGTTGTGGTAAACCAACGGAAGCTCAAGCATGTTTGCTTGATGTGTGCAAGAACCAGTGAGGTTTATTCTCATGTTACGCAACACATTTGAGCTTCAGCAAAAGGGTTGTTCTCATCAAGCAGGTAAGGTTGAGCTTCTGTGTATATTCACTGATCAATGTTTATATGTGAATAAAAGCCTAAATTCAATCTGTTTATCATATAAAGCGATCAAGAAAATTTGGACCACTTGATTCATATGGATTAGTTTTATCTCTTTATGAACTTTTTAAAGCGCCAAAGTTTAAATTGCATAGCTGTCAATGGACGGACAAAAATCTTTTAGATTTCATCAGAAATATCTTCATTTGTGTTCCGAAGATGAACGAAAGTCTTACGAGTTTGGGACGACATGAGGGTGAGTAATTAATGACAGAATTTTCATTTTTGGGTGAACTAACCCTTTAACATCCATGGCACAAAACTTTTCCATTAAGGCAGGAACACACCAAGCCGACGGTCGGCCGTCGGGCAGTTTTTGTTCGTCGGCCGACTAAGTTTTCTGCGTCCCAATTCGCCTATACTACGCCCTAAAAGTATGTACTCTTTCTGTGAACAAAAAGTACATACTTTTGAGTGTGTAGCAAAAGAGTAGACAAGCTTTGGGACATACTATCACGTCATACAGTTGCGTCTTTGCTCTCTGTCGCATCCTGTCACCGTAAACTGGCCTGTCAATCATATTACATCCTCCACATTTCATTTAGCTAATTTCCTACCGTATCGAAGAGAAATGCAGTACCACGTTGATCTGCAGTCGCGGGTCTTTCATGTGGAGAACTCTTCTCATATTAATGCATAATGATGCATTTAAAAGTTAATGGCCAATCGGATCTTTATAAAAGTCCACATTGGTATCGCAGATGAAACATAACGCGGATAACATTAAATAAATATTTTCTATCAGGATGAACTGATTATTAGTCACTCAAACCTCTCAGCGTCGTCGCGCATATCCGCCATTTTTTTTGTAGTTTTTTAACAATTTTTACTCGTGTTTGTAGTTCTGAACTGAATCCTCATCCAAAGCGCAATGGGTTGTGGGCAATATTAGCCTTTTTTAAGCTGCGTTCCATTCGTCAGGGTCCCTACGCAGTGTTCACTGCTCCCTACTCCCTGAGCACGGTATATCAATTGAAGTGAACTTCGCTGACAATAATCGCTCATTTTGAACGCTCTGCAAACGTCATCAAAGAAAGTCAACGACGGTGTTGCGCAGATTATGATATAATATAAATAGATATTATAATTTACTTTCGAATTTAAAATTGACTCTTAACAGATTTGAAGCTGTAACTGTCATACCATATGAAAATAAATGTATTCTTAATCCATGGTTTGGGTCTCATCTTGTGCGCTTTCTTTTTCACGCGCAGCCGCATAGTAAACACTCCTGAGGTAAATAAAGTAAAATAAAAAATGGCAGAGCCTCAGCTGCTTTTCAACACTTTTACTTTGTCATGCCTATTCATACAATAAAATATGCAAATGTATCACTCATCGCCATAACCATTCATACTTTCGTTCGTATAATAATAACAAAGTTTATGAATACTCAAAACGCAAAGTGAATTCCTCCATCGGAGAGCCGTTTAAAAACTCTTTCAGCGGCTCTGCTCCATTATAGTTCTGACTGGTGACGCGGTACGCAATGACAGCTACCTCTCTACTTCCTGTGAAGTGGTGTATCGATGTTCCCTTATTCCCTATGCTGTTCGTAGTGCCCTTCGAACTGAACATGTTCGCTCCCTTCGGACTGGAATCTCACTTAAGATGGCGAAATACCCTGTGAAGTCCACTTCGCAGTCCACTTACGGTCGAATGGAACGCACCTACAGTGTGCACTTTGAAAATCTACCGGAAATAGTAGACCATCCGGGGACTTTTGGCATACTCTTTTCAACATACTATGCTTTGGGACACACTTATTTTAATCTCACATACTATTTAGGATGGATAGTATGGACATTGGGATGCAGGGTCAGTGTGTTCCGCACCGTCTGCTTTTTTTTCCGGCCGATTCGAGTCGGAGCTCGTCGGTCCATCGGGCCATCTGATCATACTGATTGGCTGTTCAACTACTGCCACCAGACGCTGCCGACCTGAGCCAACCCCGCAGTCTGCTTTCGTCGCCACTAGTTTGTCGGCGTCGGCTTGGTCTGTTCCTGCCTTTATACAAAAGGTTCTTTATATTGGAAAAATATTCTTTAGATTTTTAAAATGTCCTTTACATTAAGAAAAAAGATGGTTCTTCTATGGCATCACTCCAAAATCAACAACAAAAACATTTGGAACCTTTATTTCTAAGAGTGTAGTTATTTGTAAATGTAATAAAGTCCTTTCCAATTTTTCTGTTTTTTCTTAGGTATTGAGAGGAGATTTTAAAACTCCTACAAACTTGAATAGATGGGCACAAGTGAGTGCATGCTTTTGATTGTTTAACATACTCTGACCCCAAAAACTATTTTAGAAACACTTTGGTCAAAAATTACTGAAAAATTAACATTTTGAAATTTTTTGCTTCATCGGAATGGAATGACACTTCGTGACTTTTGTCGCATTAGCTATGTGAACACACAAAAAAAAATCATGGACATGATTCGGATATGTTAAAGGGTCAGAAAAAAAAATTATTAGTCACATTTGGCTCCTTCGAGGTCAAAAATTACAGACATAGGGAATGAATGGGAAATACGAAAAAATATGAAAACTCAGAGAATCTTTTGGTGGTACAAACTACAATTCAGCCACTGTGCAGAAAAAAGTGCACAGCAATGAGGAGGGTGACAAGATGTGCAAAATAGACACCCCCCCCCCACACACACACATATATATATATGAACTAGCACGACTATAACACAGAGCAAGTTTTTGCAAATGTGTGAAATAAAAACAAATTAACTGCTGTAACAATATGGTAAAATTGAGTCAAAGCCTCAAATAAGAGATTGAAATCAGATCATACCCCGATTTATTAAGCTGTGATAAAACATACCTGTTCATTTTTTATACATTTTTAACAAAATGTCCTCTGTGTTCAGGTTTGACTGTAGTAAAATAAATGCAAAAACTGACACTTCAAATCATTTAAATATATATATATCTAAACCTTGACAAAAAGTAGTCTTTGAGAATGTCTAAGTATAAATCCAAATCCACAACTTAATAAAAATAAGTATTTAATTATGTCTAAAAAAACACTAGAGAATTTATAAGCCACTTTATATAAAACTATATAGGAACTTTTTATTTTTTTACACACATCAGATGGCACTAATCTACCTTCAAAAAACTGGATTTTAAATGCTTTGGAACATGGAATACTACTTTAATTGAAAAATAATTTAAATATATTCAAAAAAAATGTGTGTATTATTTTCAATGGGGAAAAATAGCTAATAAAAATTGTATAAATATTGCATAGTATCATAAAATACCCTCAAATTTTTAAATAATAACCAAAGAATATTATTGAACAAAAATATATTACATGTCAAGGCTTCGGTCACTTTTGACCACGAAGGAGCCATGTGTGACCCCTAAATGAAGAGGACCAGAGGGTTACTTGTCTGAATGTCATTGAGTTAGATGACAAACATCCAAGCAAGTGTCATTTATTTGAAAGAAAGACAGCACAAGCACACATTTCAGGCTAAACAGGATTGGCCAAACCTACATATGTTTGTTAGGTTTGAAATTATGGAAAAAACACTTTCTGGTTGTGGTTAGTAGAACATAGTCTTGTTAGTTAAGGTGAACTAGACGTGTGGTTACGCTACTAGGTTAAGATGGTTTCAGTTGATTTAAAGTCATTGCAAAAATGGCAGAAGTTAGTTGTAGAACATTTCTAGCATCTCTTATGTGGAGATGCCACTTGCTTTGGTGTTTTGTTATCTAAAGCAGTTATATTAGGCCTATATGCCCCCAATACTTTCTGTGGGCACTGTAAAAGTATATATTATGATTATATGCTGCTGTATGTCTTTAGTTGTTTTGCATAAACCATGCTCATTTTGAAAACATTTCTTGTTTGACAGGTATCTCCAAAAAAGGATTCTAAAGGAGGAAGAAACTGAACAGAGTTCTGCATTGATTGCAATGTTCTTGTGTTCAGCTTTGGATAACTAAACCATTTTGTGTCATACACCTTGGAGGCCTTTCACAGGATGAAGAGCAGCATGAGGAGGAATATCATTATTATGCAATATCTGTGGTTATATTCCTGTGTCACTTGAACTGCCTTTTTTTCCTGCAGAATATCTGCAGAATTCATTAAGACTAAATCTTTAGACATACTGAAATTCAATATACTGATCTAAAAGAGACAAGTCTCAAGAAGAATATTAAATACTGGACAGATATCTACATATTTACTTCCTAGTGTTCTCGGAAGAGTATGAATCGATGGAAGCTAACCATCATTCAATTAAACTGAATTTCCTGAACATTGTAATTCTTGTTTTGGGGAAAGAGAAAAGCGTGACGTTGCGCTTGGTGACGCACTGAATGCTGTTGCTATGTGCCAGCGTGCATTTTCCTGACCTAGTTTTTATTAAATAGAGCCATTCTTCTTTCCCTAGTGCCAAAACACAATCGTTTCCCTCAGTGTTTCTAAAGTGAATTATTTCAATAAAATCTATTTTATAGAAATCGAGCAATGTGTTACTTTGAAGCCTATATGTGTCATTATTTTGATCTCAAAACATTTGATCACAGCCAACCGTATCGCTCCGCCGGTCCCCCAACCCCCCACAAGCACACCAAATAAACAGATGTATCTGTTTTACGTCCACAAACCCAATTTATAAAATGCATATTGGTATATGTTCAGAATAACACATATGTCATTGTTTCCTATGAAACCCATTTTTCAAATAAAAAAACTGCAGTTGTTAAAATAGTGCGTTGGGCGTAGCGGCGGAAGGATACAGCGCGTTCTGTATAAATAGTCGGATCTTTTGTTTTGAGCACACAGTTAGATTCGCTTCCTCGACGAAAGAAAAGAGACTCCTATTCTCCGCGCTCTTCCAGAAAAGAACATTTGTTTGTAAGTATGATGTAAAATATACACAAACGACGCCAGATTTATCATTGCTTAAAAACAACCGCATTTTTTTTAACTTGAAGTCTTTGTCGAATATATAAACGTATATCTTTGAAAGGGCTAACGTTAGCTTTTATGCTAGCCGTCCAGGTGGTTTCTGAGGACCAATTTTTTTTATAACTTATTTTACGTTTTTGTAACTTAATGTGATTAAGCGTTATACTGTACGTCGATGGGTTTTTGTATGTCTTTGTTCGCGTTCAGTAATTTGGCGGCGAATTAGGCCGCGAAATAGGGCGGTGAGGTCGTCGAGTCTCTTAATTCAACTGCGTATTTTTAAAAAAAACATCTTGTCAGACGTCGACGCGCCATTAAAAAAAATTATCTGGTTAAATTAAATAACTCGTATTAATATGTACGTTTCTCTGGTTGTCTCTTTATTCCGTTTCAGTGCGCTTGTTTTCTGGCCATTTTCTGTTAATGTCGCCATTTTGTTTTCAATCGCCCGTTTGTTACACCCTGACTCACAGCTGTGTCAGCAGTAGTCATGGCGTGAGCTCACCTACCTTTTGTTTCTCTTATTATGAGGAACCTTCTAGATATTTCCTAGGTTTGTTTTAACAATCCTAAATGACATGTACTCATTTTAGTTTTTCACCAATGCTAGCTATATGTATATAATTATTATTAATTTGAATTTGTTTTCTAGCGTAAAGATGCAGATCTTTGTGAAGACGCTGACTGGCAAGACTATCACCCTTGAGGTTGAGCCCAGTGACACCATTGAGAATGTCAAAGCTAAAATCCAAGACAAAGAAGGCATTCCTCCTGACCAGCAGCGTCTGATCTTTGCTGGCAAGCAGTTGGAAGATGGACGCACACTGTCTGACTACAACATCCAGAAGGAGTCCACCCTCCACCTGGTCCTTCGTCTGAGAGGTGGTATGCAGATCTTTGTCAAGACTCTGACTGGCAAGACCATCACCCTTGAGGTTGAGCCCAGCGACACCATTGAGAACGTCAAGGCCAAGATCCAGGACAAGGAAGGCATTCCTCCTGACCAGCAGCGTCTGATCTTCGCTGGCAAGCAGCTGGAAGATGGACGCACGCTGTCCGACTACAACATCCAGAAGGAGTCCACTCTCCATCTGGTGCTCCGTCTCCGGGGTGGTATGCAGATCTTCGTGAAGACCCTGACTGGAAAAACCATCACTCTTGAGGTGGAACCAAGTGATACTATTGAAAATGTCAAGGCCAAGATTCAAGATAAGGAAGGCATTCCTCCTGACCAGCAGCGTCTGATCTTTGCTGGCAAGCAGCTGGAAGATGGACGCACGCTGTCTGACTACAACATCCAGAAGGAGTCCACCCTCCATCTGGTCCTTCGTCTGAGAGGTGGTATGCAGATCTTTGTCAAGACTCTGACTGGCAAGACCATCACCCTTGAGGTTGAGCCCAGCGACACCATTGAGAACGTCAAGGCTAAGATCCAGGACAAGGAAGGCATTCCTCCTGACCAGCAGCGTCTGATCTTCGCTGGCAAGCAGCTAGAAGATGGACGCACGCTGTCCGACTACAACATCCAGAAGGAGTCCACCCTCCATCTGGTGCTCCGCCTCAGAGGTGGTATGCAGATCTTCGTCAAGACCCTGACTGGAAAAACCATCACTTTGGAAGTTGAGCCCAGTGACACTATTGAGAATGTCAAGGCCAAGATTCAAGACAAGGAAGGCATTCCTCCTGACCAGCAGCGTCTGATCTTTGCTGGTAAGCAGCTGGAAGATGGGCGCACTCTGTCCGACTACAACATCCAGAAGGAGTCCACCCTCCATCTGGTCCTTCGTCTGAGAGGTGGTATGCAGATCTTTGTCAAGACTCTGACTGGCAAGACCATCACCCTTGAGGTTGAGCCCAGCGACACCATTGAGAACGTCAAGGCTAAGATCCAGGACAAGGAAGGCATTCCTCCTGACCAGCAGCGTCTGATCTTCGCCGGCAAGCAGCTGGAAGATGGACGCACGCTGTCCGACTACAACATCCAGAAGGAGTCCACCCTCCATCTGGTCCTTCGTCTTCGTGGGGGCAATTAATCTGCTTAAGTTTAATGAGTCTTGAAAATGATCAGACCAATTCCAATTTCCTTTGTTCCTCTTAATCATTCAATAAAGTTCTGGCATTCCTGATTTGTCTGTGGAGTCTTTTACATTTCGCTTGAATGCATTTAAATGTTGACATTTCAGAGCTTCTTAAAATTGGCTTTATAGGTATTTTAAATGGTTTTAAAAAGTCAAATTTAAAATTGTTGAATGTGAATATGCTCCTAGTATTTAATTGCATAAGGGCACTTCATTTGTTAAGAGATGTTAACGCTCAAATCTAAAAGTGGTTCTTCCAGTGTTTCCAGAATTTCACATGTTCAGATCTTATACAGTGGTTTTCAAATGGGGGGGGGGGGGGGGGGGGTACAATTAAATAGATCAAATTAGATTTAAAAAATAACATTTTTGACTTGTATATGAAAATTAATACTTAAGAGTACATGATGCATTTATTCAACTAGCTATAGTAATGTAGTTAAATAGTAAGTTTTATAAAATATAGATTCCTTTTAAATTTTAGGGTGGGGGTTCATTATAATGAGGGTGATCATGTTTGAAGCTCCATCGAGTCTAAAAGACTGAAAACCCCTGATCTAATGTACAGGTAATTCTCTTGCTGTGTCATTCTTACTCTGGCAGGTTGCAATTATTAAACCAGCCACAAGATGTCACCAGAGGTTTTGCAAAAAGGCTCATTATGACTCATTTTAAAGAGAGTTAACCCAAAAATGAACGTTCTGTCATTTACTCAAACTCATGTTCCAATTCTTCAGTTTTTTCTTCTACTGTTGAACACGAAGATATTTTGAAGAATGTTGGTAATTCGACAGTTTATGGTAGCCATTGACTGCCATAGTAGGAAAGAAAAATACTATGGAAGACTACAGTCTGTCTGGTTACCAGCATTCTTCAAAGTATTGTGAATGAGAATATAAGAATGAATCTCGTACAGGTTTGGAACAACATGAGGGTGAGTAAATGATGACAGAACTTCAATTTTTGGGTGAACTAACCCTTTAATGCACTTATTTTTTGGAGGAGTCTCATGTCTGTATTTTGGCTTTCTTTTAAATGTCTTTCGTCTGGCCCTTGAGTCATGGTGGGCGAATGGGTAATGATGAAACCACAGAGTAAATGGTAGGTGCCCTAATTAAAAACATTTTCTTTTGCAAATTTCCTTAATCTGAGTTGTTTGAGGGCAACTGTTAAATAGTTTAGCCTTGTAAAAACTTGAATTTTGGGGGGGCTTTTTGCACAAAACCCTTTTTTTGTTTTTTCGCTTGCAGCATATTGTTATTGGGTTGGTCAGATATTTACTCGTCAAATTTTGTCAACTGAAAGAACAATCATTATCTAACATATCTACTGTTCAATCAGTTTGCTTTGGCATCAGTTAACCGTGTGACAGGCACTTCATTAAAATTGCACAGCAGCACTTACTCAAGACGATGCGTCTTGAGCAACCTAAAGTTGTATATTGCTTAAAGATACAAATCAACCTTTGTGTTAGGAGTCAAGATAACTAATAGACCACTGTCACTGAATTCTGTTGCTCAACTCCAGACAATCACAAATGTCTCTTGGCTACATACTGCATTGTTCCTTCTGTTTACAAAAGCACGGGTACCGATATCAGTCCAGCCAGGTCTAGCCAAAATACTTATCTGGTCTTCTGAAAATATTGCTGCAAAAAAGCCTTTTGTTCTTAAAGGCACAGCAAAGGCAAAAAACTGCACTTATTTAAAGCTGTTGATGCTGGCCTGTTTAATTAAAAAGTTCATGTTCAGTAATGGTAGTTAATAAAGAATCTCATATTGTAATGTTTAAAAAGTAGGATTCATCTGGTCTAAAATGAAATGATTTCAACCTGATTTAAGATTAATCGACTTATTAAATTTAAAAAAGGGAATAAATGGACTTGTCCAGTGAGTGTTACAGTGCCACTGATTTTAAATTACTTGCTTGTGGTCAAGTTACATAAGGACATTTAGACACTTTTTCTGCTGCATCACAGAGTCATGTGTTTTCTGAACGTTTAATTCACTAAATCCATACTGCAGCAGAAAATATCGTTTATAATTTGTGGTTTAACATATTTGTCATGCTTTTCAGGGCCCGAAGAGTTTGAGCAGATTGTCTTGTTTCCTTCACTATGTTCTCAGTCCAGATTCGTCTCGGATTTGGAATCAAAAATCACATGAATAGGCTCTTTAAAAAGCTCTTTTGATGATGTTTTGCCTTCACCGTGACAGACATTCTATAGTATTATAGTATGAAATGTCAAATGAGATGAAGGTTTCGGTTTGTTTCACATACTGGCTGATGGATTCATTGATGTTAGCACTGGCACTCAAGAGAATCCCGATGTTATAAGCAACTGAAACTTGAAACTCCTTTGTGAAGTATTTGCTAAGCTTATTTGGATGTCCTAGTGATATATGTCAAGTAAACTGAAAGGCATTCACTGTCCTGTTGTTTCTGTTGCTTTAGGTGGTATTTTAATGTTTTAAAAAACCATAATTAACATCTTAAAAGGCTAAAGGGTGGTCCGTGCCCTCAGGACATGTTTTACCCTCCTCCTTATAGAGGAAATAGGTCCCCACCCTGAATTTAGTTTTTATATCAGACGCTTTTAAAATGGATATTTGTTTTTCTCCTCAAAATCTGGGAAAAGTACCAAACCATGGCATATACTGCATCATAACTTTATTTCACAAAGATAAATATAGCTGCGTCACCGCAGGCTCTACATAAGAGATTCAAGTAATTATGTTACATACATATGCGTTATCAGTGGCAAATACTTATCCAATAAACAATGCTCTTATGTTCTTCAGCAGTTCTGTTTGAACGTTTATAATGCCACTTTCAGGCAC
The DNA here is from genome assembly GCA_037101425.1 of Elopichthys bambusa. NCBI lineage: Eukaryota > Metazoa > Chordata > Actinopteri > Cypriniformes > Xenocyprididae > Elopichthys > Elopichthys bambusa. The sequence continues at coordinate 43,113,796 of CM074433.1, forward strand.
TACATCACTGTCACATAATACACCATTTTTTCAATGGGTTAAGACAGGTTTAACAGTCCAAATAATAAATTATTTTATCATCATTTTATTTTGGACATCAATTTGTACCAAAATACAAACCCGATTCCATGTTTAAACTGAGAAAATGTATCATTTTAAGGGTAAAATAAGTTGGCATTTCATGGCATCAACACATCTCAAAAAAGTTGGGACAATCCCACTGTGTCGCATCCCCTCTTCTTTTTATAACAGTCTGCAAACGTCTGGGGACTGAGGAGACAAGTTGCTCAAGTTTAGGAGTAGGAATGTTGTCCCATTCTTGTCTAATACAGGCTTCTAGTTGCTCAACTGTCTTAGGTCTTCTTCCTCTTTATGATGCGCCAAATGTTTTCTATGGGTGAAAGATCTGGACTGCAGGCTGGCCATTTCAGTACCCGAATCCTTCTTCTACGCAGCCATGATGTTGTAATTGATGCAGTATGTGGTCTGGCATTGTCATGTTGGAAAATGCAAGGTCTTCCCTAAAAGAGACGACATCTGGATGGGAGCATATGTTGTTCTAGAACTTGGATATACCTTTCAGCATTGATGGTGCCTTTCCAGATGTGCAAGCTGCCCATTCCACACACACTCATGCAACCCCATACCATCAGAGATGCAGGCTTCTGAACAGAGCGCTGATAACAACTTGGGTTGTCCTTGTCCTCTTTAGTCCGGATGACCTATAGAGTTTTAGCCGGCAACAGCGAATGGCACGGTGGATTGTGTTCACCGACAATGTTTTCTGGAAGTATTCCTGAGCCCATGTTGTGATTTCCATTACAGTAGCATTCCTGTATGTGATGCAGTGCCGTCTAAGGGCCTGAAGATCACGGGCATCCAGTATGGTTTTCCGACCTTGACCCTTACGCACAGAGATTGTTCCAGATTCTCTGAATCTTTGGATGATATTATGCACTGTAGATGATGATAACTTCAAACTCTTTGCAATTTTTCTCTGAGAAACTCCTTTCTGATATTGCTTCACTATTTTTGGCCACAGCATTGGGGGAATTGGTGATCAGTCTGCCTATCATGACTTCTGAGAGACACTGCCACTCTGAGAGGCTCTTTTTATACCCAATCATGTTGCCAATTGACCTAATAAGTTGCAATTTGGTCCTCCAGCTGTTCCTTATATGTACATTTAACTTTTCCGGCCTCTTATTGCTACCTGTCCCAACTTTTTTGGAATGTGTAGCTCTCATGAAATCCAAAATGAGCCAATATTTGGCATGACATTTCAAAATGTCTCACTTTCAACATTTGATATGTTATATATATTCTATTGTGAATAAAATATAAGTTTATGAGATTTGTAAATTATTGCATTCCTTTTTTATTCACAATTTGTACAGTGTCCAAACTTTTTTGGAATCAGGTTTGTATATATATATATATATATATATATATATATATATATATATCAACATAGATAATTAATGTGGTTCAGTAACAAATATTTTGAGTTTCTATTGATTAAACTCATTTTTATTGTATTAATGCAACTTTTTAATTTCAATGAATTCAAAATTTTAAAGGAAAACTTACTTTTTTAAGTTAAACCAACAATATTTTTTTACTGTCTGCATATGCCCGGCAAATGATTAACATAAAAAAGGATTATGTTGTAAATACATAGAGAACTGCAGAATATATTACTAATTTGAATAAAGTAGTTGGATTAGATGCATCGCATTTCATATCAACGACACAAAATATGGGAGACCTTTTCTCTTTCCTTTTAGATAAGTAAGTCTGTTTATCATGTTAGCAATTGTCTAATTATAACTTTGTTTATTGGGTTAGCATTGCTTTTCCCTGCTGTCTGCCAAACCATCAGAAAATCTAGCTATCTAGCTATATGCTAGCAATATGCACGACACAAATACTTGGGGGCCACTATATGTATACATATGCTCCTTGTAAACATAGCTCTTAAAAAATAGCAAACAAGGTGAATTAGTGCGTTAGATATTCCAGACAGTCTCGTATCCCTATGGTGGGAGACATATATATATATAACTACATTACCCAGAAGCCTCTGGCTTATAGGTGGCGCTTTGAGCATCGTAAACATGGTAATCATCGCACAGCAAGAGCGCTATAAAACCTGCTCGATCAGAGAGCCGGACTTTAACATCACTCACAGCTGTAATGTACATGGCCATAAAGTCAGAAGAGCATTAATAACTCAATGACCAGAGTTTTATGGCTGTATCTCGTATAAGTGATAGTTTGTTCAGCTGCTGAGGACTCGCGCGTGCTTTGAGTTCTGTGCGCTTTCTAAAAGAATTAACTTTATTGTTCTCAAACCTTTGCATTAATTTGTTTCGCGAACTGTGTGAAGTAAGGATGGCGGTGTCTAAATCTACATTAGCGATCGTTTTCTTAGTTCTGGGAGGTTTGGCAGTTTTGTTCGGGACTGTCATGGTGTTTGTTGGACCTATTATAATAGACGATCAAATCGTTAAGGTAAGTTATACACCTGACAGGTGCACGAGACGTTCTAATCAAACATATTTGCTTTTTTAAATAACATTAAGTTACAAAAACCTGTTGTTGTTGTTTTTTTGACGGATAAATAGCCTGATTATATAAATAATAGGCTACGGCATATGCACTTGAAATCTAAACAAAGATTAGCTGGTTGTAGTAGTCTTAGTTTGTCAAACGTGTGTAATAAACCACATTGTCAGACTCATAATGACTGACACATTTGTTTGTTTCCTTCAGAAGATATGTTGTTTGTTTTTATTATATGTAGTGTTTTGATTTTGTGGTAACACTTTACAATAAGTTTCATTTTTAACATTACTTAATGTATTAACTAACATGAATTAACAATGAGCAATACATTTGTTACAGTGTTTATTAATCTTTGTTAGTTCGCAGTGCACTGTAATGTATTAAAAATGTATTTGTAAATGTTGAAATTAACATTAACTAAACTTAATAAATGCTGTCGTAGAAGTGTTGTTTATTCTTGGTTCATGTTAACTAAAGAAGTTAACTAATGTTAACTAATAAACCTTATTGTAAATAAGTAAAGCGTTACTGATTTTGTTTTGGAAATGCTATTTGCAGGGGTGTATTCTTGTTTTTCCCTGCTTTTGATGAATAAAAAGTAATAGTTTTATTCATCAAGGACACATTAAATTCAAAAGTGACCGCAAATACATTTATAATGTTACAAAAGATTTATATTTCAGATAAATTTTCCAAAGGATCATGTGACACTGAAAACTGGAGTAATGATGATAAATTCAGCTTTAATCACAGAAATATATTACATTTTAATACATATTATAATAGAAAGCAGTTAATTCAAACTGTAATAATATTTAACAATAAATGATCAAATAAATGAGTTTTGTGAGCTTTCTTTCAAAAAAATCAAGAAAAATCTTACCAGCCCAACATTTTTTTAACTGAGCTCTTAAGTTCAAGATTAAAATTTCTCTTGCAACTGTTACTCATCTTCTTTTCCTTTTTAACCACATCACATTTAGATTTTGTGTGTGTGTGTGCGTGCGTGCGTGCGTATGTGTGACATACAAATATTGTGTGTTGTCCCTCAGTAGGCCATAAATCTGCATGTAATAATTATTAAAGAATTATAAAATGTTTTAAGTTAAACTATTTTCAATACAGCATATCTGATCACTAACCATATTCACATACTTTATATCTTCACAGAATGTAGAGATAAACCCAAAGAACGAACTCTCCTACTCTATGTGGAAGGACATCCCAGTTCCCTTTTTTATGTCTGTATATTTCTTTCATATTGTCAATCCTGATGAAATCCTAACAGGAGAAAAGCCCATGGTGATACAGAGGGGGCCATATGTGTACCGGTGAGTATCGTGTTCCCTTCAATCATATAATTGTAAAAAAAGGCGAATCACTAGATCAGACTTGACTGGACATATAATTGATGTTCAGACCTGCAAGTTAAAGCCCCATGTGACTGAAGTTTGCGGTAGGTTAGTGCCCAGGGGTTACGTAAGCATTCTCTCAGTTGTCCAGGCAGGACTACTATAAAGCTTTAACTTAACTTTAACTTTGCGCAATATATCTTGAGTAGACTGTGTTTTGACAGCACTGTTCAGTATGACTCTAAAAGCATATGACCTGCCCCAAAAAGATGTAATCTAACATAAGGTCCTCTGTCTTTATGGACTCATGTGACCTTTAACACAAAGAGGTTTGTTTGCAGTAGACATACTATAGATCTTGATCTGGCTCTGTCTGTTGGCCTTAAGGGACATTTTAACCAAAAATGACCATTTGCTTTTATTTTACTCACCCTCAGGCCATCCAAGATGTAGGTGTCTTCAGTAGAACATTAAAGAAGATTTTTAGCTGAAACCATGATTCCTATAATGCAAGCCAATGGCTACCCTCACATTGAGAGTCAAAAAAAACATATACAGGCAAAACCAAATTAATGCCTGCGGTTCCTGATGAAGCGAAGCAAAACTGAACATTACTTACAACACTGTTACCTGTAATCCACAGCCTCGGCAAACGGTCCTGATTAATTTGAACTATTTTTCTGCATTCACATATCCTTTTTCTATTCTTTTTCTTTATTCTCTGATCTGAATCTGTCCAATTTTTATTATTGGAGTGGAACCGTGATCCTACCCTCGAGTCATGCATACTAGAGCATTAAACTGAGTAAAAACAGACAGTGCTGGAAATGAGTGAGAACAAGGAAGATCTATACTTGTGTTCAGTGCACTTCTTTATTTTTAGAGGTATGCTGCCCTAATGAAATCTTTATTCATGCACAAAGGAAATAGTTTATAGTATGCCTTAACTAGAAATTGTAACGCGTGAGCATGCAGAAAATTCCCGTGCACGCATAATTATATATATATATATATATAATTAAATTTTTTTTTTTTTTTTGCAAAGGTGCTAGTATGTACATTTAATTTTTTTTATATATATTTTATTGTAACACTCTACAACATATTAGAGTTTTATTTTGTATAATATTATATTTTAAAAATATCAGTAGTGCCTTTCAACTGCTATATTTATAGTTATATTTCACGTATGTAGTATACTTCTGTTGGCGTGCTGTTTGGAGAGAGTACATTTATTGCTAGAAAGTTATTTTTGGCCAGATCATTTTGTTGTTTTATCATTGGTTGTTAAATGTGCATTTGTTTCCTCCATCGCAGTTTTGTGGCTTCTTTTTTTTAGATAAGACGCATGACTTCTGCTCAACAGACCATCTTGATTGGTGATTTTTGCCTTGATTATGATGGGATAGTATAGAGTGGACAGGAAGCGATATGGGAGAGAGAGAGGGGGATGGGATTGGGAAAGGTCCATGAGCTGGGACTCAAACTCTGGTCGCCTGAATAGCAACAGCGCTTTGTGCTATATGTCGGTGCGCTGCCCACAAGGCTATCGGCGCCAATACCATCTGATTTTCTTTCGTTTTTTTTTTTCTTCTTTTTTTGTTGTCGATTTTTGCTTTTATTATGATAGGATCGTATAGAGTGGACAGGAAGTGAAAAAGGTCCACGAGCAGAGACTCGAACTCTGGTCGCCCAAAGCGTAACAGCGTTCTATTCGGTGCGCTGCCTACGAGGCTATCGGCGCCGATACCATCTGATTTTTGCCTTTATTATGATAGGATAGTATAGAGTGGACAGGAAGTGATGTAGGAGAGAGAGGGGGATGGGACTGGGAAAGGTCTGTGAGCTGGGACTCGAACCCGGAAGCGTAACAGCACTATAGTTCGGTGCGCTGCCTACGAGGCTATCAGCGTAGACACCATCTGATTATCTTTTTTTGGTGATTTTTGCTTTTAATATGATAGGATGGTATAGAGTGGACAGGAAGCGAAAAAGGTCCACGAGCAGATACTCGAACTCTGGTCGCCCAAAGCGTAACAGCGTTATGTGTCGGTGTGCTGCCTACGAGGCTATCGGCGCCGATACCATCTGATTTTCTTTTTCTTTTTCTTTTTTTGGGGGGGGATTTTTGCCTTTATTATGATAGGATAGTATAAAGTGGACAGGAAGTGATGTAGGAGAGACAGTGGGATGGGATTGGGAAAGGTTCCCGAGCTGGGACTCGAACTTGGGTCGCCTATATTGTTTTGATATTGATATTGTTTTGATATTTATAGATATATTCATGTATGTAGTGTACTCCCCTAACAGCATGCCAACAGAAGAAGATATTTATTGCTAGAAAGTAGATAATTTTATCTATAAAATTATCATTGGATGTTTCCTACATCACGATTATGTAGCTTCTTTTTTTAGACAAGACACATGACGCTTTGCCTTTAAACAAATCATGCGCTGGCATTTCGCAATCTGAGAGGGGGGCCGTGAGTCTTTGTGTGACTTTCAAACGTGCCATTTATGCTGACTGAGAACCTCGAAGTTGTTCCTCTAAAAGATTAACTTTGCAGTGTTAGGATAATATTACTGCTAATCAGCTGGCTAGGTCACATTTTACTGAAGTTGTGGCACTTATCTTTTTCAGTGAAAACCGCTGGAAGGACAACATCACATTCCATGACAACAACACAGTTTCGTATAAAGAATTTCGGCAGTATTTTTTTGAGGAGAGCATGTCTGTGGGAGATGAATCCGATGTGGTCACCATCCCTAACATGCTAGTGCTGGTGAGAATTAATGACAAAGTATTTAGCCCACCATGTAAAGCATTTGAGAAGAACTTTAACACAACTGTCTTTCATTCACACTTTCAGGGCGCATCAGTAATGATGGAGAATATGCCGTTTCCTATACGCATTTTGCTCAGCGCCACGTTCAAGACCTTCAACGAGGGACCTTTCTTGACAAAACCAGTAGGAGAACTCATGTGGGGCTACGACAGCAAGTTGGTGGACTTCCTGAACAAATATCTCCCTGGCATGCTTCCATCCAGCGGCAAGTTTGGCTTATTTGCTGAGGTGGGTGTTTTCTGTGCATTCAGTAGCTGGTCTTTTAGCCTCAGCTGACTTTTATTGTTGTTTCGCTCCCTATGTAGTTTAACAACTCAAACACTGGGCAGTTCACCGTCTTCACTGGCCAAGATGACATCCGAAAAGTTCATAAGGTGGACTCTTGGAATGGCCTAAAAAGCGTAAGCAAAATGCATTTTGGGACCATAATAAAACAAAAGACACTAGCTCTGTTCCAAACCTAGCTTATGCAAACATGAGGGGAGTCTCATCATGAAAGACCCACAACTGACAGATAAACAACAGTTACTACATTTCTCTCTGATATGGTAGGAAATAAAATGAAATTGAATGTGGAGGATTTTAACTGACAAGATGATTGATTAATTGACAGGACAGTTTAAACAGGTTCATTAAAGATGCAATTATGATAAAGTAATGTGTCCAAGTAATGTTTGCCTACTCTTCTTCAAAAACCGTACATACTTTTAGGGCATAGTATAAGTAGGTTTTTGAACAGATCATGTGGTGTTGTGTAAAGGAAGTGGTATTCTGTATGCAAATCTGGAGCAAAGGATGTTTGTTTTGTTGGTGCAGGTGGATTACTGGAGGTCTGACCAGTGTAACATGATCAATGGTACAGCGGGCCAAATGTGGCCTCCGTTCATGACCACACAGTCGACGCTGCCCTTCTACAGCCCTGATGCGTGCAGGTAAACACCCACACTTATACCCTTCGTTAGTTAATACACTTTTAATGACTCTGTGGTTTCTAAGAGCATTTTGTGGTAATTCTTCAACCTCAGGTCCATGGAGCTGGTGTACCAAAGGCCAGGAGTGTCTCAGGGGATTCCAGTTTTCCGCTTCGTGGCCCCAAAGACTCTCTTTGCTAACGGTACAGATTATCCTCCCAATGAGGGCTTCTGTCCCTGTCGGCAGTCCGGCCTTCTCAACGTCAGCACCTGCAGACACAGTGAGTCTTCCTTCTCTTTTCTTACCTTTTTCTTTCTTTTTCCTACCCTTTCCTTTTCATTTTCTTTTTTTCTATTCTGTTCTTTTCTTACCTCTTTTTCTTTGTTTTTTTCCTTACCTTATCTTTTTTCTTTTTTACTATCCTTTACCCTTTTCTTTTTTCTATTCTTTCTTCTCCTTTTTTTTCTTTTCTTTTCTTAATCTTTAGTTTTTTTTACCTTATCTTTTTTTCTTTTCTTTTTTACTACTCTTTACCCTGTTCTATTCTCTTTTCTTTCAGTCTTTTTTCTTTTCTTTTCTTCTTTCATTTATTTTCTTCTTTTTCATTTTCTTACCCTTTTCTTTATTCTATCCCATTCTTTTCTTTTCTCGTTTCTTAATCTATATTTTTTACCTTATCTATTTTTCTTTTCTTTTTTCCTGTCCTTTTCTTTTTTTTTACCTTCTGTTTTTCTTTTTTTTTTTGCATTTCTATTCTATTCTTTTTTTTTTTTTTTTTTTTTTTTTTTATTGTTTTAATTGAAAACTCTTTTCCCCTTTACTATATATCTTTTTACCTTTCTTTTCCCTTTTCTTTTCTTCATATCTCAGATTCCCCTGTGTTCATCTCCCATCCACACTTTTTTGCGGCTGATCCCGTCCTTTTGGACACTGTTAACGGATTGAGCCCAAATGAAAATGAACATGGACTTTTTATCGACATCCACCCGGTAAGAAAACCAGGCACACCGAAGCATACAACATGTAGCATTATTATTGGGAACTACTTAATATAATTACATGGACATTTCTAGTAGTGATACAAGGACATTCCCAGTACTTTTTAGGAACAAAATTTGAAATATAAATAAACTAATGCAACGTATGTATGTATAGTTATAAATTAATTATACAGTTTGTAAAATGACTTTGAGAAATGAGAAAGCAAACAAAATGAACAACCAGTAGAATGTTTCTTCCTCGTCAGGTGACCAAGCATGTTTGAAACTTTATCTCTCAAGGTTATTGATTATCGGTTGTTGTTATGACTCAAAAAACCTAACCTCTTTATCCCTATAATTGGCCATAAATGTGAAATGGGTCTTATCTAAATTTGTTGCATAAACACCGGATTTTACGGCTAGAGTAGCTTGTGTGATAACTCCTATATCACATGCTTATGTTATAAATATAAAAACAGGAATTCTTTAAATTGGTATATTTCTAGAATTTGGATGACATTTCTGCCCCACTATGGCAGTGAGACGGGAGAGAGTGCTCAACTTTTCAGATCGCATAATTTATTGGAAAACTAATAGAAATGATCATTCTCTGTAAAGAAATGAGGCATGAACATATGAGAATTTATCAATATCTTTTTAACCCTCTGGTCCTATTCGGTCAAAAATGACAGACTAATTTGACGTTTTGAAATTTTAACATTTTTTTTACTTCATCTTTACTTCATTTTTTTAGTCCCACCAGATGGCCCTAATCTACCTTCAAAAAATTTGATTTTAAATGCCCTGTCTCTATTTTAACATGGAATACTGCTTAAATTAAAAAATAAATTAAAAAAAAAAATTCGGGGGAAAAAAAAAGTATTATTTTCAATGGGGGAAAATAGCCACTTTTTTTTTTTTTTTTTTTTATAAATATTGCATAGAATCATAAAATACCCTCAATTTTAAATAATAATCCAAAATATTATTGAACAAAAAAATTACAGTGGTTTTCCTGAGAAAAAAAAGTTACATTTCGTTCACTTTTGACCGCAAAGGAACCAAGTGTGACCCCTAAATGAAGAGGACCAGAGGGTTAAATGTGCACTCTTTTGGGCTGTTTATAGTAGTAATGTGATGACAAATAAATTGGAGCAGACTCAATTCAATACATGTGTCCTCCTTGTATGTGAAATAATAATAAATACAGATTTACGCAGTTTGATTATGGCCTCAAAGCTCGCAGTCGGAGGCTGTTAGACCCGACTGTCCCTTTTATAGCATTGGCTTGATTTGCAGCTATTCATTTCTGACATATAACTGAACAAGTCAAACGAACGTAAACGGGTAAAGGTGGGATCGTGGGTCGTGTTAGTTTCGGTGTTTCAGCTTTGTCACTGGTTTGATAATGAGATTACGTTGCTCATTACTGCCATTAAACCATTACAAAAACTGATAAACTAATTGGAAATTACGGTTATCGTGACCTTTATTGTGTTTGAATAGCTCTCAGCAACTTAATGACCCATTATAAACAAGATTAAGATTTTAAAGGTATGATCTTTTTACATGGTCAATGACTGACTAAAGGTTTTCTGATTACATGCAACTTTTAGGTTCAAATATTCATGTTCAGTTCAATTCACAATTGACCTGTGCTGTGGTTTATTGGGGTTAAGCATAGCTGGAAATCTGGCATTTGTCACTTTGTTGGTTAGTTAATTTGGTTTTGCACTAAAGTAGATCACATCCTTGATGATGTTAGATATGAAACTCCTGATGTCTGCATCTGTGGGCCTTTTGCAACAGGCAGTTTGATAAGACAAACTCCTCTTTATGACTTCTGATTAGTTGGAGATATACACAGCTTTGCGTCGCTATATTTAACAGAATTGCACAATCCCGACACACTTCGTCCGGTTGTAAAATGTGATGGTTATCTCATCGTTCTCCCTTCATCTGTTTTCAAGATATTTTTCTGAAACCGCTGCGGGGTTGAACGTCTGGGACTAATTCACAGCATGATGCCTGATTAGCTCCAGATATATTGAATCCATTACTAAGTTGTCTCTTTGGTTTCAGTTTTCTATAGGAGGAAATGTATTTCTGCTCATAACTAGGCCAACATTGAATCTACGCCCAAAAAATGATGCCCTTATGCTTTCAGTAGAGTACAGTTTAGCTCTGTTTAATTTGTTTTACTGTGTCTAAATCAATTCAGTAGATTTTTTTTTTTTTTTTTCTGTTATTTTTCAAAATAAAAATAACAGATTTTGTTTTAGTCGAGGTGATATTTGACACTTTGGATGGAAATATTTGATGCATGACCTGTTCATGTTATACTTGGGGTTTTTTTGTGTTTTTTTTTTTTTTGGTTGTTTTGGTTAAAATTTGTATGATTGTATAATTTGTTCTGTACTTGGCCTGTACTTTGCTTGTTTTAATCACCTCATTAGTTCTAGTTCATTTTTAAATGGTCCTGCAGTGTGACAAATTATTTAAGTGCAAATTTTCCCATGCTCTCTCAATTGATATGGTCATAAAAACTGCATGCATAAGTACCACCGCAGGACATGGCAACTTTATAAAAGTACTTCATGGTCCCTCTGAGGATGTAGAAGCCTTGTTGGTAATTGAACCTTCTGATCCAACCATAAATCCTTGTAATTTTCACTCTGAAAGATTAAATCTTAGAACATGTAACTGCCTGTAAATATCATAGTTGTTGAGAAACCAATGACTCAAATGAGCAATTATAATATAATGTCGCTATTCAGGTTGTTTTATGACTTTATCTTTAACCTGTTCTTCACCATTTACATTTATTGATGTTTTCAGATGAAGTACACTTTCAAAATTTTGGGGTCAGATTTTTTTTTTTTTTTTTTTTTGAAAGAAATGAATACTTTTATTGAGCAAGGATGTATTAAATTAATTAAAAAACAGTAAAGACATTACAACAGATTTTAGTTTTTATTTTAAAATGATGTTCCTTTGAACTTTCTAATTATCAAAAAAAAAAAAAAAAAAGTATGACTTCCCACAAAATGTGAAGCAGCACAACTGTTTTCAACATTGATAATAATCATAAATGTTTCTTGAGCAGCAATCAGCATGTTAGAATGATTTCTGAAGGATCATGTGACACTGAAGACTGGAGTAATGATGCTGGAAATTCAGTTTTGCATTACAGGAATAAATTGCATTTTGAAATATATTCAAATAGAAAACAGTTATTTTAAATTCTAATAATATTTCACAATATTACTGTTTTACTATATATTTGAATAAATGCAGCCTTGGTGAGCAGAAGAGACTTTTCAAAACATTATAAGAATCTTATCGACCCCAAACTGTTGATGTTTTATGTAGATCAGGGTTAGTTCAGCCAAAAATGAAAATTGTCATTAATTACTCACCCTCATGTCGTTCCATACCTGTAAGACCTTCGTTCATCTTCAGAACACAAATTAAGATATTTTTGATAAAATCCGATGGCTTGCTGAATTGACAGCAAGACAATTAACACTTTCAGATGCCCAGAAAGCTACTAAAGACGTATTTAAAACAGTTCATGTGACTACAGTGGTTCAACCTTAATGTTATGAAGCGAAAAGTATACAAAATAACGACTTTATTCAACAATATCTAGTGATGGGCGATTTCAAAACACTGCTTCATGAAGCTTCGAAGCTGTACGAATCTTTTGTTTTGAAACATTGGTTCAGAGCGTGTATCAAACTGCCAAAGTCACGTGATTTCAGTAAACGAGGCTTCATTAATGTGTTTCGAAATTTCAGTGGTTCACCACTGGGGGGCGTGACTTTGGCAGTTTGATGCACACTCTGAACTACTGATTCGAAACAAAAGATTTGTGAAGCTTCATGAAGCAGTGTTTTGAAATCGCCCATCACTAGATATTGTTGAATAAAGTCGTTATTTCATTTTCGCACAAAAAGTATTCTCGTCGCTTCATAACATTAAGGCTGAACCACTGTTGTATCATCAGTAATGGATCTTTTGGTTAACTTACATTTATTACAAATTTTTTAAAAGGTACCAAAGATTCACCATAATCTAAAGAACAGAGTTTTCTATATAGAAAGTTAGTTAAGCTTCTACTTCAACGAATAATTCAAGTTTTTAAAAACAGGCTGAAATTCTGTTCCAGCGTGAAATACATTTCAAAAATGAATCTCTTCACATGCAACAGGTTTTCATTGAAGGCTTTGTATTACAGGAGACTGGAGTGCCGGTGAACGTTTCCATACGGCTGCAGCTCAACCTGCTCATCAAGAGAGTTTTGGGCATCACGTAAGTACAGCACAAATACAGTAAGTCAACAGTCATGGTGGTCTGTGCCTGCTCTGAGGTCTAGTTGTTGTGAAACATGTTTGTTTTTGACAGCAGCACTGTTCTGTACTCTCATGTACTCATTTCTGTGTGCTGTGGTTTGCTTGTTTCAGAGAAACAGGAAAGATAACAGAGGTGGTGATGCCCATGATCTGGTTTGAAGAGGTAAGAGTGAGTTACAAAAAGAAAACAACTGCACAAAATCACTTCTAATGCCCTGTTTTGAAAGTCCCCAGCAAGTGTTAAATGTGCAAAAATACAGGCGTTGTTTTTTTTTTTTTTTTTAATTGGTACGTTAAGTTTCACATCTCAAATTCAATTGAATTTGGGGTTTAAAAATACACTTAAAGTGTTAGTTCACCCAAAAATGTCATTCCAAACCCGTAAGACTTTCATTCATCTTCGGAACACAAAGATATTTTTAATAAAATCTGAGCAATTTGTGTATCCAGCTACGCAACTACCACTTTGACGCTTCAAAAAGTTCATAATTCAAATGGATTAGTTTTACAATCTCTTTTTAGTGTGGAAAGCCTTTGTTATTAAACTAAATTGCGCTGAGCTAATTACACTGTCTGTTTAGAGCTGTTTTACAGCTGAAATTGTATAAACTTTATCCTAATTAGAAAACATTAGTTAAATTAAATAAACATTAATTAAAGCAACATTAATTCTGTTATTTTCTTAGCTACAGTTTCAAAGCAGCTTTACAGTAATGTGTCCCAATTCAGAGGCTGCATCCTTCGAAGGACACAGATTTCAAAGACCGCAAAGGTCGAATCACGCATTGTCATATGGGACTGTCTAGCCTAAGTAGGATTACTCATGTTGCCAAGCAACTATGACAGCTGCCGTTGATGAGTGGCAGTAACATTTGTACTGGACTTTTTTGGAAGTTATATTAAACCAGGGGTACTCAAGTTCAGAGGCAGAGAGGGCCGCATTTAAACCACATAAAATGCAAAGGGCCACAAATTATAACTTGGATCGCAAAACTTTTATTTAGGCATAGTTAAGACAATATTTGTAGTATTGACATGTGCAGGTTATTATCTGGCTAAGTCTGACTAGTCCTTTAATGGTTGTCCTATCTAAAGTGTCACTGAACATGAAGAAAATGGCATTTAAAAAAAGGATTAATAGTTTGTCTTGGTGTATTCTTAATGCAACAATGCATTCATACTCAAGAGTATGAAAAAAAAAAAAAAATCCCAAAATGCAAAAGGAAAAACATTACTGAACAAATAAACTTGTGAAAAGTCTGTAATTTCAGGTCTGGCTATTGCTCAATTTTTATACTTTTTATGCTCCATTGCACCTTTTTAATACTTTTTATAGTGCCTATTTATACTCAGGCTCGCTTTACAAAGGTTTCATTATTATTATTACCTCTACCTTTAAAGTACACATGAAATCAAAATTTACCTTATTTATTTTGTTAGCTCAAATTGCTAGACCATCGGCCACTTACACACTGCAACGTTTCAGGAGTGTCAATCGCATTAAATGATGCTGAAATAAAGTTATTTTGAATTATTATTATTATATATTTTTATTTTTTAACGTACACGCACAGTCTCAAGCATTTGATAGCGTGCGCGAACACAGGTGTTCGACACATGCGCACTAGAAAGATTCATTCTTGTCCAGTCTCTGCGCTTTTTCGCTCCAAAATTTAAGATAAAATGTCTTTGTACTTTGTAC